>JBBCBC010000025.1:22573072-23054285 GCA_037126765.1 Stenogyne calaminthoides
TGACATCCTTCATCTCTTGGCCCCTCTCGGGTCGCTAAGTCGTGCTAGAGCATCGGCTCGTGAGTTCTGATGCCTTGGAACGATTTGATGTGGATTTGCTCAAACTTTTTGGCGAGAGTGTCTTAGCGATTTCACGGTAGTCGTCATTACGTCATCTCGCTTCCATAATCTCCGCGATTTGACAAGCCACGAGTTGTGAGTCGGTGTGTACCTAGAGTCTTTTAATGGCCATTGCCGATGACATTTCGAGGCGGCGATGGCGCCTCATATTCGGCTTCATTGTTTGTTCTTTGAAGTCGAAAGTGATGGCATTCAAAAGATGTGTCATCTGGGCTTATATGACTACCCCTGCGCTGACTTGTGGGAGGTCGTGAACCATCCACATATAATTCGGGGTGAACTAGTTGAACCCGGTTTCGAAAGGGAAAGTTAGTTTCGCCATGAAGTCGGTAAGCCCCTGGGCCTTGATCGCAGGTCTCGGTGCGTAGGCCACTCCGTATTGTCTGATTTCGATTGCCCACTTAAGGCATCGATCTGTGGTGTCTGGCCGGTGGAGTATGTTTTTGTAGAGGTAGGTGGTGAGGACCTCAACCGATGGTCGGAAAAAAGTAGGGTCTCGGCTTCACTCCAAAATCAAAAGCGCACACCAATTTTTTCGAGAAGAGGATATCGTTGTTCGGTCTCGTTCAGCCTTTGGCCGACGGGCGATATATTAGTAAATGGACTGCTTATTCGCTTCCGAACAAAGCATTGCGCTTAATGCGGTCTTTGAGGCCGCCCGCATGAGAACGATTTTTCGCTGGGGACAGTTTGGGATGATGATCTTTCGTCCGCCAGATATGCTTTGATCTTGTCGAAAGCCTCCTGACTTTCGGGCGTCCATTTGAACTTTGACTTTCTTCGGATAGTGTCGAACATGGGTTTGCATTTATCCCCATTCGAGAGATAAATATGTTCTTCTTCGCTAGACAACCTTGTGAGTTTTTGTACCTCTTTCTACTCATTTCGAGGGCTCCCAAGTCCAGGATGGCCTGGACTTTTGTTGGGTTCGCCTCTATGCCACACTTGCTGACTAGGTGCCCCAGGAACTTTCCCAACTCTACCCCAAAGTTGCACTTCTTAGGATTGAGTCTCATATTAAACTTTCTTAAGGTCTCGAAGGCCGAGTGATATGGGCAAGGTGATCTTCTTTCTCGAGATTTTGACCACTATGTCATCTCGTAGACTTCCACCGACTTGCCAATCTGGTGGGAGAACATATGATTGACCAACATTTGATGCACGTCGCCCCACATTTTTTAGGCGAGCGGCATTCTCTTCCAACAATATAGATTCTTCTCTGTTAGGAAAGAGGTATGTTGTCTGTCAGGCTCGTACATGGCTATTTGATGATAGCCCGTGAAGACGTCCATGAATGACATCATCTCGTGACGAGTTGTGTTATCTATCAATTGGTCGATATGCGGCATAGGAAAGAAGTCCTTGAGCGGGCCTTGTTGAGGTCGTTGAAGTCAATGCGAGAGTCGCCAATGCCATTTGATTTTTGATTAACACTTGTTCCATGGTTCCCTGACAAACATCACCAAGGCCCTCTTTCCATATGCACTATCATAATTATAAGCATTGAGAGATGGTCCCATACTGAATTATGCAATCATCTTAAGCCTTCTATTGCAAGCAAATAAGATAATAAATTACTAAGAATAGCTTACTAACACACAATTTATTGGGGTTATACTAGAAAATATGTTTTTACTTTGTATAATAAATTGAATTCTGTCTTATTTGCTTAAATAAATTATTTATATTTGATGCTTTAAATACGATTCAATGTTTCATATATTTTTTTAGACAATTGTTCAATAAATAGTACGTGTTACATTGTAGTTAATTTAGTGATACCGGATCACAAAAAGATTAAATTAACAGTTCCTTGTAACAAAATCACGAATTCACAACCAGATGGAAATGAACAATCCATCGTGAAAGGTTGAAGTGTAAGGCTCGGATTGACTTATCTTGACAAGAGATTGCACTAGTGCATTATGATCTGTTGAATAGGACCTCTGAGGAGGACAAATTCTTGAAGACATAATATAGAAGAATTATACCTCGGTGGTTCGTTATTTCTTAATCCGTCCTTAAATAGGATCGTGTGAAATTAATAATTATTGCTTTGACTTATGTTGGGTAGAGAATCAATGTGATTGATACTTTATATCTTGTGTAGGTCGAGCAGTTTAGTGAGGCGAAGTCTAGAAGGGAGGGTGAATAGACTTACGAAACTTTTTCGTAGGATCGGTGTGAATAACAAGTTGCACGATCGAGTCGTGTAGAATCGGTTTGGGATCGATATCAACTTTCTTGATCACTTGAGGGCGACCCGTTCGGTGTCTATCGGTTTAAGCGATGCGCAAGAATAAAGATTAACCCGTGTGAAAAACCAGTTTTCTCAAATCAGATTCTAAGTAATCTGTATTGGATCAGATGACAAAATGTAAAACTAATCAGATCAGTTGATTGGTGAAAATCTGATCCAGACTTAGAATATGCATGTAATAGTTAAACAGGTGTGTCAGATAGTGTAAAACGGATAAAAAACAAGTGAAGGCACACAAGATTTTTATAGTGGTTCGTCTTCCTATCAAATCGGAGGGCACCAACTTAACCAACTGGACTTAATTTAATGTGTTAGTCCAACACAGTACACCAGATGTTTCAAGAGTTCTCACTCAACCAATCCCAGAAATCAGAACTAGAAACCCTAGTCTAAAATCTTGCTAAACAAACTTAACCTAACTTTTGGGTTTGAGTATAAGATTTATTGTGTTCCAAATGGAAATCTATCCAAGTATTTAGGTAGTAAAAAGCAAAGGATAAGATTTTTTGTGCTAAGAACTATGGGATGACACTTAGAAAATATTCTTGATTTTGTGTTCTTCCTGCGGAAGTGCGGATATTTTGAGCTTGATGATAATTTTTGTAACCTTACTATGAAGGTATGATCTCATATATATAGGCACAAAATCGAATTAGCGGTTGGAGAGCAATTCAAATTTCGGGTCTATTTAAGGTAGGTTTTGGGATGGATTTGACGGCACGTGAGGCGACATGATTTGAAAGCATGTAAGTTTGTTCTTTATAGCCGTTTATTTGTGATCCGCGAATCGCATTATCGATCGTACATCGTGTTTTGCTCTCATTGGTTATCAAGTACATTAGTTCGGTGTTTGATTCACCAACTTAGTTTGACATGCCGCTTGCGATGAAGTTCGTATGACTTTGGTGAACCTATGGTTGTCACGATTGGTGACTTGTCGATTAAAATCGATTAGCCTACTGATTAGTCTTCGATGTAAGTTGTCGGCCTGACAACTTCGAGACTCTATCTCCTTTTTCGATGTAGGTTATCCGAGGTCTTTTGGTCTTGTTCTTCTGGTAGTCATCGATCTTAGTCTTCGATTCTTGACTTCATTTTTTTCTCGATCATCCGACTATATGACTTGTCCGATCTTCGATCTTCTTGACTTATCCGGTCTTCTTGACTTGACCTATACATATTGAGTTCCACCTCAATATGTGACTATCTAATACATGGATGTTTATACATCTCGGTGGTCATCTATCTTGATTCTAAATCATGATTCACCTAATAGGTCATTTGGTCATACAAACCTATTTTGGAACTTCCGTCAAAACTATAAATTTCCAACAATTTCCCCCTTTTTTGATGGAACCAAAACATTTAATCAAAAAAGCAGATAACCATGAATGTAAAGAAAATAAATACTTAGATTCGGAAGACAATGAGAAGTTGTCTTAGGATCGGAAAAGGTAGTGCATTTTCATTGATGATAGAGATTACAAATGCAGGTGAAAAGAGATACCTATCTATACGATCCTATCAACGGTCTTACGAACCAAACTTCAAAAGGAAAACCTCTCAAGATCATTTGGAATAGCAAAATCTTGTACATTCTTTGTAGCGGCGCTTCGGTCACATCTCGTTCAATGATGTCTCTTCTCGCTTGCAAAGTCATTAGAATAACTTTTTGAAGCCAATCAGGTCGAGGGACTTGTCGGATCGCTGGCGGAATCATGGTTTGAACACGGGTGCGAAAGCATCAAGGTAATGATCTTGCCTTCATGCATCCAGAACCTTGTAAAATTTTTCGTGTATTTTGTCTCGGCCCAGTCTAGAAACTTCAAACATCAGCACCTTGATCATGTGTTCTTGTATCTTCTGTGGGGCGTAAACATCCTTAGCCGATCAACCTTGATCTGGTCCGTGCAGGATTAGATCTAAATAATTTGCACCGAATCCTTCAAACCTCTTCGAGTTAAAGGCGCGTTCTTCGATCCCTCTCTTGGTGAGCGGCCTTTTTATTATCATCGATATATGTTACGCTTTCGAGCCCTACACGATCGCCAAACTTTCTTCTTGAGGCAGCCTCAATGACTCCTGTCTCATTTGTTGTTCTTCTTTCTCTGCGGTATTGTTATCTGCGATTGAGAACGCGAGTCGTAATTAACTCTGAGAGTGGCTTCTTTACTGTTTGGCTTTACATTGTTTTCATCTTTTTAGCCTCGATCTCTGTTGTGTCTTCTTGTAACTTCCTTGCGATTCAAGACTCTTGCTTTGATCTTGAGAATCAAATCTTTTACGAACATTTGAAGAAAAAGTCTTCAATTTTTGTAACCCTTGTAACTTGATTCACCAAAGGAAGATTTATGTTGAATATGGCCCTATCTTAAGTTCAACAACTTTGTTGTGTTCTTCAATTATGCGGAATATGTCGGCTAGCTCCATATCGGAGCCTCAACAGTTGTTTCTTCCGTAGCGACAAGTGTCAAACCCGATCCGGATGAAGTTGCAACATTTTTAAAGTCCTTCTTCCTTTTGGTTACTTCAAAAAGCGTGTCGAACGGATGTTCAGATGCTTTGAATTCTCTCGTTACCTCGTCTTTCGGTTCTTGACGACAATAGGGGTTATCTACACATTAGAAAGCGTGGGCGCGGAGGTCCATGTCGTTCGGAAGCGGACTCCGGGGACTTTTTGGCTTTGTTGATGAAGCCTTCAAATCTCTATCGAACAGACGTCAAGGTTTTATGTCGGTTTTCTCCAAAGAAGCATAAATACTCTAGAAGGACTCGATGTCGGAAAAGAATAGACACTTCAGTTGAAAGTTTATCGATAGTGGATCATCGCTTCATCACTTTTTCGGAATATTTCATCGTGCATAATCAATGACTTCTCGATTATCGACTTTCGTTAAACCCGACCAATACCTGTTGGTCCTGGTGCAAACGAGTCTTATCGTGTGGGGGGAATACCGTGTTCGATGATTTTTAAAACTTTTTCTTCCGAGGTCCGGATGGGTCGCGTTATCCCGCTAATTTTGCCTTTTTAGAAGCACAAATTGCCACTGAGTCGAAATCTCTTTGAGACAATGATCTGACGACTTTCGAGACAGTTAGCCCAAGCGATCTGAATTTATCGAGAGATCTGAGAGCTTGGATCAGATAATTATCTTCTTGAACACTCGGTAGAGTTAGTTCGATTTGGTAACTATCTGTTCTAGCTACTCAAGTGTCTTGAATGGTTGGCCCTAAGTTTATACTCGTTTTAGCTTCTTTGAAAATCTCTTCTTAGTAAAATAGTGATTAAGTGTGAATCGGTTAATGCATTCGATTGGATTGATTCAACCGAGTATCGATGAAATATGCTTTCGATGAAAAATATACACTTGATATAATGTCAAGATGCGAAGCAAACAACACAACAATTATAGTGGTTCGGAGACTCAAGCTCCACGTCCACTCTCTACGATCTTGAGAGAAATTCATAACCACTTTCTAAAGCTTTCGGGCTAACTCACTGTAACTTACTCACTTTTCTACCTTGAGTTTTCTGGCTGACTCACTCCAGCATACTAACTCAACAAACACAAGTTTTCAGACTACCACAAGTAGCTTACTAACTTCTCCTCTAGAGTTTTCTGGTGGCTAACTGCGAACTTACTCCTTTCTTTACAACTCTAACTCACTGTAAAAACACACACTCAAACTACCTTATCAAAGGGGTTTGGGTTTGGGTTGTTTCAACTAAAGGTGAGATATCCTTTTACAATAAAAACAAATATAAAGGTTAGGATATCTCTACTAAGCTTTGGATATTTCTATCAATCTGGGCTTAGTGAATGAGCTCTCTCAATGTGAAACACTTGGGAAATTCTAGGTTTCGAAGTGCTTCAATTTGCAAGAATACTGAATGAGCTCTTGAGTTGCTTGAAATTTCCGTAACCCTT
Source organism: Stenogyne calaminthoides (assembly GCA_037126765.1). Taxonomy (NCBI): domain Eukaryota; kingdom Viridiplantae; phylum Streptophyta; class Magnoliopsida; order Lamiales; family Lamiaceae; genus Stenogyne; species Stenogyne calaminthoides. The sequence goes on from JBBCBC010000025.1 coordinate 22,579,382, forward strand.
CAATGTAGAAGGTCATTTTGGTATTTATAGGCAACTTTTCTAAGGTCACACTTGAAAAACTATCATTGGAAGAGATAGCATCAAGGGTTCCTCTTACGGTTATTGATGAGCGACTATTTTTAGGGTTTGAACATTCTCTTTGCATGTTTTAGGAAATATGCAGCCATGTAACCCAATCACCAATTTCCGCGAACTGGAAGATATGGGATTCGACATTTCTTGATGAGATGTCGCTTTTCGATTAGTCGATTGAGAGTACAGTGTTGTTGCCTCCTCATTTGGTCAAGATCTTATTTAAAACAGAGACAAACAAACGGCTCTCTTTTAAGTTGATTCTTACGAACGACCGATATGTTCCTTAATGTCCCATGAATGTCTAACATTACATTTGTTTTGTACTAGGAATGAACATAACACTATTTCATCAAGATAGTTGTTCGGGGTCCTTTTTATCAAGACAAAACAATCTTAGGATCTTCCGATCTTGAGGGGTTCTCGATTTCTTCCGATTCTTGAGTCTTACGGATCTTGAGATTCTTTCCGAGCCTTGAGGATACTTACGATTGTTGAGTCTTCGAGTCTTCGATACATTAAACTTCCCCGATCTATATCTGCGACTATACATGGTGCGAGATAATCCCGATTTTAATATCTATTGAAACACGATCACGATCCTATTCTATCAAGATGTCTCGATACATGTCATACTCAAGGGTTTTGAGATCTAATCAAAATCTTATTAAATTAATCTCCCAACAATTTCTCCCTTTTTGATGATGCCAAAACCATCTTGTTACATTTGAGAAAAACCTAACCTATACTCAGGTTTCAGTTATCTTTTACATTAAAAAAATGGTAATTCTCCCAACAATTCCAACCAAACTGGCATATAAAATAATTAAAGACATGTAAGAAGATAATGAGATATTCTCTTTGAGCATAAAAGATGAAATTTTCATTGATCAGTAGATAGTCATTACAGTTTACAATGAAAAAAAAAAACACAAGACATAAGCATAAAGTTTACAAGTCTTCAGTCTTCTTCAATCTCATCATCAGGCACTTCCAGGTTGAACATCCGTAGTATCTCTTCTTGGTTCATCTTGGCTTGATGATTTGAGGTTGTTTCTGTTAAGCCTTTACGAATGGCATCTTGAAAGCAATTTCTCGAGAAATGGCTTCTTCATTTACATAGCCATTCTCAAATCTTGGAAGCGAAGGTACATGTATGGCCCCGAGCAACAATTTGAGTATTGCCTTCATCCGCGGATTGATCCGCCTGCGGATACTTTCGGGATAGAATGTCAGCAAATATTCAATGAATGCCTCATTCTTGTCAGAGTTGCTCCCTCTCCATTCTCCCAGAATCTCATAATAGAACCAAAAGGTTCTCTTGATTTCCTCCCATGCATCATTGATCTGTAATGGTATCCATTTATCAATGTGCGGCCATTTATGAGTCTTCTCAGTGCCTCTTCTCTTGCTAATAAATTTCTTGAAACCACCCCTTCTCTTATGTTCTTCTTCCCTTTACTTCTTTATCAATGGATTTTTTTGAGGGAAGCAAGCAGTTCTTTTCTCCTTTTCTATCTCTGAGGCTCTCGAGTCTTTGTGTCGAAGGTTTCCTTTTTGAGGTTGATTCTTCTTTTTAGAACTTCTTTACGATTCTTCAAACTCCATGTCGGCTTATGTGTAGGCTTTGCTACCTTAGCTCTTTTCTTCTTTTCAGGTTCAACGAAAGCTACAACTTTTCTCTTTTCTGGTCTGTCCTGAGTTTCACAAGTTTTGCTCGTTTCAATTCCCTTCTTTCAGCCATCTTCTCTTCAATAATCTCCTGAGCTGTTTGTTCTGATGTCTCAGTGTGGCCAGTTTCTTCAACTTCTTTGAACTTCAGTTTTTTGATGGCCTCCACTTCCTCAGAAGCATCAAGATCTTCTTAGCCTCGAACTTCTTCTCTTGTTTTTTTTCTTCTCGAGTCCGAGCAACAACTTATCAATTGTCCTTTTCGAACTTGGCATTTCCCCCTTTTGGCATCATACCTTGGGAGAAGTTGAGATAACGGCATCCATATAATATTGTTCTTTCCTAAGCTCACTTGCACCTCTCGGCTAATTGATCATGCTCGTCTTCTAGCCTCATCATGTAGTTCTTGGCCATGGAGAATTCATCGAGAGAGTGGAGCAAAGCGAGTCGAAGGCTTTGTGCATCATGTCTGTCATCTTGGTCATGGCAAGAGTGCTCATTTCCTCAACAAATGATTTGATCAATTGCTTTCATTCTTCTCAACCCGGCTTGGTCTCAAGATAAGCGATTACGGTTTGATACCTTTGCTCCATCTACGCATTGAGCTCGAGTTTTAACACATCAATCTTTTCCTTTCAAAAGCGGTCATCTTATCCGTAGAGTTGTTTGTAGTTGCAACATATCGGATGATGAACTCAGATTATCCCACTTTTGAGATTGGCATGCCAAGGTTTCTTCCATTTGATTTACTTTCTCCACCGTTGGCACCACCTTCTTTAATTCATCCGAGATTGGTGAAATCAATCTCTGGAGGCAAAACAAAGGTTCTTCAAGAAGTGATTGCTCCCAAACGAGCCTCGATCGCATATCATAAACAATGATTTAAAGATAGGAACCCGGTAACTTTGGCATAATGTAACAAATGTCGAAAAAGGCACGAAGAATGCTAACTTTCGATCGAGGTTGTGTGATATCAGTCTGTGCAGCATCAATGTCCTTCTCCATATGACTTTCAATATCCTTTTCTTTCTCAAAGATCTTTACGAGGTTCCTTTCTCCCCTTGATTGCTTTTTCTGCGTTACATACGATCCTATCTTTGTCTTGATCATGAGAAGCCCCGGATCATCTTAACCGGTAGCTTTCCTTTCCCAAACACATTTTGCAGTTCATCAAAAATCGTCCACTTTCATTCTCGACTTTGTTTTCCTGGCTGAGAAATCGATCGGCATTTGTCTCGGCCTCCACCACTCTTCTCCCCTCTGAAAAGGCGATGTTAAACATATCAAAATTAATCCGATTAGGGATATAAGCTGGTCGTCTTGAGCTTTGAAGAACATATCACGAAGGTCGGGATAAGCATTCAACTTCGAGTGTCGGTCCAAGATGAAGCAGTTCCCCTTGCTTCGCCATTCTCCTTCCTCGGCTTCACCTTTCTTGATTCGGGACTTTTCGGAATATCGAGGCTCGGATGGGATGACTTGAAGTGCGAAGGTTAAAGAAATGGTTCTTTAGGAAGAGTGTCTAAATTGGCCCGGATCCACGATGCTCGATCGCTCTCCGAAGTCCTTTAAAAATCTCCTGAGAAATTTTATCAGAGCCAAGGGATGTCTCAAGTACCTCTGAAAACACATGTTCCTCAGTGTCCTGCTCTTGAACATTTTTCACCACCTGAGCAAGTACTTGGAGAGGAGATTCCTTTTCTTGTTGAGCTTCAGATTGAGATTCCTCAGCACTATTGACCTCCTTCTCTGCAATAGTTTGAAGTCTCTTTCTCTTCTGAGGAGCCAATGTCTTCTTTTTCATTTTCTCTCCAGTTTCCCTCTTGACTCTTTGAAGGTCATGAGATTGCTTCGTTCTTTCCTCCGGTCCTGAAGTCTCAGGATGTTTCAGTGGTGTTGTCCTGACATGTTTCTGGGCAATCTCAGCAATAACAACATCATCGATCGAACTAGAATAAATCACGATTTTCGGTTCCTCTGAAAATCGAGCTCTGGCTTAGTACCTTCTAAATGTCAGGATTTTGGCTTTCTAAACATGATCTGAGTCCTTGAAAACTCAACACCCCCCATCAAGAACATATCTTCTTGGGCGGAGTTTCTATCAAAAACTAATCTTAGTCCCAAACAAAACTTTCCCATTTTTGGTGAATGCCCCTTTGGCATATTTCAACTTCTCATTCTGATTAAGAATGCAGTTTACTAGGAATTTTAGCTAGTTGAAGTCTATAGGGGTGGAATCCTCTGTGAAGCCATGAGTCTTAGCTTGTTGTGCTTTCTTTTTCTCTAGACTTTCAGAAGTGCTCATCAAACATTTCTCAACAATGTCGATTAACACTCGATATTTGGGTTTCAAACACCGTTTTTGTAATGCACCTTTCAATTACGCCTTAGTTTCGCTTAAATCTATCCGAGAATCTCTTGCTCTCGTCCGCCATATATTGGCGGGATCCTCTCCACTATCATTTAATTCATAAGCAGAGTTTATATCTTCTAAGGATAGGGATACCTTAATATTGCGAACCACCTCTGCCCTAGATTTTGCGTAAGTGCCGAAGCTCAACTGAGACACCAGTCCCCCGTCGTCTCCTTGACTCAGATTGATCACAAACTGCAACACCACCTGTGCGAGTTCCAGTTCTGGCATATTACTTACAAGAAGTGATAAATGAGCCATCCGAAGCATATTCAGAGCTTCTTCTTCCACTTGAGTTGCTTTATTATCAACCATTGCCACCACATGTTCAAAGTATGGTTTTTCTGTCTCGGCGAGATTTTTAATCATGGTGTAGCTTGGGAATTCCATTGTTGAGACGATTTCTGGGTAGAGTATTTTGAGAGTTTTGGAATTTTGAAGATTTGAAGATTTGAAGGTTTAAGAGTTAGGGAATTTTGATAGTTTAATTGTGAGAAATAAAGCGATTTGAGGGGTTAAAGTATGGCTTATATATGATCGTGAAATAAAGATCAGCGGTTGTGATTAAATCTCGAAAATATAAGTGTTTGAGATTTAATCACGGGATTTAAAAAGAAAATTTAGAAATTGGCTATTTTTAGCTAAAATTCGGACAATAGACAATGTAGAGTTTATAGGTTGACAAATGGATGTTTCTCGGAAATTGAAGTATTTGTTAAATGCATGTCGATCAAAGATATTCGCTTTAAAAGGTTCAGGTCTTTTGTCATTTATTTCAAATGATTCTTGAAGTAATCCTTGTGTAATAAATCTTTCTTTGAATTTAATGAATGTATCAATATAACCCCAGGATTATTTGAATACATAAACCTTACTGAATATTGATCCTGACAAGATTTCGTCCTGAGTCTCAGTTTCCATCCTGAGAGAAATTTTATCCTGAGTTATTCCCCCTGAATAACTACATGCCCCTGAAGAACTTCTCTCTTCGGTGTAATTCATTCACCTGGATCTAACATCCCTAATTCAATGATAGTTCACGAAATCTTGATTGACGAAAAGGTTTAGTCAAGATATCATCTCTCATTTATCATTATGAATTTTCTCCATTCTGATGTCCTTCTTTCAACATGATCTCTGATGAAGTGATGTCTGATATCAACATGCTTACATCTGGTGTGCAATACCAGATTTTATGTAATAGCAATTGATCTATTATTGTCACAAAATATAGGTATTTCATTAGCTATAATCTTATAATCCCTTAATTGTTGTATGAGCGAAAAGAATCATGCCTGCACAACTTCCTGCTGACCATGTATTAAACCCGGTAATCTTTGGTTGATCATCGAGGTATGTTTCTTTGAAAACCATGATATCGGTTTACTTTCGAAAATTGACAAGTTCTGTAGTAGATTTCTGTCAATTCTACATCCTCCATGTCGACATCCGAATAACGGTTAGTCAAGATTATCGCCAATTTGGATACCATAATCCTCTATTCACGGTGTCTTTTAAGATATTTGAGAATCTTTTGGCAGCCTCCATGTGACTAGCCTTAGGATTAGCTTGGTATCTTGCACATATCAACAACAAATGTTATATCGGGGCCTACTTGCGGTGAGATATAACAATGATCAATGATCCTCTATAATCGAATGATTCTTGATTTGCCTTGAGGATCGGGATCCATCTTGTAGTTAGTATTCATGGGAATTCTAACTGCGCATTGCAATCTCATACACCATACTTAGTAATGTCGGATCTACGGTGTATTTTGCGTGATTGATGAATATTTCTTCTTTAGTTTGTTTCACGAAGTCGAAAAAAATTCATCTCCCCATCATAGACATCTCAAACTTTCCTTTCATCCAGTAGAAAACTTTTCACACATTTGGTGATTTGGAGATCGAATATGATGTCATCCACATAAATCTGAACAAGTAAGATATCTTTCACATCTTCTATCTGAACAAAGTTCTATCAATGATTCCTTTGATAAAACCATGGTCGATGAAACCGAGAGAGAGTATCATACCATGCTTTCTGGTGCTTGTTTGAGACCATACAAAGGCTTTCTGAGCCAATAAACTTGGTCATTCGACAAAATCCTGGAGGTTGTTCCACATATACTTCTTCCTTAAGCACACCATTGAAATGCACTTTTCACATCCATTTGATAGGTTGTGTGAATTTCATGTGGGCGGCATATCAAGAAACAATCGATGGCTTCTAGTCTTTGCAACAGTGCAAAGGTTTCATCATAATCAAGCCTTCTTTTTTAGAATAACCTTGTGCAACTAGCCTTGCCTTGTTTCTCACAATGTTGTTGTTTTCATCTCTCTTGTTCTTGAACACCCCTTAGTTTCAATCACATTGTGCCTCTTAGGTCTGTCACTAGCTCCCAAACATCATTTCTTGTAAACCCGATTGGCTCCTCTGTAGCGGTAATCGAGAATGAATCTTGAAGAGCTTCTTCAATCTCAGTAGGTTCTTTTTCAGATAGGAAGCAGCAGAAAAAATCACTTTCTCCATGGAACCTTCTTGTTTTGACACCTTCTGATGGATCACCCACAATCTGACTTGTAGGATGACTTTCCAACCATTTTTCTCTGGATGTTCCCCCCCGGTAGTATCCTCAACATCTAAATGTTAGGTTCGGGTAATTCATCAAATCCAGGGAACAACAGAAAAAGAGAAAGAGAATCATCTTCCTCAGGGGAAATTCCATTCAGAACATTGTCAAAGACATTTGATCCCCTTTGGTTGATAGATTCAGAGTTTGCCTCAGCTGTGACCACATCTTCATCGGCATTACATACAGTGCCAGGCTGGTGTATGTTGATTAGTCGACTTCAATGTGTTGGCTTTCCTTCGGTGGAGTATTTCCATCCTGAGTCTCGCCCATCCTCGCGTATTTCCATCACGAACTTCTTTTTGCTGGGTGCGATTCCTCCATTCATAGAAAGTGGTGACTTCTTCTTTTCAGGTTCAGATGATGTTTTATCATTCTTTTTCAGGCTAAGTTTGGTGATTCTCTTGGTCAGTTCTCCTGAGTCTTGTTCCTGTTTCTTCTGAACACAAGTAGACTCATAAAAAACAACATGATGTGTTTCTTCCACAATAAAGTCCTCTGATTTGAAAACTCGAAGGTTTTTCTTGACTTGAGAATATCCTAAGAATATCCCTTCATCAGCTTTGCTATCAAAAGTTTTCAACTGATCTTTACCATTATTGTGTATGAAACACTTGCAACCAAACACACGAAAGAAGGAAACTCTTTTCCTTTCATTCCACAGCTCATAAGGAGTTTTTTCTTGATTCTTGGTCAGCATGAATCTATTCTGAGAGTAGCATGCAGTGTTGATAGCTTTAGCCCAAAATCTCTTAGGAATATCGACCCAAAGAATCATTGTTCTTCTTGAGAACTTCTTTCGAGTCATATTTCTTCTTTCAAAGAACACCATTACATTGTGGAGTCCCTGCTGTTGATGTTTCATGGGCTATTCCATTTTTTTGACAATAATCGATATAATATGGTTGATAAATTAGGTTCCTTTTATCGATCGATTTTGATCACACTCATTTTTTTTTCAAGATCTTGAGTCTTTTCGATAGTTCGAGACGGTTTTTGTTTGAGTCTCTTTCTTACTGAGTAAGAATATGACCCATGTGTATCTAGAGTACTCATCAACTACCACAAGTGTATATTTCCTACCATTAGTGCTCACAGGTGTCACTGGACCAAAGAGATCCATATGTAACAGTTGTAATATTCTGTCAGTAGAAACATCTACTTTACTTTTGAATGATGCTTTGATTTGCTTTCCTTTCTGACATGCATCACATACATGATCTTTACTGAACACTTCATTGGGTAACCCCCTCACAAGTGCTAATCTTCTTAGTTTGTTCAGAGTTTTGAAGTTTAAGTGATTCAGCCTTTTGTGCCACAACCAACTGGTATCAGTAGAATTTTTTGCAACCAAACATGTATCTTTAGAAGATAATTTCCAATCAGCAAGATACAAATTTCCTTTTCTAATAACAGTCAGTAGAATTTTCTGTGAAGCATTGTCTTTCACATAACATAAGTTCTTTGAGAACTCAACACTGAATCCTTTGTCACAGAATTGGCTGATAGAAAACAAATTATGCTTTAAACCCGGATATTACATATGAAACACCATGGATATGAAGCAGAATCAACTTCAAGAGTTAAAAGATATCCTTGATCGTCCTTTGGAGTTGTCTCAAATGTAATCTGAAGGCCTTTTTGCTCAACATAGTTAGTGAGTAATTGCTTATATCTGTCATATGTCTTGAACATCCTTTGTCGAGATACCATCTGGCCGATGAGCCAATTCATTTCCACTCATCAAGGGTTATGTTGTCTTCATTCGGGATTCGGTGCCCTTTTCCTTCACGAAAAATAAATCAGTCTTAGGTACCCATTTGGTGTAGGGTCCTACCAGTTAAATTGTACTTTTTTGGAACCCAAATCTTTTGATAACTCTAATTCTTTGTAGAGTGGCTGATTTGTCCCCATAGACATCTACATACACATTCACCACCCTAGGTGCCTTGACAGTACCCTGTGTATGAGTGTCAGCCTTAGCAAGAACATGAGCCTATGAGTTCTTCTTGTGTTCAGGCCTTTTGTTCAAATGTCTTGGCTTTGGTGCAAATTGGTCTCTGTCTTCACGACTTGGGTTGAAACCTTTACCCTTATTTTAGTGGAGTTTAGGTTACTCATCTTGAAATTGTGGTCTTTCAATGTCGAGGACTTGGTCTTTTCAGTTGAGAATATCTCTGCTGAGTGTTTCTCTTCTGAAAATTCCTCTGATGGTTCAGTGCAGATTTCTTTATGTTGATATTCTTAGCCTGAGGCTTTGAAATCTTGGCACGAAATTTCCTCTCTTGAGTGTTAGGGTTTTCTAGCCTTTTCACGAGGTTTCGAACTTTCTTCCTGAACCTTGTTTTTACGAAACCATAGGTCCTTTACCCTTGTCTAAAACTACGAAATTTTCTTCTTGATAGGAAGATTAGTACAAACCCATTTGGTTTAACAAAGACAATCTTAGTCTTACTAGAAGCGGCATTCGAGAAGACCTTGTGAGGGTTCCCTAGATTATATCGATCCGGTCTTTATAGTAATGGTCTTTTGATAACTATGAATTTCATCTATTACTTTAGATCACGAGAATTCAATAGAGCTAACTTTCTCTGCGACTATCCTCACTTTTCTTTAGAGTCTCATGCTTCTCAAAGAGGTCATTGAACTCAGTTCTGATAAGCTGAATTTCCTCAGTGGATTTCTCTAATTTTCCATTCAGGATTTCTATCACTTTCTCTTTTTTCTGAGAGTTGTACTTTCAGAACATCTAGTTCATCAGTAGTTCCCATCAATTGAGAAGTGATCTCAGCATTTTTAGAGTCTTTCCACTTGATTCTCGTGATCGATTTTTATTACCGCTCTTGAGTTTACGTGGCGATTCTTGTAACACAGAATAGTCCTTCATAAGATTCTCAAAAGAATCCATCAGGTCAAAGTTACTGGTTACAATTGAACTTGAGAACTCATGTGCTTGTGTAGGAGCAACAACAGAGATAGGAGAATTTACCTCCTCCATAGCAACAAGCCCAGACATATCATGATTTATCCTTTATCGAGAATATCTCATCTGAAGAACTGGATCCTTCTTCAGATTGTTCTTCTTCTTCTGCAATCATAGCTTTCTTGCTGGAGATCTTCTTGTCTCTCTTGGCTTGTCTCTCCTTTCTTTCTTTAGCACTTAGCTCAGGACAGTCATATTAGAAGTGACCTTTCTTTTGACAGTTGTAGCATCTGTTGGTATCATCATCCTGGATGAGGAACCTTCAGCTTTGTGGTCCTTCCTTTTCTCAGTGGATTTGTCCTCAGCCTCTGAGTTATTCCTGTTCTTGTACCTGTGATTCCTGTAATATTTCTTATATTTTTCATATCTGCTATTGAGTCTTTCAAACCTCCTTGCCATCAGTACTAGCTTATCCTCTTGCTCATCCTAATTTTTGGCAAGTTAGTTCTCAGACTCTCTAGATTTACAGGATTTCTCTTTGGCTTTAAAAGCCACATTCTTGCTAGATGAAGAATCATCTTTGCTATCAGATTTCTTAGTTTTCTTGTCAATCACAAACTCATAAGCTTTCAGTTCAGAGAAAACTTGTTAGTATGGCATGGAATCAATATTTTTGGTGTTTTCAATCACCACATCATGTATATCCCATTTCTTAGATAATCCTCTAAGAATTTTCAGTGTCACTTCTCTTTGTGGGTATCTTTTCCCAAGAGCATTCAGATCATTCATAATGCTAGTAAATCTGACTTCCAGTTTGTCATGGATTCACCATCTTCCATTTCAAAGCTATCAAACTTTTCAATAGCAACAGAAAGTTTGTTTTCCTTGATATGATATATGCCTTGACACATAACAACAAGAGTGTCCCATATTTCTTTTGCAGTTTCACAGTGAGAAATCATCCCCATAACACCATCACAAATAGTGCTATATAGAGTATCTTTAGCGATGTAGTACAAATTGACTAACTTTCTCTCATCAGGAGTAAGTTGATCATCAGGTTTTGGAAATTCATCTATGGGATCATTCCTCTCAGTATTAGTAATTCTAGGATTCACAATAGTGTATTTGAATGGTCCTTCAGAAACCACTCTCCGCATTATTTCATGTTTGGAATACAGATGAGCCTGCATTCTCAGTCTCCATAGGCTATAGCTCTCAACAGAGAACATAGAAAGTTTCTTAGAAGGCATGATGAATGAGCCTTGTAAGATATCAACAATAAGATCTATTCAGAAGACCACCAAAGTCTTTCAGCAAATAAGACTATGGCTACCAAAGCAAGTGGTCACAATGAACCACCGCTCTAATACCATTTGTTGGTCCCGGTGCAAAACGAGTCTTGCACGTGTATGGGGGGAATACATGTGTTCAGTGATTTTTAAAACTTTTTATTCACTGAGGTCAGATGGGTCAGGTTATCCTGATATTTTTGCCCTGAGAAGCACAAATTGTCCTGAGTCAAAGTCTACTGAGACAATGATCCTAAGCAGCTTTCAGAAGCTTCAGATTAGCCCAACTGATCCTGAATTTATCAGAGATCCTGAGGAGCTTGGATCAGATAATTATCTTACTGGACACTCAGTAGAGTTAGTTCAGTTTGGTAACTATCTGTTCTAGCTACTCAAGTGTGCGGAATGGTTGACCCTAAGTTTATACTCGTTTTAGCTTGCTGAAAATCTCTTCCTTAGTAAAATAATGATTAGGGTTGTGAATCAGTTAATGCACATTCAGTGGATTGATTCCAACTGAGTATCAGTGAAATATGCTTTCAGTGAAAAACATGCAACATATATAATGCAGTACAAAAAGTAAACAACACGGCAATTACAGTGGTTCAGAGACTCAAGCTCCTAAGTCCACTCTCTCTGATCTTCAGGGAAATTCCTTAACCACTTCCTAAAGCTTTCAGGCTAACTCACTGTAGCTTACTCACTTTTCTACCTTGAGTTTTCTGGCTGACTCACTGCAGCTTACTAACTCAACACACACAAGTTTTCAGACTACCACAAGTAACTTACGAACTTCTCCTCTAGAGTTTTCTGGCTGGCTAACCTGCAGCTTACTCACTCTTTACAACTCTAACTCACCAACAAAACACACACTCAAACTACCTTATCAAAGGGTTTGGGTTTGGGTTAGTTTCCAACTAGGGTGAGATATCCTTTACAATAAAAACAAATATAAAGGTTAGGATATCTCTACTAAGCTTTGGATATTTCTATCAATCTAGGCTTAGTGAATGAGCTCTCTCCAATGTGAAACACTTGGAAAATTCTAGGTTTTCGAGTGCTTCAATTTGCAAGAATACGAATGAGCTCTTGAGTTGCTTGAAATTTCCCGTAACCTTTCAATGTAGAAGGTCACTGGTATTTATAGGCAACTTCTCTAAGGTCACACTTGAAAAACTATCCGTTGGAAGAGATATCATCAAGGGTTTCCTCTTCTGGTTATTGATGAACGACTATTTTTAGGGTTTGAACACTCCCTTGCATGTTTTAGGAAATATGCAGTCATGTAGCCAATCACCAATTTCTGCAAACTGGAAGATGTCAGTTCTGACATTTCTCCAGTGAGATGTCGCTTTCAGTGTCAGTAGAGTACAGTGTTGTTGCCTCCTCATTAGTCAAGATCTTCCTTTGAACAGAGACAAACAAACGGCTCTTTTAAGTTGATTCTTCTGAACTGATATGTTCCTTAATGTCCAAGAATGTCTAACATTCTATTTGTTTGTACTAGGAATGAACATAACACTATTTCATCAAGATAGTTGTTCATGGTCCTTTTTGATCAGTACAAAACAATCGTCAGGATCTTCTGATCTTCAGGGTTCTCCTGATTTCTTCTGATTCTTCAGAGTCTTATGGATCTTCAGGATTCTTCTGAGTCTTCAGGATACTTCTGATCGTTCAGAGTCTTCTGAGTCTTCAGTACATTAAACTTCCCAGATCTATATCTGCTGACTATACATGGTGCAGATAATCATGATTTCTAATATCTATTGAAACCTGATCCTGATCATATTCTATCAAGATGTCCTGATACATGTCATACTCAGGGGTTTTGAGATCTAATCAAAATCTTATTAAATTCATCTCCCAACACCTGTTGTTCTTCTCTGAATCTGTCCATCAGGTTCTGTGCCAGACTGTTGAATTGTGAATCAATAGATGCCTTCACCCATCTTGAATAGTCTTCGAAATAAGGATTCAACAGATAAGGCAACAACCTGTCCAGATGTTGACGCCTCACAGGTTAGGGTCTCATCTGCAGCACCCTGGACTGGTTCATCGGCAGCATGCTCATACTCCAAGAATTCATGAGCAAACTCTTCTTCCTCTTCAGAAATGCCAAGTTTCTGATGCATCAACCATTTGATATCCTCATCAGATGCTAACTCCGCAACATTGGATACACCAACATTCAGCTTGGCCCTCTTCTCCAAATCAACAAAATAATCAAGCTCCAAGGCTTCCATCAGAATGAGAAAATCTTCAATATCCTTGAGTCTGATGTCTCTCCAGAAGACAATTTCCTCCATCTGCTTTCTGATCCCCGGATGGTTGATTAGATCAGGAAAGTTCTTGTCCAGATAAGCATTCACCTGTCTCCGCAAGAAATACACTGTGGAGTGTTCTTGTTCAGGTGATTCTAGGATAGTCTTTTTGTTGAATGGATTGTGAGAAACTGATACAAACATATCTATCCTCTCTCCTTCCTCCCGCGTCTCCTGGTCAGGTTCTTGACTAGATGGGATCTCCTCAGATGGTATATCGGGTGTGGGTGTGGGAGCTAGTGTAGTTTATGCAGGTAGGGTTGGCTCAGCTGTGGGAATTTCTGATTGAGCAGAAGGTGGGTTGATTTGTCTGGGGGGTGATGGTAGGGTGATTTCTGGTTGTGGCGTTGGGGGAGTGGGTGATCTGGGTAAGTGAGTAGCTTCTCCACCTTTAAATATAGAGCTCAGGTGAGCAGAATCAGATGGTTCTGACTCATCCTGCGCCTCTTCTAGCCTTTCCTCCTCTTCTTCACCTTCACCTTCTTCTTCTCCACTTTCACCTTTTTCTTCTCCAGCAATAGTCACAATCTCCATCTGACCAGCTCCTTCTTTTGTAGTCAGATCTCTATCCGTGCTGACTGTGTGCTCAGAGCTCAGTCTCTCCACCAACTATCTCCACAATCTGCTCCTCAAGTTGCTTTTCAGCAGATTCCAAAAACTCCACATCACTATCCTCATCTTGCAGACCTCCAGATGGCATTCCCTTCTTCTTTGGAAGCATTGTAGTGAGCTTCCTTTGCCTTTTCTCACTCGCATCTTCAGCTTTTCTAGCAGGCTTTGTTGCCATCTGCTTTCTTTTTACGGTTCTTTTGCGAGGCTGACCTTGTGCCTCCGATTCCACAGATGGAGCTTGTGCCTTATCTTTCTTTGTCTTGGGCACGTAGGGGGCAGGATCATCATCTCTTTGTCCTGATAATTCTTCATCTCTTGAGAGAAGAGCTTTGTACTTTAGCGAATAGGTCTTTCTGCCTTTGTTCTGACCATCTGTAATCAGGAAGCTTATCAGCGAGGATGAGAGAGACTTTGTGGATGTTGCTTATCTTCTTGGACAACACCACATGGTTATTTTCATCGATCATAAACTTATTTGTCTCCTGTAGTAATTTGTGCTTGAACAAACCCAACCAGTTCATATCCTGTGCCATCTTAATAATGGCAATCATCACACTTTGCTTATGTTGGGTCAGGGCATCAGAACTGAATGCAATCCCCAGAATTACTTTTGAGACAATCTCAAAGAGTAATCTATACTTCCTCTTCAAATACGGTGCTTTAACATTGGTGATGTTGGTGCTGTTGGCAGGTCTCAAAAGCACCTTATGAAGATACTCTTTGTCCGTCATTCTAGCCGTGAACTCATCTGGAGGGTTCCTGTCTGTTGGTAGGGCAAAGATCCATTGCAGATCATCATTGTATACATCTACTCTTGTTCCACCAACAAAGGAATAGAGCTCCTTGTTGCTCGTCTCTTTCAAATTTCTAAAAAATTCCAAGGACTCAATGATGAAGACACTGTCCAAGTGTCTGTAATAAAATTGCTCCAGCCCACACTGACGAAGACAATCCAGAATTTTTAGAGATTCTGGATTTGTGGTTGTGGTGAAGATCACATATTTCTCGTCTATGACCTCCTTCACCATTGAAGCGTAATCGCAAACTTTAGGGGTTGCTCGTTGTTGTGGCCGCTCCACGGCAAGACGACCACTCCAGGTCGACCACCAGATGCGTCGATCAAGTTATAGCGGACACCTCATGGACGACCACTCATGTCTGGTCGCCCCAACCCAACGACTTTCCCGAAGATAATGGTTTGAGTTATGGAAAGGGATCGCGTCATATTTATGGAGGTAGATATTCGGGGCATAAGGAGGGAAAATCTAGGTACGGGCGAGATTTGCGCCGAAAAAGGAGGAATCGATTATCCAGTGAGCGGGAAACCCTAAGAGGTCGAGGTCACCCGGCCCATGAAGAAAAGTAACCTACTTCGTAGTCTATAAGTACATATTGTAATGCTCATTGTAAAGGGGGAGAAAATAAAAACCTTATTTATTAAGCAGAAATATTAATATAATTCTTGGCTTGGCATTGCCCCCGGACGTAGTCAGATTTGACGAACCGGGTCACCAAATCTGTCTTTGTTTGTGTTCATTGTGTTCCGAGTGAGTGATTGTTCATACACCGGCATATATTCCGATTATAACAATTTGGCGCCGTCTGTGGGAAACTTACGCAACCAGTTCCACGAATAAATAAAGAACTCACAAGGAGCAATGGCGCAAAATGACATCCCAATGACCGGCCTCGAGACCGATCCTCGCGACGGGGTGGAGACATCCCTATCCTCCGAATTAAGACCCCTCTAGGAGCGGACTGCTGATGAGCAAAGCTGGGCTCAAGTGTTCAAAACTCCCGAAGATATGAAGAACGCCTGGATCTATCTGCGCAAGCGTAACCTGGACTTTGGTGAGGAAGATGACCTGCAGCCTATCGTCAAAGCCGCCCGCCCCGAAGGGAACACCAGTGAAAAAGTCCAACTGGGAGGACAACTCGGCCTCAATCGGGCCGTCTCGGTCGCAAAGGCCAACCTTCCCTAAAAGGCGGCGAATGGAGCTTGTCGCATGCATTTCCGGGCGTGAAGTCTTGGTCTTTCACCGATTAGGAGATAACCAAGCTCCGAACTCGGTCTTTGATCGCCTGAGTAAGCACGAGATGCAGAATAAGCGTTCCCCCGCAGAAGATGAGGTTGATTCCCACCAGATGGTCGTGTTCGAAGCAGGCGACCAACAAAAGAAATATAGTAACGAACCACGCGATCTGCGTTTAAGCTTGGCTCAACTCCAGCGACCATCGTGTTTAATCTGCCTCGGGCGACCCAAAGACGGCTAAGCTCATCGCCTCGAGGCAGATCGAGCCCTCCAGAGAGAACTAACAACGGCCGACCGCAAAAGGCAGGGCTAACTTGTCGATTCCGGAGTCGCCACTCGGGGTAGCCGCAGCCGCCGCCCCCACTCAGGCCAAGATCAACGTCGCTTCAGTCGATCGGTATGAGGGGGATTCTGATCCAAGGATGCACCTCACCAAGTATAATTCATACATGACTTCTGTAGGGGCCTCTGATGCGACCATGTGCCGATTGTTCCCCTCACTTTTTGGGAGAGACGCGATAAGTGGTACCGTCCATCACTCCCCAATCCATCAACTCCTTCGAGCAGCTGATTGTCTCGGCCCGGCTCTTCATGACGTCCATGTGCCGATTGTCCCGGCTCTTCATGGAACATTTCGCGGCCATGGCCCCGAGCCCTTTGGGGAAAACAAATTTGATGAACATTGAAAGCGAGAGCCAGACGGATAGGCGTGCCTCGAAAGGTTTCGACCGGCTCATCCCGGATGGCGAACGAAAGGGAAATGGCTAAGCTAAAGCGTCGCCGAAATTAAGAAAGGGTACGAAATTGTGGCGAAACGTTATCGCCAACTATCTGACGACTTACGCCGAAGTTCAGACCCATGAAATACATCATCAACACTATGGAACTCATCAAGCAAGAATGGGTGAGGAAAGAAAGTCTACACCACCAAAAGGTGCAAGAAGCCGACAATATAAGACCCCGTGCAATTTTAAGCCATTTGATGAAATTGGCGATCAAATTAATAGAAGCTGCATCTCCCCGGTACATATTCACTTTCAGATCAAAGATAGCTACATCGGCGATCCTCGCCCGATCGTAAAAGTGACGGCAGCAGAGCGGGAAGTATTGCCACTACCAAGAGGCAATACACAACACTGGCGAAGTGCCACGACCTCCGAGAAGCTCGAAACTCTACGAAGATGGGATCTTTCGACGAAGCATGTCGATGACTCAACATAAAGGCAAACAAGCTCACGAAGCTGCACCACCCCTACCCGAGGGCAATGGAAAACAAGGGGGACAGAGGAACGGCCGACAAGCGCCCCCCATGCCGGAGCACGACGGGGAAAGAGTCATTCATACCTTGTAGCCCCTCCGGGACGTTGGGCTTGTCCAAGATCGACATCGCTTTTAAAAGACGCGAAGGCCGAAAGCAAAGAGAGATGATCAATGCAGTAAAATCATGTCTGGCCGTTAACGAGACCGCACAAGAGAACAATCAAATCCAGTTCGGCGAATAGGAGAAGATGGGGGTCGTGTATCCGAACTCCGATCCCCTGGTCATATCGGCAAGAATCACGGGACTAATGGTTAAACGACTACTCGTAGATAGCGGGGCATTCTGCAACATACTATTCAAAAGGACTTTTAACGAGCTCAGCGATTACCACAACTACCTCGAACCAAGCGAGCACCTGGTGAAAGGATTTGGCGACGCGACCGTGAGGCCCCTCGGGATCATACGCTTGGCGGTGGAACTAATTTCCTCAGTAGATAAGGCCATTAGGGCCACCAAACTTTGTGATTTCCTTGTAATAGACCTGTCTTCGATCTTCAATAGGTTCCTCGGCAGGCCTTTCGAACATGAATTCGAGGCTGCGTCCTCCACTTACTATTTCTGTGTAAAATTCCCCACTTTAGATGGGATGGTCGGCACCGTTAAGGGCGATCAGTTGGATGCAAGAGGATGTTCTATTTATATCCGTCCCCATTTAAATTATAGCATGCAAAAAATCACGAAGAACCTAACGAACCTAATCCATCCAATGGAAATCGACCAAAATGAACAAATAATCGAGGATTTCGATCCAAGACTTGGGCCCGAACCAAGTGAGTTCATCATCCAAGGTGCAATCGACGACCCCAGGAAAGATCAAAATCGCACGACACTGGACGAGGAACTTGAAAGGGTCAACGTAGATCCAACCCGACAAGATCTAGAAGTTATAATCGGCTCTAAAATCTCCCCGGAACTAAGAAGACAGCTGGTCGATTATCTCAAAGAAAATCTAGACGTGTTCGCCTGGTCCCATGGGGACATGGTGGGGATCGACCCCAAGGTCGCCTGCCACCGGCTTAACATCGACCCCAAGAGGAAGCTAGTCGCGCAAAAAATGAGAAAGTTCGGACCAGAAAAATATGCCGCACTGGCCGAGGAAGTAAAGAAGCTGCTCGACAATGAGTTAATCATGCAAGCCGACTAACCCCAATGGGTCTCCAACGTCGTCCTGGTCAAAAAAGCCAACGGGGCGTGGAGGCTATGCATTGACTTCACGGATCTGAACGAAGCATGCCCCAAGGACTTTTTTCCTATTATCGACCATCTGATCGACAACACAGCCGGGCATGAAATGATGTCCTTCATGGACGCATTTGCAGGTTAACATCAAATATCCATACACGAGGACGACCAACAACATACCTCCTTCCTCACCGAGAAGAACGTATACTGCTGGAAGAGAATGCCCTTCGGCCTCAAAAATCGGGTAACGCATCAAATACCTGGTAAACCAGATGTTCGCTGAGGAAATCGGGAAATCCATGGAGGTATACATATACGACATAGTCGTCAAAAGTTTGAAGAAGGAAGACCACCTTGGCGACCTCGCCAAGGTGCATTCACCATACTGAGGAAATACAACATGAAACTGAACCAAAAGAAGTGCAACTTCGGGGTGGAGCCGGGCAAGTTCCTCAGTCACTTGGTCAGCAAACGGGGGATAGAGGCCAACCCCTCAAAAATCAGGGCAATACTAGAGATGGGTAGCCCTCGAAACCCGGGGAGGGTCCAGAGGCTTATGAAGCTCGGCTGCCCTCAACAGATTCATCTCGCAAATGGAAGACAGGTGCAAACCTTTCTTCAACATACTCAAGAGATCTAAAAACGATTTCCAGTGGACAGATGAGGCCCAGACAGCCCTGAACGAGATCAAGAAGTACCTTGACCGACTTTAAAACTTTGGCTGTTGCCCCTGTGGAGAAGCTTTTTCCTCTACTTGGCCGATCTGAAATGACTCCGAGCTCGCCTTTGGTTTGGATAGGGACAAGACTGCCTACCAATCTATTACGTAAGACAGGCACTAAACGAAGCCGAGCAAAGGTATCCGCCGCTAAAGAAGCTCGCATACGCCCTAGTGATGAGCATGAGAAAGCTGCGACCATATTTTTTCGACCATCAAGTGGAGGTGTTGACTTCACTACCTTTAAGAAACGCACTCCAACGACCCGACACGGCCGGTCGTTGCATGAAATGGGCGATCGAGATCGGGCAGTTCGGGGTCACGTACGCCCCGCGAACGGCCATCAAGGCACAGGCTTTAGCGAATTTTGTGGTGGAGCTCACCTTCCCAACAACCGCGCAAAAAGCACCGTCAGGCCCACTATGGGAACTCTATGTGGATGGGTCAGCCACTCAAACTCGAGCCGGGGCGGGCATAGTCCTCACTAGCCTGGATGGACATTCCTTCCAGATGGCCATCGTGTTCGACTTCCAGGCCACTAATAACGAGGCCGAGTACGAAGCATTCATTGGAGGGCTGGAGATGGTAATGGCAATGGGAGTCAAAAGACTGAAGATACATACGGACTCACAACTGGTCGCATGTTAAGAATCGGGGGAATATGAGGCCCGATCCGATCGGATGACCGCTTACCAGGAAGTCGTCCGCGCCCTGCTCGAAAAAGTTCGACCAAGTATATGTAGAACTGATACCAAGGAATGCAAACTCCCAAGCAGACGCCTTAGCCAGGTTAGCAATGTCAGAAGAACTGGCGGACATGAAAGATGTCACCATCACGAAGCTAACTTTCCCGTCCACTAGGAACTCGCTAGTCGCCATTACGGACCCAATGGAGATCGACCACGAGGACTGGAGGATTCCGATAGTTGAATTTCTGAGAACAGGGGCCCTTACCTGACAGCAAGGTCGATGCCCGACAACTGCAGATGAGAGCGGCGAGGTATGTGATGGTCGACAATCACTTATACAAGCTAGGTTTCAGCATCCCCTTACTCAAATGTGTAATGAAGATGGAAGGGCAAACCATCTTGAAGGAAATTCACGAGGGTAGGGTACTTGCGGGAATCACGCGGGAGGCCAATCTCTGGCCCATAAAACCATCTGACAGGGATACTTCTGGCCGACCTTAAGAAGGGACGCCCTCGAATACGCGAGGGCGTGTCACCGCTGCCAGATCTTTGCCCCCTCAATCAAGGTGTCCCCAGAAGAATTAACGAGCATCCTGACCCATGGCCTTTCGCAAAATGGGGAATCGACATCATCGGGCCCCTACCCACTGCCCCAGGGACCGTACGTTTCGCCCTAGTCACGGTCGATTACTTCACAAAGTGGGCAGAAGCCGAGGCCCTCGCTAAGATCGACCAGGACAGCGTGATAAAATTCATATGGAAAAATATCATTTGTCGTTTCGGTCTCCCACAAGCAATCGTATCCGATAACGGAAAGCAGTTTGAAGAGCTCAAGGTCGACGCATTCTTCAAGAAATGGAAGATAGCAAAGCTTTTCTCCACCCCTTACCACCCCCAATCCAATGGGCAAGTCGAGGCAATCAACAAAATTATCAAACACACTCTAAAAGCGCGACTTGAAGGGGGGAAGGGCAGATTGGCAAGCGAACTTCCCGAGGTATTGTGGTCGTACAGGACAACCTGCAGAACTTCCACAGGAGAAACACCGTACTCACTCGCATTCGGAACAGAGGCAGTAATCCCAGGGAAAATTGTCATACCGAGCCATCGAGCAGCAACGACATGTCTATGACAACTAATTTGGACCTACTGGAAGAAAAAAGGATGGAGGCCAACCTGAGAAACGCCTTTTACAAGCGACAATCGAAAAAATACTACAACTCAAAGGTCAAGTCTGCCAGCTCAAAAAGGCGATCTCGCTCATAAAAAGTACTTTCGGGATACCCAGGGGGGCTTTGCCCCACTGGAGGGCCTGCTCTGAATATCCAGATAAGCTTAGCAAATGGGGGCATACGAGATCGAAGACCTGCACAAGACACCAAAGACAAGATCCATGGAACGCAGCCCACCTGAAGAAGTACTATCAGTAACGGCCGACTAAGAGCCTACTTCTTAGCTTGACTATCAAAGTTCTGTAATAGCTAGGTAGTTTTCAAGAGTTTATAATAAGATATTTTTGGATTACCCTTTATTTATTTTTTCCTCACAAGCTTTTCCCAGATATTGCACTGTAACACGGCTAAGCCAAAGTTTAGTCACGCCGCATAAAGTAAGACGACTAAAACATAGTTCGGTTACATAGCATAAAATAAGACGATCAGAACATAGGCAAGAATTCATAGCCAGCTGGTGCAAGGGCTCGCAAATGTAGAGGCAACAAATACATAAATAAGCGGGAATATAAAATGCAGACAGTAAAAAACCCTTCATTGAAATAAAGACCCCGGAGGGCCGAATACACGGAAAGACCCCAGAGGGTCGAGCAGACTACAAGAAAAATACATAGATTGGTCATAAAGAGAAAAGGGGGCTCTAAACATTTTCCCCCGACCTATCTGCCATCGCGTGGTCGCCCGCCCCACCCGCCTCTTGTAGGGATCGCCACCACTCGCACTTGGTCACCTTCAACAACCTCGCGGGGCGGCGAAGGCGGCCGGTTCATCTCGTCAAGAGACCTCTCGCGTCGGGATCTCCGCTGGCCGCACTAACCAAACTCTCGGGGCGGGAAAGACGGATCTATGCCAAAATCGGCCAATCGCCCACAGGGGGAGGACCCGTCGACCTCGGGGGAACGGTAACGACAAAAGGCTTTGAAATCCTCCACAAGCACGGAGTGATTGGAAGAGGGGTCACGATGGAAGACGGCCCGGAGGACATCAGCATAAGCACTGATGTAGGAAAAAGATCGGTATTACGTCATCGTCAGTCGGAGGGAAGCGTCTTTTGCAATCTGGAGTTCGAGCTCCCCAACCTTGGCCTCATAGTCCACTGCTAAGGCATGGGACTCAACCAGCTGCCGGGTGAGCTCGTCGACCTGGCCCCGAAGCGTCACCTGCTCAAGGCGGTGGGAATCGACCTCAGTACGGCATTTCGTGTTCACCTCCGCCACTTGCAAAGCTAAATCCGTCGACCGCTCCTGTATAGCCTTCAAGTAGGCCTCCATTTGAGACATGGCTATGGTCGCCTCCTTCAACTTTCTCTTCTGCTCGTCCAGAGCCAAGCAGGAGGTCTCCAGATCTTGATCGTTCTGTTCGACCACCCGTTCAAGAAACGTGGCCACCTTTTGAGAGTAGATCAAGGCGGTATAAAGATTATTCTCCTTACTATTGGAGGAGGCGGCGTGGTGGTCGTCCAATAACCAACAACGGGGCACATCCCGCACGGAATGATGCATGTATCGCGGCCAATCAGGCGCGAGACCGACAATCGGGGCAGCTTTGAGCGAAGATAGTCGGCCACGGGCGGAGGGAAATTGACAAACCTGAAAGGTCATACCATTGGTTAGTACAAGTACCGAGGCAAAGCTATGAAAATAAAAGAGGGGCAAAACTTACACCCCGGAGAGATCCACGTCGAACACCACGAAGGTAAGGTCACCCAAAAATTGACGACCAGGCAACGGGGGCGGCGTCGGTGTCGACGGAGGAGGACGGGCAGTCAGGAGCGGCTCCCTCTCCCCTGCATCGCCAGTACGACCACGCTTACGAGTAGGGGAGGTGTCTTGGCGGGGCTGGCGAGCACTTTCACGCACCTCCTTAGCTTTTCTTTTATCCTTGGAGCGGTCGCCCCGGGAAGATCCGCCCGCCTCAGACGCACCCCAGCAGGACGAAGGTGCTGGCCGCGCTGCAGACCTGGTTGGGGAGAAAATGAGTGCAAGGTTTCGGCGTGAGGACATCTGTTCGACGGAAGGAGCAGTCGCCTGTATGGGCACGGAGGAAGCTACAAGGGAAACAAAACAACGAAGTCAGATTTAATGACACCCGGAGTGAAGCCAGTTATTTTGCTGAAGGGAAATACTCACGAAGGCGGCCGGTCTCGCGAGGGTACGTTTGCAAACCCCCCCACAATCTCTCGGAGGGTGAGTTGAAGAGCTCAACGTGACGGAGCTCCCAGGGGTAGTCAAAGGCGGCCCGATGAGCAGTCTCGAAGTCCCAGTTCAGCTAACTCTCGTCGGCAACAATCAAACCTATAAAAGGGACAAAGAAAATTAGATCAGTACAGGAGATGCCCAATGTCACCTCAGGAAGGGGCCTTACGAGGGATCCGCTCTTGGAAATCGGTGGGGATGGGAATCTCCAAAACGGAGCCCGGGGAGGCACTCTGCCATGCCCCCCCACGAACCACCATCGAGGATGCCAGTTCTTGATTTTATTTACAATCCCCCACACAATCCGCCGACCAGGACGATTCTTCAAGGCATAGTGGCCCTCCTGGCCATGCTGGGCGACCAGGGACCAGAAGTAATTCATTTCCATGGGAGTGGGCAGACGGTAGAGGCCAGCCTGGCCAAGCACCGTCAAGGTCGCCAGCAGGTAGCTCCATCCATTCGAAGTTATCTGTGCAGGGGCAAGATGCCAGGAGGCCAGGAGATGAGAGATCGCGGGGTGTAGTGGGAAGCGAAGACCAGCATCCATGGTCGCCTCATGAATGGCGACCATGCCCTCTGGGGGCTGATCGGCCCTCTCGGAGTCGTCTGGACGATAGAAAAACACATCACTCGGAGTCTCGTATCGACGGTGAGCTTTGTCAAGGTCGGCCTCCGACACAGTGGAACAAAATTTCTTGTCATTTATAAAGAACTAAGACTTGGTCGCCACACGAATCGAGGAACGAAGCGGTCGGTGGTGGTGGGACCCAGCACGGTAGGACCGATAATCGAAGAAATCAGGATGCTCCTGGTCGCAGCGAGTGGAGGTTTCGGGCTCCTCCGGAGGACCCCGAGGGTTCCCCATTTCCTTCTCCGGCGTAAGGACTTCAAGGTCCTCTAGAAGGCCGAATACATCCAAGTCTATTGGGGAATTCCCCCGGGTGGGATGAGATGACCCCGCGCCGCTCAAATCGCTTGGATAGAACCTCCTCTCCGGGGATTCGAATCGTCGACATAAAAAAGCGGGTCAGGTTTCCAACCTAACCAAACGGTCGCGCGGAGGCGTAGACATTTTTGAGCAAGAAAAGAGAAGGAGAGAGACTACTCACTTACCAAGGAAAGATCGCACGAAAGGAGCGGGCAACAGCTAGCCGGAATCTACTCGAGGAGGACGAAAGTCTGCAACGTGAATGAGGGTTCTAACTTATAAGAGTAATTTAAGGGTTTAAATGCAAATAAGTTTTTCATAAACGAGGTCAGATTCGTGAAATCGCAAAAATAACAGGCGCGTGGCAGTCACGCGCCATCATTACCTGCTAGGGTTGCGTCATCGTGTACCTTCCTGAGGTAACGGTTGGGATGACCCGGGCCCACACATGGACGTCGCCCTAGGAACAGGAAGTACGGTCCAGGTCGACCATCGACCATTCAGCTGGCAACCTGGGGGGGCAATTGTTGTGGTCGCGCCATGGCAAGAAGACCACTCCAGGGCTACCACCAGATGCATCGATCAAGTTATAGCGGACACCTCATGGACGACCACTCATGTTTGGTAGCCCCAACCCAACGACTTTCCCGAAGATAATGGTTTGAGTTATGGAAAGGGAAGGCGTCATATTTATGGAGGCAGATATTCGGGGCATAAGGAGGAAAAGTCTAGCTACGGGCGAGATTTCCGCCGAAAAAGGAGGAATCGGTTATCCAGTGAGCGGGAAACCTTAAGAGGCTGAGGTCACCCGACCCATGAAGAGAAGTAACCTACTTCGTAGTCTATAAATACATATTGTAATGCTCATTGTAAAGGGGGAGAAAATAAAAACCTTATTTCTTAAGCAGAAATATTAATATAATTTCTGGCTTGGCATTGCCCCCGAACGTAGTCAGATTTGACGAACCGGGTCACCAAATCTTTGTCTTTGTTTGTGTTCATTGTGTTCCGAGTGAGTGATTGTTCATACACCGGCATAAATTCCGGTTATAACACTCGTGAAGTTGCCATTTTTGCAAATACATACATAGGCTAAATTAGGTTAAAAAAATGTATGATTTTAAACAATGCAAAGTGCAGTGGAGTAATATGTCAAACATTTGCACATATAATATCCCCAAATATGCATATTGTTCATAGTTTCCAAAGGTCAAGTATAAAGCAGATTAAACTCAATTACCATATGAACAAATGAACAATTCAGTATACATATACAACCTATAACCCTAACGCATAATATTCATGAACAATATATTCAAAGTAGACAAATTATCAGAAAAACGATTTCATGATTTTGAAATAAGTTTTAATCACTGGATGAATGTTGTGAATTTTGAAAACTTTCTGGATACATTTGAGTGTTTGAATACTATAATGCGAAAGGTTTTTAGGAAATGAGTTTAAGGTTTTAAATAAGTGGGAGGGAAAATATTTTGCACGAATATTTTTTTTGAGTACTTGAGTGTCCGTGTTTTAATCGGACGATCAAGATTTAAGCGGTTGAAAAGTAATTAAATCGTGCGGTCAAGGATTTAAAACGACAGACTTTTTGGACTTAAAAACTCGCAATAAATACATTTAATACAAAAACCCCACGTCCGCATTTAACGCTTGCAAGCATTACGTCACAAAGTAATGGGCACAGTAATAACTAGCATAGATTAGCATAGGTTTTTAGAAATATAAATCAGAAAACTTATCTGACTGACTGATATTGTAATCAGTCAGTTACCACGTTGTTTTGATCTGGCTTGCCTGATTACTGTTGACCTTACTGATTGTAGCTTAATCCTTAGATTTTTCCCAACAATGTCCCCCTTTTTTTTTCAGGTTTCTTCTGATCCTATCTGATCAGTTGAAGTTCCCCCTTCAATTGTTATTCCTTTTTTGATCAGTCCCTGACTGATCCTCTCTGATCAGTTGAGGTTCCATTTCTCAACTGATCCTTCTTTTCTAGTCAGTTTCTTAACCAGCTAGTCTAGGAGACCAGTCCACCAAAGATTTCTGGTGCACTTTCTCCTAAGCCCAGAAGTCCTAGCTCATTACATAGTTCTCTGAATCTGACTTCAGCTAGTGGCTTGGTTAAGATATCAACTCTCTACTTATCAGTAAGGATCTTTTCCATTCTGATATTTTTCTTTTCCGCAGGATCTCTTATGAAGTGATATCTGACGTCCACGTGCTTGCATCTTGTATGTAGGACTGGATTTTGAGTAATTGCAATAACACTATTACTGTCACAGAATATGGGCACGTTCGTATCTACAATGTTATAATCCCTCGGCTGCTGACTAAGCCAGAGCAGTTGGGAACAACAGCTTCCTGCGGCCATGTATTCTGCTTCAGTAGTAGATGTGGCAACAAATGTCTGTTTCTTTGAAAACCAAGAGATCAGTTTGCTCCCTAAGAACTGACAAGTACCTGAGGTTGACTTTCTATTTATTCTGCAACCTCCAAAATCAGAATCAGAATACCCACTAAGCTCTAGATTATCATCTGATGGGTAGAATAAACCGAGATTTACTGTTCCCTTCAGATACTTAAGAATCCACTTAGCTGCTTCCAGGTGGCTTTGCATCGGGTTTGCCTGAAATCTGGCACATACACCTACTGCGAAGGTTATGTCTGGTCTGCTGGCAGTCAGGTATAGTAATGATCCAATGAGAGCCCTATATTCTTTCTGATAAGTTTTCTGATCATTTCCATCTGGATCCATCTTGAATCCAGTCATCATAGGAATTTTGGCTACTTTACTGTTCTGAATTCCAAACATAGCCAACATATTCCTAGTGTATTTTGCTTAACAGATGAATAACCCTTCTGTACTTTGTTTAACTTGAAGACCCAGAAAGTAATTCATTTGACCCATCATGGACATCTCAAACTTCCCTTGCATCAGTTTGCAGAATCTGTCACATAAGCTCTTATTAGGAGATCCGAAGATGATATCGTCTATATAGATCTGAACCATCAGAATATCTTCACCATCTTCTATTCTGAACAAGGTTCTGTTTATGAATCCTTTAGTGAATCCACTGTTTACTAAGAACTGAGATAGTGTATCATACCAAGCTCGAGGAGCCTGTTTCAGTCCGTAAAGAGTTTTTTTTAAACGATACACCTGGTTTCCTTTTTCAAAGTCATGAGGTTGTTCGACATAAATTTCCTCTGCTAGTACCCCGTTTAAGAATGCACTTTTTACATCCATCTGATACACAGTAAACCCTCTGTGGGCAGCATATGCCAGAAACAACCGAATGGCTTCCAGGCAAGCGACTGGTGCAAAGGTCTCATCATAATTAATCTCTTCTCATCCTTCTTGTTCTTGAATACCCACTTGGTGTCTATCACATGTTGATGAGTTGGTCTGTCTACCAGTTCCCAAACCTGATTCCTCTCGAACTGCTCTAATTCTTCTTGCATAGCTAGAATCCAACTGACATCTTGTAGAGCTTCTTCTATTTTGGTAGGTTCCTTCAAAGACAGATAGCAACAATACATAACACTTTCACCAACCTGATGTCTAGTTTGGACTCGGGCATTAGGATTGTCGATTATCTTATCAGTCGGATGGTCTTTCAACCAAGTCCTTCCTTTCTGATGTATATCAGTTTGGACATTTTCATCCTCTTCTGATATTGAGTCACTAGAGGTTGGGAGTGGTACAGTAATAGGATCCACTTGGCATGAACAAGTCTCAGCTGATATTGGAATCATCATAGGCTGATGTCTGTCCGCCAGAACATCAGGTGTTCCCCCTGAACCAGATGGTTCAGTTGTTACTATCTCAGCTGTACCAA
This sequence comes from Stenogyne calaminthoides, assembly GCA_037126765.1. Taxonomy (NCBI): domain Eukaryota; kingdom Viridiplantae; phylum Streptophyta; class Magnoliopsida; order Lamiales; family Lamiaceae; genus Stenogyne; species Stenogyne calaminthoides. The sequence goes on from JBBCBC010000025.1 coordinate 22,607,482, forward strand.
CTTTTTCATCGACAATTATACGTACCTTAGGGTCTGATTGACCTGGTGAATCATTAAGATCAAGATTAGGAACATACACTGTTACGTGATCTGATCCCTTTTCTTTGATACTTAACTTATCCATTTTCTGAGCATTAAGTACTGGTTGATCTGGTACTGCTTGATCTGAGGCAGATTTCTCTTGTTCAGAAGATGCCTCATCAAAGACCACATGAGGTGTCTCCTCCACAACTAGGGTTCGCCTGTTGAATACCAAGCTTTGCTAGTTGAGGAATATCCTAAGAATATACCCTCATCTGACTTAGCTTCAAAAGTTTTCAACTGACTCTTCCCATTGTTGTGAATAAAACACTTGCACCCAAAAACATGGAAGTAAAAAACACGAGGTTTTCTACCCTTCCATAGTTCATAGGGTGTTTTGAAGTGAATCTTAGTCAGAGAACATCTGTTCTGAGTATGACATGCTGTGTTGATAGCTTCTGCTCAGAAACGGTTTGGAGTTACATGTTCAGCCAACATTGTGCGAGCAACTTCTTTGAGTGTTCTGTTTCTTCATTCTGCTACGCCATTCTTTTGTGGTGTTCTGGCGGCTGATGTTTCATGTTGTATATCAAACTCAATGCAAAAATTAGTAATAAAGGTGTTCAGAAACTCTGTACCTTTATCTAATCTGATTTTCACAATACTGACACCCTTCTCATTCTATAATCTCTTGAGCAGCTCAAATATCTTTGTTGTAGTTTCATTCTTCTTATACAAGAATACAACCCAGATAAACTTGGAATAATCATCCACGATTACAAGAGTGTATTTGCGTCCGCTGAAACTAAGTGGAGTAACTGGTCCAAATAAATCCATGTGAAGTAGTTGCAGTACTTTGCTGGATGTTGGTCCTAGGATACCCTTAAATGAGGCTTTAGTCTGTTTTTCCTTCTGACATGCGACACATGTCTGATCCTTAGAGAATACCTCATTCGGGAGACCCTCAACCAGGGACATCCTTGCTATCTTGTTAAGAGTTTTAAAGTTCATATGACTCATTCTCTTGTACCAGAGCCAACTGCTACTTTTGGAACTCCTAACAATCAGGCATGCATTTCTTGGACAATTGTTCCAGTCTGCAGTGTAGATCGTTCCCTTTGTGGAACCAGTTAGAAAAATCTGTTGAGTAGCTCGATTCTTGATAGTGCATTGATCAGTTGAGAACTCAACACTGAATCCGTTGTCGCAGAATTGTGAAACCGATAATAGGTTGTGCTTCAAACCAGCGACATACGAGACTCCAGTAACCTGTACATCATCATTCTCTAAGGCTCTGAATCCTCTGGTGAAACCAAAATTATCTTCATCAAAGAGTACATGTGGGCCTTAAAGTTCAGATGACTCATTCTCTTGTGCCAGAGTCAACTACTACTTTTGGAACTCCTAACAATCAGGCATGCATTTCTTGGACAACTGTTCCAGTCTGCAGTGTAGATTGTTCCCTTCTTGGAACAGGTTAGCAAAATTTGTTGAGTAGCTCGATTCTTGATAGTGTATTGATCAGTGTAGAACTCAACACTGAATCTGTTGTCGTAGAACTGTGAAATCGATAACAGGTTGAGCTTCAAACCAACGACATATGAGACTCCAGTAACCTGTACATCATTATTCTCTAAGGTTCTGAATCCTCTGGTGAAACCAAAGTTATCGTCACCAAAGAGTACACGTGGGCCTTCTTGTTCTATGTATAAGCTGAGGAGATGTTTGTTTCCAGTCATGTGCCTTGAGCACCCACTATCGATGTACCAGATAATTGCTTGTACACCTCCTTTATTGGTCAAACCCACGCGAACCTGCAATCAAATCAAGGTTTAGGTACCCCTGTAAGATTGGGTCCCGAGGGGTTAGTGTTACCTTTCGGGATCCAAACAAACAGGGCACTTCTATGGTAATCATCAAGATCAGAAGGCTTAATTTGTCTCCCATAAGCATCTACATAATCATACATCTCTTCTTGTGCTTTCTGGTCAGTATGATTATGAGTGTGAATCTTGGATGAATCAGGAGACTTGGGATTTTTCGGATTAGTCTGTCTTCTTTTAATCCAGTGTGGTTCTGGTGCAGATATCCTGGATTTCTGGTTAAAGGGGTAGGTCTGCTACCATCAAAAGATTCATATCCCTTTTGCACAAATGGATTATGCAGTTTACCCTTAGCATGCTGATTAGGCAGCTTGACCTGATTAGGTCTCAGATCAGACTTTTCCTTGCGAGATTGTCCTTTCTGATTCCTAATCTGCTGATTAGGCTGAGGTTTCTTCAGAAGAATAGTATTCTTTTGTTGATTCCTCGGCTGATGCTTGATCAGGTGAGATCCATTTATGTTCTCTTTCTGATCAGGCACTCGTCTTTCCTATTCAGCAGGTCTTTTTCCCTTCTTCGATACAGATTTGGCATATCGTGTATCTTGTCCAGAAATCTTCCTAGATTCAGTTTTGGACTGTGAACCAGGTTGGACATATGAGGATCCAGAAGAACTATCAAACCCAATACCCTTCTTATCAGTTGGCTTCCGAAAGTAGCTTCTATTTCATCAACATTTTTAGAAGTTTTTCCAAAAATCTCTACTTTCTTTCGCAAAATGTCCTCACTTTGTTTTAGACTCTCATGAAGTCGGAAGAGTTCATCAAACTTAGCTTGGAGGATTTTGAGATCATCAGCTTGCTGTTTGTTGATAGCTTGTTGTTCCTTAACCAGTTTACCCTGATCAGAAGAGCTGACTTTCAGAAACTCCAGTTCTGCAGTCATCTTCTGAATAGTCTCAACTGATTTCAGTTCAGCAGCTTTACTTACAGCATTATCCTTGACAAGCTGAATGTTCTCAGCCCTTAGCTTATCGTTCTCAGCTTCCACTAAAGTATAAGTGTCTACAGCATTAGAGAGATCATCAAGCAATTGCTCATTGTAGAGTTGCAGGTCAATCTCTCCAACAGGTGTGGAATCAAAAAACACAGAAGGTTTAGAGGTTACCTCAGTTTGATCAGCATCCTTAGCCATGAGACGGATGTCGTCATCAGATGAGAACATCAGATCGTCGAAATCGTCGACATCATCAGTAGTGGTCATCAGGCAGAAGTCTTCTACAGATGAATAACCAGAATCATCTGATGGCAGATAGGAATCATCTATCCCAGATGTATCAGCAACCATGGCTTTTCTGTCTCTATCTTTGCTCTCTTCTATTTCGCTTATCTTCTTTCTTTTGGAGTCAGGTCAGGGCAATCTGCGCTGTAGTGACCTGGTTTCTGACAGTTGAAACATGTTCCAGGTTCCGCGGAATTTCTTCTGCCAGGTGAATCATTTCTTCTGTAGGATCTGTCAGGTGACTTCCTAGTTTGGCTGTAATCAGAATTCCATCTGTCTGATCTGTTGTCTCTTCTATCATCAGAACGATCATCTCTCTTCTTATCTTCTCTGCGGTCATCTCTACGATCATCTCTTCTGTCACAGAACGATTCCTTTCTTGTGATATGTCCGTAGATCTCCTATCTCTTCCTCTGCTATTCTGATAGTCTCTATAAAATTTTTGATATTTTCCAAGTTGAACGTTGGATTGTTCAAGCTTTCTGGTCAGCAAAGCAATCTGTTAAGCCTGACTCATGATGTTTCCAATTGCTTCAGTAGATTTCGAATTGCTGCTAGCTGCTTTGAATGCAACTACTTTTGATGTGGCAAGTGTAGCTTCAGCAGGTGACTCGTCTTCTTCTTCTTGACCTATTTCAATTAGGTCGAATTCATGAACCTTTAAACTGAGAAACAAGTTGTTTGGCTTCATCTTCGCAATATCTTGACAATCCTTTATCACCGTTACTTTCATGTCCCATTTCTTGGCCAGGGACCTCAAGATCTTGTAGTTGATGTCTTTGTCAGACATTTCTCGTCCCAGTTCACGAAGCTTGTTGAGTGACATGGTGATTCTTCCATCGAGTTGATTTATGGTTTCATTTGGCAGCATCTTGAGTTTTTCAAACTTTACCAGTTCATCTTGCAATCTGTTGTCCTTAATCAGATTGTTTCCTTTGCACATCTCTGCAAGAGTATCCCACATCTGTTTGGCAGTCTTGAGATACTTGATCTTCTCACGTGTTATCTTGTCCATCGTCTTCATGATGATATGTCTGGCAACAGTATCCAGATAGGACAATATCCTTTCCTCGGCATCCATCAGTGAAGGACTCTTTCTGATTCTAGCTCCAGTTGGATATTCTGGATCACCTCCTTCAGCTGGGTTGTTGTAATAAATGATGATGAGTCCTTGTTCAAGAACTTCCATCACTCTGCTGCTTATCGCACCCATATAGTTGCTCATGAGTATGGTCCAGTCAGCATACTCATCAATAGAGAACTTAGGCAGATCATGATACATATCCGAAGTATTATCCATGTTGTATGTGAGTTTTGAAAACAGATGAGTTTTAAAACAGATTTTTCAAGATCTGTTCAAGTGACCACAATGGTTCTTCCTCAAGAACCGATGATACTCAAAGTCAGTGGTCCGTAGAACCACTGCTCTAATACAACTTGTAGGTCCCGAACGGGTTTTAGTGAGGCCGAAGTCTAGAGAGGAGGGGTGAATAGATTTCTTAAATTTTTTCGTGGGATTAGGTGTGAATAGAAAGTTGCCTGATCAGAGTGCATGTGAATCAATTTGGACTGATATCCAACTTATTGATCGTCTGGGGGCAGATCAGTTCGATGTCTATCAGTTTAACTGATGTACGGAAGATAAAATTAACCCGTGTGAAAAACTAGTTTTCTCAAATCAGATTCTAAGTAATCTGTATTGGATCAGATGACAAAATGTCAAACTGATCAGATCAGTTGCTCGGTGCAAATCTGATACAGACTTAAAATATGCATGCAATAGTTAAACAGGTGTGTGCAGATAGTGTAAAATAAATAAAGCAAGTGAAGGCAAACAAGATTTTTATAGTGGTTCGGACAACTTTTCCTACGTCCATTATTCCTTATCAGCAGGGGCACCAACTTAACCCACTGGACTTAGTTTAATGTGTTAGTCCAACACAGTACACCAGATGTTTCAAGAGTTCTCACTCAACCAATCCCAGAAATCAGAACTAGAAATCCTAGTCTGAAATCTTGCTAAACAAACTTAACCTAACCTTTGGTTTGGGTATAAGATTTGTTGTGTTCCAACTGGAAATCTATCCTAGTATTTGGGTAGCATAAAACTAAAGGATTAAATTTCTGTGCTAAGAACTATGGGATGAACACTTAGAAAATATTCTTGGTTTTATGTTCTTCGTGCGGAAATTACAAATAGCTTGAGTTTGATGATAATTTCTGTAACCTTACTATGAAGGTATGATCTCATATATATATATAGGCACGAAATCGAATTAGCCGTTGGAGAGCAATTCAAATTTCAATCTATCTAAGGTAGGTTTGCAGGATGGATATGACGTGCACAAAGGCGGCATGGTCGAAAGCATGCAAGTTTGTCCTTTATAACCGTTTGACTGTGATCCGCCGAATCCCGCATTGTCAGCTCCGTACATGTGTTTTGCTCTCATTGGTTATCAAGTACACTTGTTCAGTGTTTGATTTACCAACTTAGTTTGACATTTTGCTTGTCTGATAAACTCGTATGACTTTGGTGAACCTATGGTTGTCACCTGATTGAGCTGACCTGATCAGTTAAAACTGATTAGCCTACCTGATTGAGTCTTCTGATGTAGGTTGTCTTAGCACAACTTACAGACTCTATCTCCTTCTTCTGATGTAGGTTATCTGAGGTCTTCTGGTCTTGTTCTTCTGATAGTCATTTGATCTTCAGGTCTTCTGATTCTTCAGCTTCATGTCTTTACCTGATCATCTGACTATCTGACTTGTCTAGTCTTCTGATCTTCTTGACTTGACCTATACATATTGAGTTCCCCCTCAATATGTGACCCAACTAATACATCAGTTGTCTATACATCTCAGCTGGTCATCCTATCCTGATTCTAAATCGTCAGTCAGCTAACAGGTCTAACTGGTCCTATTACAACCTATTTTGGAACTTCCATCAAAATTACAAATTTTCCAACATCTTGGGCAATATTATTAGTTACATGACGATTGCTAAGATTTAATATGGAGAATCGTGTGCAAGTACGTCTTGCTTGATTTGTCCCTTTGGGAGGCTCAAAAGTTTTGTCATAATAAATCTTGCAAGTGGAATTAGTTTCCAGTATGGATAATAATGTTGAGCCGTTTCCTGAACCAAGGAAAAATATATTAATTAATATGAAGCTCTTCAGTAACTTAAATTAATTAATGGACTAGATAATCTTAAACACAGGAAATAATGACTGGGAGTCATATTAACAGTAATATGGGTTAAAATGGATAGTGCAATATTAATTATGTAGTAGGATTAATTAATATTTATGGGCTTGAATAATATTGTGGCTCAATATTAATAATTCAAGGTCCATTGGAAGGTCCAATCTTAATTCTCCTAAAGGCCCCTCAAGTAGCCCAAAGATAAAGTCCAATAACTGAAAAAGATGATTAAAATAAAATAAATTATTGTTGCCTATTTTTCCTAATTTTTTCGAAAATAATTAAGGAAGAGAGAGACTAGATTTTCTTGATATTTTTGGAAAGATTTTGAGGAATAAGTATTTTTGAGATACAAGTTTATCCCATAAATTCAAGATAAGTCAAAGATCTTATTTCTTCCCTATTAATTGATAATTTTCGAAAATTATAAGTGCAAGAAGGAGGAGAAGATTTTGTTGGAAGATATTTTGGGAAATATAATATATTGGATATATTCAAAATTGTATCTTGAGGAAGAAACAAGGAAATTTCCCTAAAGTCCCATAAAATTATTTATTTTTTATCATCTGAATTAGATCCACTTTATATCAATAATTTGTGGGCTGTAAATACAGTTGGCAATCAGTACTGTCAAATGATATTATCTATGTCTTTAAAAAACTTAAAAGCATTTGCATGAGAGGCGGTATAAGAGTTGTTAAACGTACTAAACATTTATACTGTGTCCTTTGAGAGAAAATAATTGGCAGAACTCTTGAACTAGCAGAAAATTTGCTTTCGATAAGTGAGGATTTTCTTTTAACAGCATATTTTGAGAATCCACAACTCATAACATAATAGTTTGTTGCCTTCGTAGTTTGTATACAAAAAAGTAAGATAGATAAAGTGGCACATAATGCATAATGGTAGCACATATTGCTATGACAATTGTCATAAAGGTCCACAGACAAATTGGAAATTTATACTCGCCTGTACTCAGGAGCCAAAGCTTGATTTGATATGTGAGTTCTTCCAAACTGTTGAATTGCTCTATCTGCACTCCAGGGTAGTTCCAGAGTTAAATGAACTCTTCTTTTCTGTAGACAGAACAAAAGAATAAATCGATTGAAAAAATTATTTACATTTAACCAAACATAACGAAGCACCTCTGGATAAAATAATAATAATAATAATAATAATAATAATAATAATAATAATAATAATAATAATAATAATAATAAAACTCAGAATACAAAACCAATCACCTGATTGACTGCTCTTCTATCTGCTTGCAAAGACACCAGCAGATCCAGTCTCAGAAATGATAGCAACCAGTTTTTTACCATTCATGAATTGCTGCTTCCCGTGCATATTCACCATTTCCATGGTCACTTCTTTTCTAAAACATACAAACAAATGAATTAGCAACCAACAGATGATGAGGATACCAAATGCATGTCCTAACTCACGTATTCCTGGCCTGATAGGTAACACCCTTCCCTCCAGAAGCTCGGCCTAGCATGCCACGTATTTCATAAACATGAAGAGCACACGTACACTGACGGCTGAATAAAAGTTTATACAATGTTCCACACATTGCAACAGATTGTCCAACAACAAAGAAAGAGTCCAAGGGAGAGTGCTTGGAGTGACACACTATAAAAAGGCTTGCACGGAAGTATTCGAACCACATGGTAAGCCAAATTTCGAGAAAACACTAAAGTTGAGAAGAGAATTGAAAACATTTACCAGCTACAACTGTCAACTATCCCACATCAGGCCAACACTAAGCAAATTTTAATGCATTGAATTTTCCAAGCTCTGATCACACGCACAAGCACAAGTAAAAGTGAAAGAACACATATATTTGACGGACTGAAACTGAGGTTTGATACAAAGTTTAAAAAAAAATCAACTTCCCACATACAAAAATGAAAAGCTAAAGCACGTTTCTAGCGTTTCCCAGAACTCTGATCATATGCATAAAATATATACATATCCCAATTGCACAAATGTATGGAATCAACTGAATATAATGAATAAAGTCAAAATTGAAATGAAATGTAATAACATTGCGAATGCTAGGGTTTCAATCAAATTGGGGAAAAACGGATTGGGCCATCAATTCCGATCAAACATATGCAGGGTTTTCAATTGGGGGCATGCAAGATGTTTCCAACCAACAATCCAATCAAAAAAAAAAACCCCAAACAATAATGATAGCACATCACAAGAAAATGGCAGACGCACGAAAAATTCAACGGGAGGAGCGGAAGCAGAGTCAAATGGATTATGCGAATAGTAGACGAATAGAGGATGAGCCAGCAGCGGTTGCGCTGAAGCTTAACCGACATTGTGCCGATTTGATGTCAACATTCATTTTTGGAATCAGACGACGAATCGCTTCCGTAAAACTTCTCCGTAATCTTCTCAACAAGAGATTCGGCAGCAGATTCGTGCTTCTCGTGCTCAACGGCGTGATCGGCGGCGGAGTGAGGGCAGCTATAGCAGGGTGAATCTTGTTTAGGGTTTTATAAAAATCGAAACGCGAATAAACAAATGGGGAGAGAGAAATATGATATACTATGGTGAGGGGTAATTTGGACAGGGAGAGAGTACTGTAGAAGCCATCTTCGCCTATTACCATGGGGGAAGTATTAAATACTCAAGGCGTCTACAGTGATTTGATCGTAATATGCTCTGGGTCAGCCGCCTTAAAATTGAATCCTTCTTAATTTTGTATGCCCTTATTATGTTCTACCAAATGGCCCACTAAAATAATACAGATAACTATTCATCCCATATTATGCCCTATCAAATGGGCCCCTTAATGTGGGAACAAAACGAAAAACTTTATATCTGATCTAAAAATCTATACATATCTAATAACAAAATGTTGGACCAAAAATTGAAACAACAAATTGTTATAATTTTGTAATAAAATTTTAAACATCTTAACAAATTTGATGTAGCTCAATAATATAACAAATATTTTTTATCTTCTTTGTATGCAAGAATACAAGGTTCAATTCTCCATATCTATCACACATATATATTAATTATTTTTTAAATATTTTTTAAATTATTAATATTTTTTTTGAATTTATGAACTAGATCTATTTATACATATATAATATCAAAATATTATACCAAAAAAAAAAATTCAACAAAAAAATTATTACAATTTTTTTAACTAAATCTATATATACATATATAATAACATAACAAAATATTATACAAAAATAGAAAAAAATCAACAAAAAATTATTACAAATTTATCATAAAATTTTAAAAGTGGCACATTAATGATTAATAATATAAAATGTTATATTTTGTAGTTGATATATATATATATATATATATATATATTTAAAAATCAGTTACTCCTTCCATCTTTTTTTTAGATTGCTCACTTGATTTTGACACGGGTTTTGATGAGGAAAATCTTTATTAATATTTGAAGGTAATAAAACAGCTTTTTTATAAGGGTATTTTGTCAATTTTAGTGAATAAGATGAAAAATAAGTTAATTTTGTATGTAATTATAAGAGACATGTGATGTAATTTAGTGATGTTTGTAAGGGGTAGAATGACTGTATAATTACTTTATTGCTATTTTAAGTATATGATAAAAGATGAACTTTTGAAATTTTGAGCAATCTAAAAAAGACAAGAAGTATTGTATATATGAAAATGTATAATTTATATACTTATTTGTATGATAATATTATATGATATTTGATTTAAATTGATTAGTCCAATTACCATAAATTAGTTGCATGAGCTATTGACATTAGACTTAAATTGTTAGTTGAATAATGTTTAATTAAATTATTAGTTGACGTTATTAGTTGAATTGTAAAATGACACTAGGTTGGTTGTGATAAAGCTCGATTTGTTTACTTATTTGTATGTTTCTTTTATAGGATATAATATTTAAATAGTAGATTTTCCTCTGAACCCGGGTTCACGTGAAATCTATTTTTTAAAGTGTCATGATTATGCATTTACAGTTATACACTATTACTATCTTAAAAAATATTTGATTTTTTAAATAATGATGGTGCATATACATAACAGATCTATAAATTTTTTTAGATGAAATATTTGCATGATTAACTAATTATAACACTTTTAAAAACCCATTTAAGTCATTATATACATATAATATAAGTATTACTCCTAATACTTATAATATATATAACATATACTTAAAAAAAATATGGGGCACGTGATCCCAACATAGGACATTAGAACTTGGATTGTAAAACGATACTGGGTTGGTTGTGATGAAGCTCGGTAACCATATTTTTAAAAGAAAATACTAATCGAGACTAACTTAGGACAAAGAGTGTTGATTTCGGGAATGACACTGTCACCATCAGATAATAGACTCTCTTTAACATCTTAGAAAGATAATTTTGACTAATGGTATCTTATGGTGTGATATTTAATAAGAATTATAGAAAATTATTAAAAATCTTGGACTTTCTTAAGGATATTAATTTCAATCATGGGTAGTTATATGTTATCATGTTCTGAGTAACTAAAGGGGACAATTTAAATTTTTGACATGCAATGAGAATTGGGAAGACGATAATAGGTGACAATCAAAGTGATTTAGAATGAAATAATTTAAAATTGTAAGAAAAAAAATACATTTAAAGTAGCATTATTTAACAATATAAATTTTTTAAGCAGTTGGAGCGTCACCCATTTCTCATGCCTGATTGCAAAAGCAAAATGTGTTCATAAATCGTGTGTTGCATCTAAATTTAAAAAAAAAAAAATTAAAAATGAAAAAAAAAATTCTTATTATTATTATAAGTAAAATAATTTTTTTTAATTTATTTAACACAAAATGAATATATTTTATACTCACAAACCGTGCAACACACGGGTAATATACTAGTTTAAACTAGTAGAAAAATGTAAAATTAATTCTTTTGTATATAGTTCTAGAAAGAATTCCGTCTCATCTAAAAGTCCGAACTTGTAGTGAGGTGCAAAATTAATTTGTTTATTTAATTTCACTCAACACTCCCCCTTATTCGTGGGCAGAATCATTGTCTCTGTCCAATGGGGAGGAGGCCCAACGAGTAGACAATTTTAAATGGGTGGAGTGTTTTTCACGGGAATCGAACTCAGGATCTAGGTTGAGCCAGATGCTCTGATACCATGAAAGAGTTTCGTCACATCTAAAAGTTTGAACTTTTAGAGAGGTGCATAATTAATTCGTTTATTTAATTCTCCTCAATAGTTCTCTAATATTCTCCTTCACTTATGAATTGAGTTCTCATTTAGGTTGTCAATTCCATCATTTGGAGGACTAAGGAGACCCAATATGTGTATAATTTAATATGAATAGAGTTGCTATCAGCGGGGTTTGAGCCCAGAATATGAGCGTGAGCCTACCATGAAAGAATTTTGTCTCATCTAAATGTCCGAGCTTATAAAGAGGTGTAAAATTAATTCTTTTATATATAGTTCCCTAATACAAAATGGTCAAATTCCACCCCTTCCGAGAACAAAATCCTTTTCAGCCCGCCACCTTAAACCCTTTAAAATTTTGAAGGTGATGCCCTCTTCCGAACGCGATTCTCTTCGCGATTTTGAAGGTAATTGCTTTGTTTCCATTTGTTGATTTGGTTTCTGGTGATGTATGGTGTTTCACATCTCATTTCTCAGTCGGTGATGCATCTCCACTGTTCGTTGTGAGCTCCCGATTCGTTATTCTGAATTTTGTGGGATTTGTGGTTTTTCCCATATGTGTTCTTCATAAATAGATTACTTGTAATCAGAGTCGTTCCTTGCATGAGTCAAACGAGTCATTCGACTCTGGCCCAAAAATTTTGACAATTTTTAGGGGACCATATTAAATTATACATTTAAATATTAGATATATCATATATCTGCAACATTCTTAAAAAAATACTTCCTCTGGCTGAGTGGTATTGTCGTCCTTCATTCCCTAAAAGGGTCTAGGTTCGAGCCTAAACCTTGATTTTTTTTTTCTTTTACCTTCTTATTTTCTAGCCGCCAGCAATCCTAATGGTATGGGAATTGTCCTAATAATATTACGACAATGGTTCTCCAAAAAACAAAAAGAAATTGCAATAAAATTCTTTCCAAATCGTTCCTATTAATATTTTTTTCCCGAGTGGGTCTCATATGCACCCGAGTGCATCGTGCACTCATAGTGCATTTTAGAAACGTGCAACTATACAAAACAGAAACGTGCAACTATTTCAAACAGAAGCATACAACTATGTTCCCATATTAACAGTTGCACTTTTTTGTGTAAATAAGTCGCACTTTTCAACATAACAAATTGCACGCTTCTAAAATGCACTATGAGTGCACGGTGCACTCGGGTGCATACAAGACCTAGCATTTTTTCCCCAATCTTTTCGTATACGTTTTTTATTTTTAGCCGCATAAAAATCCTACATACATCTTTAAATATATTGCAATACGTACAAATATAATTGATTATACAAATATTTTTACCACTAAAATTATAATGCGAGTTGTATTTAAGTAATTATTTTGAAAAAATTTGTCATATTAATGAAATATAAAAAATGTAAATTAGATTTTATAACATTTTAGCTGTTACTGTCTTTAAATATATGGCAATACGAGTTGATATTACAAATAAAACTAGAGTGGATGACTATTAGATTCCATTTGATCACTTTTATTATTACTAGGTTTCAACTTTTAAAAACATTACTACTAGGTTCCAAAAGTAGATAAATGGACATAAATGCCCTTAAAGTCTTCATTTCCTTCTAGCTTGTGTCCAAAATTCTACTCCTAATAAAGTATTTTTTTCACACCTTCTTTACATCACCCATCTTCTATTTTACATCATATTTTATTTATGGTAATCTTCTCCCTTCATTTTATTTCATTCCAAATTTCAAAATTTCATTTTATTTCATTTACAAATTACAAAACTTCATATCTATAAGACAAATATCAAAATTTACATTTATAAAATGAGTGTTTACATATTTTCGTCTAAAATTATTTTTTTTTACATATTTTCGTATTCTTCGACAGGCACATATGCACAAATATGCATGCACATATGCACAAATACATGAACATATGTATCGATACATGAACATATGCGTATAAATCTGGAAAAAGGAAATCCAGAAAATTTGCAGATCCATTTCATCTTCTCCATCCATCTTCAAATCTTCAAATCTGCATCTTCAGCATTCTCAAATCTTTGAAAAGCCAGCAATCAAGAAACTCATGAATGAACCACCATCAAATTTTCTCCTAACAGTCGCTTCCATTTTCCCATTTTCGGCGCTTCCTCTGCTACAAACCCCAAACCCCATAAATCATCCTCAAAATTACTCCAAATAATCCAACACCACAAAATTCACCAGAGAAAAATTGGGGAAATAGACTCAGAAACCCGTAATAAAATCGACCATCTCTCCATGCACAATAGGACTTCCCAGAGTCAAACAGTGACACACACACGCACAATAGGACTTCCCAGAGTCTCCAACTCATCATCCCAATTGAAAACGAGAACTCAAATATAAAATTTATCTTTAGTGTATCAACTTCGCGCTCATTGGCAATGTGGGTCCTACGAGAGGAAACATAATCGGTAATACAACTAGTTTGACGGGTTTCATGTGTCCTCTGGGATAGTTCGCGTGGGGGGGGGGAATAACTGACCGGAAGCTGCGGCGGTGGCGGCAGAGGAGGCGCCGTAGTCGCCGTCGCCGTCGGTAGGTGATTCTTCGGGTAAGTACTCTGCGTGGACAAGACATGTTCCTCGACCTGGGCAACGACCTGGAAAACCTCGTCGAGAAAGTCGATCTCCCATTCTTCATCGCCTAAAACCCTCGCTCGCCATCGTAGTACACCACTGGGTTTTGCAGGTTTGGGGATTGAATTTGGGTAGTGGTGGGGGAGTTTGAATTTTGCAGATTAGGGTTTGAGTTTGGGCTTTGGGATTTTGAAATGGTGAATGGATAATATTTATTAGATAAGTGAGGGCAAGAATGTCATTATACTCTACTTTGGAACCTATTAGTAATTGCAAAAGTAGGTGGAACCTACTTGCAATATTTCCACCAAATTGGAACCTAATAGTCATTTTCTCATAAAACTAATACTTTTGCCGTCAAAATCGTAAAACGAGTTGTATTTAAGTAATTATTTTGAAAATATTCATTATATTAATAAAGCATAAAAGTGTGTTTTTAATAATTATTTATAAAAAAATTATATTATGTTTGAGTTTATATAAAAGAAAATTATGAGGGGCCTCATTTTAAAACCGACTCAGCCTCTACAACTTATAGGATCGGCCTGCTTGTAATAAATGAAGATTGCTTTTATTGGTATTGTTGTTTCGTTTCTCTTGTTTGTTTTTGGAACCTTCTGCTTTGCTAGTTTTTAAATTGTTTTTTTTTGGTGTTGGGTTGCTTCGGTGTTATGGATGTGATTTCGTTGGTTGAGTTTTTTTTTCCTTCTTTGGAAAACCTTAATGCATATACGTGGAGTGTTTGGTTTTTCCTTTACTAAAGAACACATTATAAGAAAATTAACCTTTATTGATAAAATTTTTGTCATCGTTGCTTCTCTAGCTAAAAGTCTTTAATAACATTTTTTTTTAATGACATGGTCATTTAAAAAATTTAATACTCACACCTTCCATGTATTAAAACAACATTATCAACATACGTTCCTTCTCACCCAAAGATATTAGGAAAATAATATAAACGAATTAATTGTACACCTCTCCAAAAGTTAAGATTTTTAGATCAAATTAAATTATCTCATGGTATTAAAGTCAAAGGCTGGGATTCAAATCTCGTTGAAAGCTATTACATCCGTATATATTGAATTATACATTCGTTGGGCCTCTTCAGTTCTCCCCATGATAATGTTGACAAATCCAGCCCAAGAATGAGGAGAAATATTAGGGAATCGATATAAATGGATTGATTTCACACCTCTCTACAAGTTTGGACTTTTAAATGAAATATTAGAGTCGTAGCTCAAGACTGTAGCTTGAGTTTGATTTATACTGGAAACAACTTCGCTCATATTATATTATCCACTCATTAAACCTCCTACCTGAAGGGTAAGCCCGTCAGTAAGGGTCCTTAAGGGTAAGCCCGTCAGTAAGGGTAAATACTAAAAAAATAATATAAACGAATTAATTTCACATCGTTCTACATATTTGAATTTATTTTTGTTGGAGAATTGGATTTGACCCAAGTGGAAAATGGGTTGGTTCATTTCAAATAAATTTTTCGAGAGTTTATTAAATTAAAATGTTAAGTGGGTATCTTTGAGCTATATTTTCTGTGGGCTTCACCGCTCAATTTTTTCGTGTTTTTGATTCATCACATAATGGATTGCGCAAGTTTCGCGATGATGTATAACACGTGAGTAAACTAAATCTCGGTGTGAATGATAAATTGGCTCAATATGATGATGTTAGAAAATCGTATTCTACATTTTTCCTCCAATTTATTTTTCAATTTATTAGTCTTTATGATGACTAATTAAGAGAGACTCTCCAAACTCCTTATAATTATGTGGAGACCTCTTGTTTGCTTCTCCACCCCTATTTAAGGGTCATCTCTTCCATTGCATAAACAAACGAAAATCATCATCGCACTTCTCATATTTATTGTTCATATTTATTAAGTTTTGCAAGGGTTCTAGCTTATATGAAAAGTTCGAAGGAACTGCTTCTCCTTACTTCCAAAAGTAGTGTGATTGGGCGTTGTACTTTGGGAGTTCATTGCTCTTTGAAGGCCTGAAGCTTAATAAGCGAGCAAATTGAGCTTTAAGGCAAGTATGATTTACCACTGGCTCACCCAAGATTGACATCCGAAATTATTGTTATTTTGATCGAAATTTTTCTTAAGAGATGTCAAGAATGGATTCAATACATGAAAATAATCTTGATCATAGAGATGATCTATTGAGAGAATACAATAACCGTTCTTAACAAACTTCTAGAAAGCAAAGAATGAAATGAACAAGTGATTCTCTAATCTGGAATCTATTCTATATATATAAGGCACAACTAATAGAGAGTATTAGTTGTGCTGAGTAA
Organism: Stenogyne calaminthoides; assembly: GCA_037126765.1. Lineage (NCBI taxonomy): Eukaryota > Viridiplantae > Streptophyta > Magnoliopsida > Lamiales > Lamiaceae > Stenogyne > Stenogyne calaminthoides. The sequence continues at coordinate 22,623,904 of JBBCBC010000025.1, forward strand.
AAGTATTAGTTCTAGTCAAACTTTATTTATTTGACTTTTGGTGATGTGGAGTCTTTATACCCCACCTCAAAATGGGAGTGAATGTTGATAAGTCCCATTTTGGACTTGAAGTTGTTGAATGGAGTAGGTCCCAAAGGCTTTGTTAGGGCATCAGCTAGGTTGTCTATTGTAGGAAGCTGAACTAGCTTGATGATACCTTGCTGAATCTTCTCTCTGGTGAGGTGGATGTCTATCTGTATGTGTTTGCTCTTTTCATGAAGGGCTGGGTTGTGAGCTATGCAGTAGGCAGATCTGCTATATGTGAAGAGGTTGACTGGTTGAGGGTGTGGTATCTTGAGGTCTTGAAGGATGTATAGGATCCATTGAATTTCACAAGTGGTAGAACACATAGCCCTGTACTCTGCTTCAGTTGAGGATTTGCTAACAGTACTTTGTTTCTTGGATTTCCATGTAATGAGTGATTCTCTCAAGTAAATGGCATAACCTATAATGCTCTTTCTGGTTTCTTCACACCTTGCCCAGTCACTATCAGTGAATCCTTGCAACTTGAAACTATTGTTAGAGGGATAAAACAAGCCTTGTCCAATGGTGAACTTTAAATACCTCAGAAGTCTATGAACAGCCTGCATATGGCTTTCATTTGGATTACTCATGTATTGAGTCAATGTTTGGACTGCATATGAAATGTCAGGCCTTGTGATGGTAAGGACCGTAAGGTATAGAAGTTTACCCGCAATCTTCTTGTACTCAGAGGGAGTAGAGAGTAATGAAGAAGTACTTACAAACTTGTGATTAGGATCCATGGGTATTGTTGCAGGTTTGCATCCAAGGTAACCTGTATGTGTGAGCAAGTCAAGAACATATTTTCTTTGACAAAGCTAGAGGCCTTTGTCATTCCTAGCTATTTCAATTCCCAATATGTATTTCAAGACACCAATGTCCTTTATAGTGAACTTAGCATGTAAAAAGGACTTCACATAATTAATTTGAGATAAACTTGTGCCAGTAAGAATAATGTCATCCACATAGCACAGTAACACTGTAAAGTCACTTCCTGAACTTTTAGTAAACAGGGAAGTGTCTGCTTTTGAATGAACAAAATCAATAGAAAGGAGAGTTTCAGAAAGTTTAGAAAACCACTGTTTAGAAGCCTGTTTGAGGCCATATAAACTTTTGTTCAACTTGCAAACTTTATCAACAGGAACCTTATAACCAAGAGGTGGTGACATGTAAACTTCTTCAACCAAATCACCATTCAAGAATGCATTGTTCACATCACATTGATGAATGTACCAATTTTTAGCAATAGCAATAGAAAGTAAAATTCTTACAATTGTGATCTTGGCTACAGGAGAAAAGGTGTCAAAATAGTCAATTCCCTCCTCTTGTGTGTATCCTTTAGCAACTAATCTTGCTTTATACCTTTCTATACTGCCATCTGGTTTATATTTTACCTTATAAATGTTGGGGTTATACGTGAAGGTATGCTTTTACTTTGTATAACCTATGTATTAAACACTTATTTACTGAAATAAAATGTTTATCATTGTTGCTTTAAATATGATTGAATGTTATATATATTTATTGCAAACCGTTCATAGCACGCGTTACATTGTAGTTAACGTGGTGATACCAGATCACAGAAGATCATGTTAACAGTGCCTTGTAAACGAGTGTGTGTTTCACAACTTAGATAGATCTGAACAATCTATTGGTAGAAGTTGATGTGTAGGCTCAGATTGACTTGTCTTGACCAAGAGATTACACTAGTGCATTCGATGCGCTGAAGCGGACCTACAGAGAGGATAAACTCATTCGCACTTACTTAAGGGATGAAGAGTTAGACCTCAGTGGTTGTTGATTTCTTAATCTCTGTCACTTAATAAGGACTGTGTGTGATTAGTAGTTATTGCTTTGACTTATAAATGGGAAGAGAATCCTTGCGACTTCGATACCTTATATCTTGGGCAATAATATTAATTGCACGACAATTGCTAAATTAATACAGAGAATCGTGTGCTTGCAATGTCTTGCTTGATTGGTCCCCTTGGTGGGCCCGAAACCTTTATCATACCAAATCTTGCAAGTGGAATTAATTTTCCTGTATGGATAATAAAGTTGGGTTGTCCTTACTCCAAGGATAAAGATATTAATTAATATAAAGCTTTTCAGTGGCTTAATTAATTAATGTACTAAATAATCTTAAACACGGAAAATAATAACCGGGAACCATATTACCGTAATATGGGTTAAGTTGGATAGTGCAATATTAATTATATAGTGGCATTAATTAATATTAATGGGCTGAATTATATTGTGGCTCAATATTGGAATTCAAAAGCCCATTGGAAGGTCCATCTTAATTCTCCTAAAGGCCCCTCAAGTAGCCCAATTAAAGTCCAATAAATAAAAGGTGCTTAAAATAAAATAAATTATTGTTGCATTATATTTTCCTTATTTTTTTGAAAATATTAAAAAAAAGAGGGAGATGAATTTTCTTGAAAAGATTTTATGGAAATGATATAAGTATTCTTGGAATACAAGATTATCCCATAAATTCAAGAAATCTCCCACTTGACCTCTTTAATAGAAATTTTTGAAAATTATAGAGTAATAATAGGAAGAAAGATTTTCTTGATTTTCTTGGAAAGATATTATAAGATATGTATTCTTGGAATACCTCATAAATTCAAGAAAGATCCAATCTTGAGGATCTCCTATTATTTTCGAAAATTTGGCTAAATAAGGGTGCGAGATTTTTGTGGAAAAATACACATGTAAAGAAGAATATATGGGATATATTCAAGATTTCTTGGAGATCAAGAAAAGATCTTTCCTAACCCTATTTTGAGACCAAAATTTCGTCCCCCCTCTATATATAAATAAAGGGATGAATTTTTTCATCCCCTAGTGTTCCATGTGTTGGAAATATTAGAAATCCACAAAGGTGGTGCAATAATTTTTTATTTTCCTTTGTTTTATAAATCGTTCATCGGAGAACCTTCCACCAGGGTTATTGGACAAGGACTTGGGAATACTTGTGAAGGACATTTGGTGGGTATCCAGATACTTGATCCTGTCTGTCTCAGATCGTCTCTCCAACGGGTACGTTTACGTAAACTCCTAGAAATTCCGCATGCTAGGATCTTTTACGTGAAATATTATTTGCATGTTGTTGTTGGATTGATTATTATTTAAATTCACTTAGGTAAATTCATGTTAGTAATAATAGTTAATTTAAATTTGTGTTTATGAGGTCATCCCGATAGATCCTGGCATAAGTTATCCCAACAATAAACCCATTTACTACCTAAGCAATGCTTATCTTTTGGTAAAGGAACAACATACCAAGTATTGGTTCTCTCAAGAGCCTCAATTTCAGTGTTCATTGCCTTAATCCAGTTCTCATTAGTGCAAGCTTGTTTATAGGTTTTAGGTTCCTCAATTTGAGAAATGGAAGTTGTAAAAGCTTTGTGTGAGAAGGACAAGTTTTGTGTTGAAAGATAGTCAGAAATGGGGTAAAGAATACTATGCTTGACTTTTGAATTAACAATCTTATCTTGATTACTTAAAGATTGTGGCAAAGAGGTTTTATAGACATCTAAGTATGCAGGTGTGTGCTTAACTCTAGATGACCTTCTCAAACCATCCTGGTGATCAACATTTTGTTGTAATATAGTGAGTTCATCATGAAGCTCAGCATGATCATTATCAATATATAAGCTTTGCATAGAACCAGTAATGACAATCAGAAGCACTATTATAAACAGGAACATTAATCAAACCATCATCATGATTAGGACACATACCAGAAAGTATAGACTGATCAACAATAGAAGAATCATGTGCAGATAAAGTCTCAGAAAAAGGGTAAATGTTTTCATGAAATACCACATTTCTGGGAACAAAAATCTTACTAGTAGATATATCAAGCAGTCTATATCCTTTAGTACCAAAAGGATAGCCTAGAAAAACACATTTAGTTGCTCTAGGATCAAACTTTGTCCTATTAGCAGCTAGAGTACTAGCATAACACAAACAACCAAAATTTCTCAAATAACTGTAATCAGGCACTTTCCCATTCAATATCTCAAAAGGTGTTTTTTTTTGTAAAACAGATGAAGGGATTCTGTTAATCAGATGAGCAGCAGTTTGTATGCACAAATTCCAGTACTTTAAAGGTAAACAAGATTTAAAAAGTAAGACCTAGCAACCTGAAGTAGGTGTTGATGCTTTCTTTCTACAAGACCATTCTGTTGAGGGGTTTCTACACATGAAGTCTGATGAATAATCCCTAATTCATGATAAAAGTTTGATAAAAGAAACTCAGTTCCATTATCACTTCTCAAGACCTTGATTTTTCTATCAAATTGAGTATTAACCATTTTACTGAAATTTTCCAAAGCATGTCTAACATCAGACTTAGCCTTTAGTAAATACACCCAAGTGCATCTACTAAAGTCATCAACAATTATAAGAAAAAATCTTTGACCAGACACAGACACAGTAGAGAATGGACCCCAAACATCACAGTGAATCAAGTCAAAAGCAGCAACATATTTTGAAGTACTAATGGGAAATGATAGCTTCTTTTGTTTTGTCAAAGGACAAACATCACACACTTTATTAATCACAGAAGAATTTTCTACATTCAATTATTTTATTTGAAACAACTTCTTAACAGAGACATGACCTAATCTGGTATGCCATAAAGAAAATTTGAAGTTTTACTAACTGTATTAGCAAGTTTTGTAGAAACAGATGATGGTTGAGCCTTCAAGCAATAAAACCCTCCATGTTGCTCAGCAGAACCAATCACCCTCATTGTGGTGTTGTCCTGCAAAATACAGTGTGAAGACAAAAAACTAACAGTGCAATTCCTATACTGTGTTAGGTGAGAAATGGATAACAGATTGTAATAGAATTCAGGAACATACAACACATTGTAAAGGGTTAAGTATTCATTCAAAACAACATTACCAGTGAATGTAGCAGTCAAGAGAGTATTATTAGGCAACCTTATCTTTATATTATATGGTTCATGTGTTGAAGTAAACATATCTAAATCATATATCATATGATCTGTGGCACCTGTTTCTAATATCCAGGCAAACTTATCAGAAGACAAAGTAGTGAAACACAAATGTATACCTGAGTTACCTTGTGATGCCTCAACAAAAGCACCAGCTGCAGTGGGTGCACCATCAATAGTTTTTTTGTTGGTCCCAGTGCAAACGAGTCTTACACGTGTATGGGGGGGAATACACGTGTTCAGTGATTTTTAAAAATTTTCTTCACTGAAATCAGGTGGGTCAGGTTGTCCTGAGAATTTTGCCCTGAGAAGCACAAATCGCCCTGAGTCAAAGTCTACTGAGACAATGATCCTGAGCAGCTTTCAGAAGCTTCAAATTAGCCCAACTGATCCTGAGTTTTATCAGAGATCCTGAGAAGTTTGGATCAGATAATTATCTTACTGAATACTCAGTAGAGTTAGTTCAGTTTGGTAACTATATGTTCTAGCTAATCAAGAGTGCGGAATGGTTGACCCTAAGTTTATACTCGTTTTAACTTGCTGAAAATCTCTTCCTTAATAAAACAGTGGTTAAGGCTGTGAATCAATTAATGCACATTCAGTGGATTGATTTCAACTGAGTATCAGTAAAATATGCTTTCAGTGAAAAACATGCAACAGATAAAATGCAGTACAGAAAGCAAACAACACAACAATTATAGTGGTTCAGAGACTCAAGCTCCTACGACCACTCTTTCTGATTTTCAGAGAAATTCCTTAACACACTTCTCCTAAAGCTTTCAGGCTGACTCACTGCAGCTTACTAACTTTTCTAACTTGAGTTTTCTGGCTGACTCACTGCAGCTTACTAACTCAACACACACAAGCTTTCTGACTGTCTAAAACAGTTTACTCGCTTCTTCTCTAGAGTTTTCTGGCTGACTAAACTGCAGCTTACTCACTCTTTACAACTCTAACTCACCAACAAATCACACACACTCAAACTACCTTATCAAAGGGTTTGGGTTTGGTTGGTTTCCAACTAGGGTGAGATATTCTTTACAATAAGAACAAATGCAAAGGCTAGGACATCTCTACTAAGCTTTGGATATATCTATCAAAACTAGACTTAGTGTAATGAGCTCTCTTCAATGTGAAACACTTGGGAAATTCTAGGTTTTTCGAGTGCTTCAATTTGCAAGAATACGAATGAGCACTTGAGTTGCTTTGATTTCCCGTAACCTTGCAATGGTGAAGGTCACTGGTATTTATAGGCAACTTCTCCAAGGTCACTCTTTGAAAAACTATCCGTTGGAAGAGATAGCATCAAGAGTTTCCTCTTCTGGTTATTGATGAACGGCTGTTTTGTGGTTTGAACACACCCTTGCATATTTTAGGAAATATGCAGCCATGTAGCCCATCACCAATTTCTGCAAACTGGAAGATATCAAACCTTACATTTCTTCAGTGAGAAATCACTTTCATTGTCAGTAAAGTACGTTGTTGTTGCCTCCTCATTAGTCAAAGTTTTCCTTTGAACAGAGACAAAAAAATAGCTCTTTTTAAGTTGACCTTTCTGATCTGATATGTTCCTTAATTTCCACAAACGTCTAACATTCTGTTTGTTTGTACTAGGAATGAACATAACACTATTCCATTAAGATAGTGGTTCAGGGTCCTTTTTGTTCAGTACACAAACAGTCTTCAAGATCTTCGGGTCTTCAGGATATTTCTGATCTTACTCAATGTTTTCTGAGTCTTCAGGATTCTTCTGAGTCTTCTGAGTTTTCAGAGTCTTCAGTATACTAAAAATTCCCTGATCTATATCTGCTGACTATACATGGTGCAGATAATCCTGAGTCCTAGTGTCTATTGAAACCTGATCCTGATCCTATACTATCAAGATGTTCTGATACATGTCATACTCAGGGGTTTTGGGATCTAATCAAAATCTTTTATTAAATTCATCTCCCAACATTTTCCCCCTTTTTGATGATGCCAAAACCATCTTGTTACAGATATGCGAACATAATAAACCTATCATCTATTCAGGTTTCAATTCCTACAACAGATAAAGATTTAAAAGGCAACCATCAATCATAAATCAGTAAGATAATGAGATATTATCTTTTTAGAACAAAAGCCATCAGTAGAGTTTTCATTAATCAGAAAACTTAAGTACAGGATACAAGGTTGATCCTACTCTACTGAATACCAAAAGATAAAATACATCATTATTCTTCCTCAGATTCAATCTCATCAGCTGGTGGGTCGAGATTGAACATTCCATAGTATCTTTTCTTCAGCTCTTCTCTTTCCTGAATGGTCCTTGCATCATTTCCTGTCAGCTCCAAGTAGTTGGCTTGATCCACAAAGTCTGCATGGATGAAATCATAGTTGATCATCCCATTTCTGAATTTGGGTGGAAGGTACTTCATCTGTCCTGGAGCTTTTAACTGATATCCCAGAGTGTCAAACAAATTAAACCATTTCTGACACATATCAGTGAAATTCCTCAGAAGATATGCTATAAATGCATCATCTCTGTCAACAATAGGACGAGGCCAAACTTGTAGAACATCATAGTTGAATACAAATTCTCTCTTGGCAAGCTCCCATTTATCATTCATCTCAATAGGCATCCACTTATTAGTATGGGGCCATTGCCTCTTCCTTAGTTTTGTGCCTCTCCTCCTTAGGACAAATCTTTGGAATCCTCCCCTGATCCTCTTAGCATCTTCTCTGGCCTTTCTGGTCATCTCTGATCCTGACACAGATACCGCGGCTTCTCTTTTCTTCTCAGCTTCAATCATCTTTATTGAGTTATGCCAATCCCAGTTCAGTTTCTTGGAGGCCACATCATATTCACCAAATCCCTCTTTGAAGAGTTCATCGATTTCTGATTCTTCATTTTTATGTGCCTCAACCTCAGAGAATTCCCCGGACAATCTCCTCCTGATTGGCTTTTCTACAGCAGGAATCACTTGGGATTTTTCAGTAATAGGAATCAGGACACCATGAGCCTCTCCCATCTTGCTTGACTCATGAGCCCTCTGCCTTTTTGTACGTTCCTGAATAATCTCAGCAGCAGCCTCAGGATGTACTGACACTTCAGGCTTTTTCCTCTTCCCTTTGGATACAATAACTTCTTCCTGGGTCAGTAATTTCCCTTCAATATCTGGAAGCTTCGTGAGCATATCATAACTTTCCCCCTTTTCAGCATCATAGTCGACAAAAATTTGCGAAAGGGTTCTGTCCATGTGTAGCTGCTCACGCCCAACTGATCGAAGTTCAGCAGCAATATGAAAATTTTCATCCTGAAGTCTCTGCAGCACATTCAGACCAGTTGTTGTATCCTCAGCAAGACCACCATAAGTAGCCTGTATCTTGGTCATGAGTGATGAACTCATTTCCTCAACAGCTGCCTTAATCAACTCTTCTGTCCTGGTCTTCATTAAATTTTCCAACATACTTGTCCTCAACAAAAAATTCCTCTCCATCTCTCCTAACACATCTCTAGATATATCCCCCAGTCTAGCATGCATCTCAGTAAACTTATTATTAATAGATGTAGACAATGAAGTTACCTGATCTGCCTTAGCCATTGATGTGCTCATAAAATCAACCATGGCTCCATGAGAAGATTGAACTTCAGTAATCTTGGTTACTTGATCAACCAGAGGCTCAAGCTTAGAAATCTGATCAACAATGGGCTCAAGCTTGGTCAACTTCTCCAAGATAGGTGTGAGATCAACAGTGGGTGGTGGAGGAATAAAAATTTCAGCATCTGTCTGCACCCCTGTATCAGTCATTTCTATGATCTCCACCTCAGGTTCCAATGGGTATTGGACAGTCTGACCAAATGTAATCATTTGTAAAGGCTGAACATCCTGATTTTATTCCCCTGAAGTGTAGCTTCGACACTTGATTCAACAGTTTTCTACTTCTCTTCAGGAATATCTTTCTCAATTCCGTCCTGATCCTGATCATCTTTGTTCTGACTTCCTTCTCCACCTTTATCCTGAGTAGCTGGCTCTTTCTCAGCAATCTTCCTCAGCACGAGTTGATCAAACTCTACTGGTTTTATTCTGAGCCTCTTCTTCCCTAACCCTGAGAAGGCATCAAGTTCCGCCACCTCCTCAGCCCAAAACTCCTCGCCTCTGAAGTTGTCAATCTTGAGCATCATCTCAAATGATTGATTGACAATCAACATTGCGGTCTTTAGTCTGAAAAACATATCCTGAAGGACAGGGTATTTTTCCAACACTGGATATTTGTCCAACACAAATCTTTCCGCTTTCAGCCTTCACTCTTTCTCTTCAGCCTCACCTTTCCTGAGTTCAGGACCAAGTACCTCCTCTTCAGAGCTAGAATGAGCCTCTGAAGGAATGAAAATATATGGCTTTGAGGGTTGTGTGGGTGGGAGGGTCATTTGGCTGTCTTCAACAGGTTTTTGAGAACCTGCGAAGATTTCTTGGGTAATCCTATCATCGCCAATACTAGTACCAAGTACTTCAGTAAAGACGTCCTCCTCTCCTGCACCTCCTAAAGGATTTAAATCCTGAGTGGTCTCTGCCGCAGTTACCTGAGAGACAGCTTTGGCAAGTGTATCAAGAGGGGATTTTACTCCTGACTCTTGTTCCCGAATGGTTCTGAGTTTCTTTTTTCTTCTTCTTCTTTTGCTCCTCCTGAGCCTTCTTCTTCTCACCAATTTCTCTCTTTACCCTCAGTAAATCAAGGGATTTATTCCTTCTTTCTTCCTCTCCTGACGCCTCAGGAAGTTTTACTGATGCTGTCCTGACTGGTTTCTGGACAACTTCAGCAATGACCACATCATCTTGATCAGAACTAGAATCGTCCTGATCCTCAGGTTCCTCCTGAGCCATCGAGCCCTGGCAGCCTGAAGGAACAACTTTCCATTTTTGTGACATTGGCTTGCGTAACATGATCCTATTCCGAGAGAATTCCTCTCCAGTTAACAAAAACATGTTATCTCTGGGCAAGGTTTCGATTAGAAAACTAATCTTTGTCCCAAACAATGCCTCTCATTTTTGGTAAACGCTCCTTTGGCATACTTCAACTTCTGATTTTTGTGAAGAATGCAATCTACCAAGAATTTCAACCAGTTGAAATCAACAGAAGGAGAGTCTTCTATTGCCGCCATGAGCCTCAATTTGTTTCGGCTCACTTGTTCCAAACTTCCAGAGGTGCTCATCAAGCACTTGGCCACAATGTCAATTAAGACCCTGTATTTTGGCTTTAAACACCATTTATGCAGAGCCCCTTTCAACTCCATCTTCGATTCTACAAAACGGTCCAAAATTTCTTGTTCTCTTCCAGACATATAAAATGCTGGATCTCCTACTTTATCGTTTAATTCAAACTCAAAATTAATATCTTCTAAAGAGAGTATCACCTGCTTGGTACAAACCACCTCCACTTTTGATTTTGCATAAGTTTCAAACTTAGTTGCGAAACCAAACCACCACGTCCTCCTTCACGAAGGTTAACAAAATATTGTAAAACCTCCTGGATAGTTCGGAATCCATCATATTGCTCACCAGCCGTGACAATCGAGCCACTCGCAACATGTTTAACACCTCTTCTTCAACCTGGGTTACTTTGTTGTCGATCATGGCTACTACATGCTCAAAGTACGGCTTCTCTATTTCTGCGAGAACTTTTATCATCAAGTAGTTAGGGAACTCCATTTCGAGAGAAATTTCGGGGTAGTGAGAAATGAGGGTTTTTTTTTGATGAAAGGGTTTTTAGGATTTTGAATCGTTCGAGTGTAAGATGATGAAAGAAGGTAAACAGTTGGTTTATATATGATTTTGAAAATCATATACCAAGGGCTGTGATTAAATCTCAAAAAAAAAATATAATGAACTGTTGAGATTTAACCGGATTTTGAGGAAAAAACTTAAGAGTATGACTATTTTTGGCTAATTTTCTGGACAATAGGCTAGTAGCAGTTTATAGGTTGACATATGGTTGTTTCTCGGAAATCGAGGCAACTGTTCGTCTTTTTCAGTCAACGGTACTTCAAACATTCCCGCTTTAAAAGTTCAGGCCTTTTGTCATTTATTTCAAATGATTATTGAGTAATCCTTTGTGTAATAAATGCTACTGAATTTAATGCATGTATCAATATAACTTCAGGATTATTTGAATATATAAACCTTACTGAATATTGATCCTGACAAAATTTCATCCTGAGTCTCAGTTTCCATGTTGAGATAATTTTGTCCTGAGTTATTCCTCCTGAATAACTACATGCTCCTGAAGGACTTCTCCCTTCAGTGAAATTCATTCACCTGGATCCAACATCCCTAATTCTACCGATAGTTCCTGAAATTTTGATTCAGCCAAAGGTTTAGTCAAGATGTCAGCCCTCTGTTTATCAGTATGAATCTTCTCCATCCTTATATCCTTTTTTTCAACATGATCTCTGATGAAGTGATGTCTGATATCAACATGTTTACATCTTGTGTGCAATACCGGATTTTGTGTAATAGCAATTGCACTATTATTGTCACAAAATATAGGTAGTTCATTGGCTATAATCTTATAATCCCTCAATTGTTGTCTGAGCCAAAGAATCTGTGCACAACAGCTTCCTGCAGCCATGAATTCAGCTTCAGTAGTACTGGTTGCTACTGAGGTCTATTTCTTTGAAAACCATGATATCAGTTTACTTCCAAGAAATTGACAAGTTCCTTTGGTAGTCTTCCTGTCAATTCTACATCCTCCATAATCACCATCTGAATAACCAGTTAATTCAAGGTTATCATCAGCTGGATACCATAATCCTCTATTCACAGTGCCTTTAAGATATTTCAGAATCTTTTTGGCAGCCTCCATATGACTATCCTTAGGATTAGCTTGGTATCTTGCACATATCCCAACAGCAAATGTTATATCAGGCCTACTTGCTGTGAGATAGAGCAATGATCCAATGATCCCTCTATAATCAGTGTGATTTACTGATTTGCCTTCAGGATCAGGATCCATCTTGTAGTTAGTATTCATGGGAATTATAACTGCATTGCAAGTCTGTACACCATACTTAGCAATCAGATCTCTGGTGTATTTTGCTTGATTTATGAAGATTCCTTCCTTAGTTTGTTTCACCTGAAGTCCAAGAAAGAAATTCATCTCCCCCATCATGGACATTTAAACTTTCCTTTCATCAGAGCTGAGAACTTCTCACACATCTGATGGTTTGGAGATCCAAATATGATGTCATCCACATAAATCTGAACTAGTAGAATATCTTTTCCATCTTCTATCCTGAACAAAGTTCTATCAACAGTTCCTTTGATAAAACCATGGTCAGTAAGAAATTGAGAAAGGGTATCATACCATGCTCTGGGTGCTTGTTTAAGGCCATACAAGGCTTTCCTGAGCCTGTAAACTTGGTCATTCTGACAAAATCCTGGAGGTTGTTCCACATAAACTTCTTCCTTAAGCACACCATTCAGAAATGCACTTTTCACATCCATTTGATAGACTGTGAATTTCATGTGGGCAGCATATGCAAGAAACATTCTGATGGCTTCTAGTCTTGCAACAGGTGCAAAGGTTTCATCATAGTCCAAGCCTTCTTCTTGGGAATAACCTTGTGCAACTAGTCTTGCCTTGTTTCTCACAATGTTGTTGTTTTCATCTCTCTTATTCTTGAACACCCACTTAGTTCCAATCACATTGTGCCTCTTAGGTCTGTTTACTAGCTCCCAAACTTCATTTCTTGTGAACTGATTCAGCTCTTCTTGCATAGTAATAATCCAGAATGAATCTTGAAGAGCTTCTTCAATCTCAGTAGGTTCTTTTTCAGATAGGAAGCAGCAGAACAAAGCACTTTCTCCATGGAACCTTCTTGATTTAACTCCTTCTGATAGATCACCCACAATCTGGCTTGTAGGATGACTATCCAACCATTTTCTCCTGGATGTTCCCCCTTCAGTAGTATCCTCAACATCAGAAATGTTAGGTTCAGGTAATTCATCAAATTCAGGGAACAACAGAAACGGAGAGAGTGAATCATCTTCCTCAGGGGAAATTCCATTCAGAACATTGTCAGAGACATTTGTTCCCCCTTGGTTGATAGATTCAGAGTTTGCCTCAGCTGTGACCACATCTTCATCGGCATTACATACTTGAGTCTGAACTGGTGTATGTTCAGATGGGTCAGCTTCAGTTTGTTGGCTTTCCTTCAGTGGAGAATTATTATCCTGAGTTTCACCATCCTGAGCTTCTTTATCTGAGTCTGATTCACTCCATTCATAGAAAGTGATTGACTTCTTCTTTTTTCAGGCTCAGAGGATGTTTTATCATTCTTTTAGGGCTTAGTCGGTGATTCTCTTTGTCGGATCTCCCGAATCATGTTCTTGTTTCTTCTGAACACAAGTAGATTCATCAAAAACAACATGAGGTGTTTCTTCCACAATAAGAGTCCTACGATTTGTAAACTATGAAGGCTATCTTCGACTTCGAATATCCTAAGAATATTCCTTCATCATCGCCTTTGCTATCAAAAGTTTTCAACTGATCTTTACCATTATTGTGTATGAAACACAAGAACAAACACACGAAAGAAAAGAAAGAAACAGAGGATTCCTTTCATTCCCAAATTTCATAAGGTGTTTTGCCTTGATTCTTTGTCGGCATGGATCATTACGAGAGTAGCATGCGGTGTTGATAGCCAAATTTCAAAATCTCTTAGGAATGTCAACTTCAAGAATCATTGTTCTTGCGAACTTCTTTCGAGTCCTATTTCTTCTTTTCAAAGAATACCATTTCGTTTGTGGGGGTCCAACCGTGATGTTTCATGAGCTATTCCATTTCTTTGCATAATAATCGATATAATATGGTTGATAAATTCGGTTCCTTTTATCGATCTAATTTTGACCATACCTAGATTCTTTTCAAGATCGAGTCTTTTTTAGTAATTTCGCCGTTTTTGTGCGAGTCTCTTTTCATTGAGTAAGAATATGACCAATGTATATCTAGAGTAGTCATCAACTACCACAAGTGTATATTTCCTGCCATTAGTGCTCACAGGTGTCACTGGACCAAAAAAGATCCATATGTAACAGTTGATGTATTCTATCAGTAGAGACTTTTATTTTGCTTTTGAATGATGCTCTGATTTGTTTTCCTTTCTGACAGGCATCACATACTTGATCTTTACTTAACACTTCTTTTGGTAACCCTCTCACAAATGCTAGTCTTGCAAGTTTGTTCAGGGTTTTGAAGTTTAAGTGATTCAGTCTTTTGTGCCACAACCAGCTGGTGTCAGTAGAACTTTTTGCAACCAAACATGTATCTTTAGGAGATAGTCTCCAATCAGCAAGATACAAATTTCCTTTTCTAGTACCAGTTAGTAATATTTGTTGTGAAGCATTATCTTTCACATAACATAAGTTCTTTGAGAACTCAACACTGAATCCTTTGTCACAGAATTGACTGATTGAAAGCAAGTTATGCTTTAAACCAGACACATATGAAACACCATGGATATGAACAGATTCAACTTCAAGAGTTCCATATCCTTCAGTCTTTGTCCTTTGGAGTTATCTCCAAATGTAATCTGAGGGCCTTTTTGCTCAACATAGTCAGTGAGTAATTGCTTATATCCTGTCATATGTCTTGAACATCCACTGTCCAGATACCATGCAGCAGGAGCCAATTCATTTCCACTCATCGTATATATGTTGTCTTCATTCAATTTCGGTGCCCCTTTCCTTTTTGAAAAAATAGATCAGGTCTTAGGTACCCATTTGGTGTAGGGTCCTACCAAGTTAGCTGTACCTTTTGGAACCCAAATATGCCTGATAACTCTAATTACTTTAGAGTGGCTGATTTGTCTCCCATAAACATCTACATACACATTCACCACCACCCTAGGTGCCTTGGTAGTACCCTGTGTATGAGTGTCAGCCTTAGCATGAACATGAGCCTTAGAGTTCTTCTTGGGTTCAGGTCTCTTGTTCCAATGCTTTGGCCTTGGTGCAGCTGGTCTCTGTCTCTGCTGACTTGGGTTCAGGAAACCTTTTCCCTTAGGCAAGTGGGGTTTAGGTTGCCTGTACTGAAATTGTGGCCTTTCAGTAATCTGAGGACTTGGTCTTTTCAGTTGAGAATATCTCTGCTGAGTGTTTCTCTTCTGAAAATTCCTCTGATGGTTCAATCTTGAGATCTCTTGAGGTTGGTATTCTTAGCTTTGAGGCTTTTAAAATCTTGGCCTCAAGATTTCCCTCTTGAGTGTTTAGGTTTTCTAGCCTTTTTCCTGAGGTTTGCGTTTTCTTCCATGAACCTTCAGTTTTTCTGAAACCATGGGTCCTTTACCCTTGTCTAAAACTCTGGGTTGTTCTTTAGTTAGAAGATTAGTACATGCCACCGGTTTAACAAAGACATTCTTAGTGCTTTACTAGAGCAAAGATTCGAGAAGACCTTGTGAGGTTCCCCCGGATTATATCCCAATCCGGCCTTTATAGTTGCAGTCTTTGATAACTCGAATTTCATCTATTACTTTAGATGCGGAATTCAATAGAGCTAACTTTCTCTGCGCACTATCCTCACTTTTCTTTAGAGTTTCATGCTTCTCAAAGAGGTCATTGAACTCAGTTCTGATACACGCTGAATCTCCTCAGTGGATTTCTCTAATTTTCCATTCAGGGTCTCTATCACTTTCTCTTTTTCTGAGAGTTGTACTTTTAGAACATCTAGTTCATCAGTAGTTCCCATCAATTGAGAAGTGATCTCAGCAGTTTTAGAGTCTTTCCCTTGATTCTCAAAGAATCGGTTCCTTATTCTACTCTTGAGTTTACGTGAGCGATTCTTGTAACCTGAGAATAGTCCTTCTCAAAAGATTCTCAAAAGAATCCATCGGGTTGAACTTGAAAAGTTTGTGTAGTGAGCAACAACAACAGAGATAGAAGAATTTACCTCCTCCATAGCAACAAGGCAGCCATCATCACTGTCACTTTCTGAGAATATCTCATCTGAAGAACTGGATCCTTCTTCAGAGTGTTCTTCTTCTTCAGCAATCACAACCTTCTTGCTAGAGATCTTTCTGTCTCTCTTGGCTTGTCTCTCCTTTCTTTCTTTAGCTTTTCACCAGGGGCGGTCATCTTTGGAAGTGACCTTTCTTCTGACAGTTATAACATCTGTTGGTATCATCATCCTGATCACTTTCCTCCTTGGTCTTGGAGTCATTCTTCCTGGATGAGGAACCTTTAGCTTTATGGTCCTTCCTTTTCTCAATGGATTTGTCCTCAGCCTCTGAGTTATTCCTGTTCTTGTACATGTGGTTCATATAATATTTCTTATATTTTCCATATCTGCTATTGAGTCTTTCAAACCTCCTTGCCATCAGTACTAGCTTGTCCTCTTGCTTATCCTGATTTTTGGCAAGTGAGCTCTCAGACTCTCTAGATTTACAGGATTTCTCTTTGGCTTTAAAAGCCACATTTTTGCTAGATGAAGAATCATCTTTGTTATCAGATTTCTTAGTTTTCTTGTCAATCACAAACTCATAAGCTTTCAGTTCAGAGAAAACTTGTTGATATGGCATGGAATCGATGTTTTTGGTGTTTTCAATCACCACAGCATGTATATCCAATTTCTTAGATAATCCTCTAAGAATTTTCAGTGCCACTTCTCTCTGTGGGTATCTTTTCCCAAGAGCATTCAGATCAATCATAATACTAGTGAATCTGACTTCCAGTTTGTCAATGGATTCACCATCTTCCATTTCAAAGCTATCAAACTTTCCAATAGCAACAGAAAGCTTGTTTTCTTTAATATGATTTGTGCCTTGACACATAATAGCAAGTGTGTCCCATATTTCTTTTGCAGTTTCACAGTGAGAAATCATCCTCATAACACCATCATCAATAGTGCTATATAGAGTATCTTTAGCAATGTAGTCTAAATTGATCAACTTTCTCTCATCAGGAGTAAGTTGATCATCAGGTTTTGGAAATTCATCTCTGGGATCATTCCACTCAAGATCGATGAATTCAGGATTCAACAAGTTGTATTTGAATGGTCCTTCAGAAACCACTCTCCACATTCTTTCATGCTTAGAATACAGATGTGTCTGCATTCTCAATCTCCATAGGTCATAGCTCTCAACAGAGAACATAGGAAGTTTCTTAGAAGGCATGATGAATGAGCCTTGTAAGATATCAGCAGTAAGATCTATTCAGTAGACCACCAAAGTCTTTCAGCAAATAGACTATGGCTACCAAAGCAAGTGGTCAAAATGAACCACTACTCTGATACCACTTGTTGGTCCCGGTGCAAACGAGTCTTACACGTGTATGGGGGGGAAACACATGTTCAGTGATTTTTAAAACTTTTCTTCACTGAAATCAGGTGGGTCGGGTTGTCCTGAAAATTTTACCCTGAGAAGCACAAATCGCCTACGAGTCAAAGTCTCTTCGAGACAATGATCCCGGCGATTTTTTGAAGCTTCAGATTAGCCCAACTGATCCTGAGTTTTATCAGAGATCTTGAGAAGCTTGGATCAGATAATTATCTTACTGAATACTTAGTAGAGTTAGTTCAGTTTAGTAACTATCTGTTCTAGCTAATCAAGAGTGCATAATGGTTGGCCCTAAGTTTATACTCGTTTTAACTTGCTGAAAATCTCTTCCTTAATAAAACAGTGGTTAAGGCTGTGAATCAGTTAATGCACATTCAGTGGATTGATTTCAACTGAGTATCAGTAAAATATGCTTTCAGTGAAAAACATGCAACAGATAAAAATGTAGTACAGAAAGCAAACAACACAACAATTATAGTGGTTTAGAGACTCAAGCTCCTACGTCCACTCTCTCTGATTTTCAGAGAAATTCCTTAACACACTTCTCCTAAAGCTTTCTGGCTGACTCACTGCAGCTTACTAACTTTTCTACGTTGAGTTTTCTGGCTGACTCACTGCAGGTTACTAACTCAACACACACAAGCTTTATGACTGTCTAAAACAGTTTACTCGCTTCTTCTCTAGAGTTTTCTGGCTGACTAAACTGCAGCTTACTCACTCTTTACAACTCTAACTCACCAACAAATCACACACACTCAAACTACCTTATCAAAGGGTTTGGGTTTGGTTGGTTTCCAACTATGGTGAGATATCCTTTACAATAAGAACAAATGCAAAGGCTAGGATATCTCTACTAAGCTTTGGATATATCTATCAAATCTAGGCTTAGTGTAATGAGCTCTCTTCAATGTGAAACACTTGGGATATTCTAGGTTTTTCGAGTGCTTCAATTTGCAAGAATACGAATGAGCTCTTGAGTTGCTTTAATTTCCCGTAACCTTGCAATGGTGAAGGTCACTGGTATTTATAGGCAACTTCTCCAAGGTCACTCTTTGAAAAACTATGTGTTGGAAGAGACAACATCATGAGTTTCCTCTTTTGGTTATTGATGAACGGTTATTTTGTGGTTTGAACACACCCTTGCATGTTTTAGGAAATATGCAGCTATGTAGCCAATCACCAATTTCTGCAAACTGGAAGATATCATACCTGACATTTCTTCAGTGAGATGTCACTTTAAGTGTCAGTAAAGTACGTTGTTGTTGCCTCCTCAGTGGTCGAAGTTTTCCTTTGAACAGAGAAAAAAAAATGGCTCTTTTTAAGTTGACCTTTCTGATCTGATATGTTCCTTAATGTTCACAAACGTCTAGCATTCTGTTTGTTTGTACTAGGAATGAACATAACACTATTCCATTAAGATAGTGGTTCAGGGTCCTTTTTGTTCAGTACACAAACAGTCTTCAGGATCTTCGGGTCTTCAGGATATTTCTGATCTTACTCAATGTTTTCTGAGTCTTCAGGATTCTTCAGAGTCTTCAGAGTCTTCTGAGTCTTCAGTATACTAAAAATTCTCTGATCTATATCTGCTGACTATACATGGTGCAGATAATCCTGAGTCCTAGTGTCTATTGAAACCTGATCCTGATCCTATACTATCAGGATGTCCTGATACATGTCATACTCAGGGGTTTTGAGATCTAATCAAAATCTTTTATTAAATTCATCTCCCAACACTTTTGCATCTTAGTGAAATTGAGGAACTGCTCAAACAACTCATGGTTGACTAATGGATTGGAAACTGCATTCTCAGATTGATCAGCAGAAACTGAAACAAGACTAGCAACATTATCAGATTTCACAACAAGACCCCTAGGGCCTTTCCACCCTGGAGGATAGCCAATTAATTGAAAACACCTGTCCACAGTGTGACCAGGGCCATTACAATGGCTACACTTCAAAGGTTTCTTTCTATCCTTAAAGGACTTCCCATGTTTAACCCACATAACAATGGAATCAGATTGAATAGACTGCACAGAATCACACTTAAGAGCTCTCTGAGCCTTTTCTTGCAATAAGACAGTATAAATCTTGGCCAATGACATAGTGGAAGACTGCATAATAAGTTGAGACCGAATAGCAGCATAGGACTCATCCAAACCAATAAGAAACTTCACAATAGCATCACGTTCTTGGGCCTTAGCCACTAAACGAGGTATCTCACAGGTACAGTTAAGCATAGCACCACAATTACAAACCAGAGAAGGCTTAAAACTAAGCCATTCATCCCACAAAGACTTAAACATATTATAGTACGAAACCATAGATTGAGTACCTTTAGAAATCACACTAATGGATTTCTCCAACTCATACACCCTAGTATTATCAGATTGGGTATACCTGGTATGAAGCTCGGTCCACACATCCCTCGCACAAGTGAAATACTCCAACATCTTCTTGATCTCGGGCTTAATGGAATTTAAAATCCACATTAAGACCAAGTCGTTGGCACGAACCCAGGCCACATAGACAATCCGGTCTTCTTCACCAGGAACCGAAAGAGATCCATCGATTAATGGAGCTTTGTTCTTAACACTGAGAGCGCGCTTCACCGCAGAAGATGAAATTCGAGCCATCCAAAGGCTCGAGAACAATCGACACCACCGGGTTATCATTGGGATGAAGAGCAAGCGGAGATAGTTGATTTTCCACCGGATTCAGGGAAGCACCATTAAAGGCCATTGGAAAAGGAAATTCGTGATAGACACGAAGAGATTGAGCGTAGAACTCAAGAAAAGATGATCGATAAATGATCGAAAAATGAAAATCAGCAGCGGAAAAGACGATTCTAAGAAGAATCAAGAATCAATCGAATCGAAATCGATTGAAACCTAAAGCTTTTAACAATACGAATTCGTGAATCACGAATCTAAACTGATACCATATCAAGAATGGATTCAATACATGAAAATAATCTTGATCATAGAGATGATCTATTGAGATAATACAATAATCATTCTTAACAAACTTCTAGAAAGCAAAGAATGAAATGAACAAGTGAGTCTCTAATCTGGAATCTATTCTATATATAAGGCACAACTAATAGAGAGTATTAGTTGTGCTGAGTAAAAGTATTAGTTCTAGTCAAACTTTATTTATTTGACTTTTTGTGATGTGGAGTCTTTATAAGAGATCAATTAAAGCTATAAAAGTTCCAACAATTTCAACCGAAACAAAACACTAAATGCAAACACCATATACATACATGCAATTACATTAGACGCGGAGCTCATCACATGTACAATACAATACCGTCTTAATTAATATGGCCAACTTAATTAATATGGCCAACTCACGTACCCACCCACCGTGCATTTAACATAACACCATCTGCACACACATACACATACATGCATATGCTTATCGTGTACGTATCTCGCTTCACTCAACCTAACAAGGGCAAAAATGGAGTCGAAACATATACCTCTCTATAAAACCTAGTCTATTCACTTCCACATTTTCAAACCCCATTCTCACATTAATATTGGAGCAAGGTGGTAGAAACGGGGGGCTTGAATGTGGGGTGAAAAGGAAAGAGGTCGTAATGGCTAACAAGAGACATATGAGGGGCTGCGTCGACGTCGTTTTGAGGTTCTTGGCCCTCGCACTCAGCCTCACGGCAGCGGTGTTTGGTCGCGTTGATAAGGAAACAACAACGGTGGCGTTAAAGTAATTTCACATCTCTTGATAAGTTCAAATTTTTGAATGAGATAAAATTATTTTATGTTATTAGAGTATTTGGCTCGCATCCACGTTCTAGGTTCAAATCACGCTGGAATCAACTTCGTCCCCAGGAGTGAATGAAAGTATTAGAAAATTAATATATATTACATCTACTTTTCTACAAATTCGAACTTTTAGATAATTTTTTTTTTCAATTATAGACTCTTTTTCATGACTTTAATATTTTATGTTACACCATTTTAGATGAACTCACGTGCAAGACTAACCAATTAATTATATATAATCAATTTTAGGTACACTACTACAAGAAAATGAACCTTTAATTACAATAATAATATCATTAAAGCTTTTTTAGATTAAAATTTTTATTGACAGGAAACAATCTTTAGTTGACAATTGATTATGAATTGTTTAAGTCTCTTGTATACTATTTGCACGACGTACAATACACAATTAATTAATATATATTATTCAGTGAAAGTAAGTGATACTGAACAACTAATTAATATTAATTGTTAAATTAATTAGAACAACTGGCATCATTTAAAAATGTGGCTGCAAGGTGCATCTAGTGCATATAAGACGTTGTCTATTTATGATACATTAATATTGTTGTATTTCAATTCTCTATACAACTAGTATTTCACCCGAACGATGCTCGACATGTCTTATTTACTATATTATGTAATAAATTTTGAATTTGTAGCGCTCCAACCAAATTTGAGAACTATGACCCAAATATCAAATGAATGTTCGTCTCACGTATAAGGTAGTCTCACACAAAATTCTCTTTTGATATTATAATTCTATACATAATTTATTTTTCTTATTTATGTAAATTAATACTAGATTGTCAATTTACATATTCATTATAAATAAGATATGGTATAGTGCTTTAAAACTATATTACATTTTTAAAAAAATTATATGTAATGTTTGTTAATATTAATAGTAAAAAAGATATATTATTTTAAAGTTATTAGGTTGATTAGGAAAATTTTATATTGAGATTTTTCTCTAGTTAATGGTTTATCATATCAATGTTGCAAAAGTAAAATTTATTTATTTAATTTTATACAAAATAATTAAATAAGAGAGAGAGAATGGAAAAAATAGACAAAAATGAGAGAGAGAGAGGGAATATTAAGGGAACAATTTTTGCAGAAACTATTTTATTATTATACAATTTCACCTGAGCGATGCTCGACAGGTCACATTTACTATATTATGTATAAATTATGATTTTGTAGAACTCCAGCCTAATTTTAGAAATGTGATCCAAATATGAAGTGAAGATTTGCCTCACGCATGAAATGATTTCACACAAATTTCTCTTTTAATATAATAATATTAAACATAATTTTTTTTAATTTTATGTATATTAATATTAGATTGTCAGTGTTGGAATATACTAGCAAGTAAACACGTAATACATGGGCAACGGAAATTAATAGTTCACCAACAACGAACAGTTTATTGCATAAACGAGTACGAATAAACATAACGAGGAATCTTACAGTAATTCGTATGCAGTTTCCTATACTACGGTTTCCACGTAATCCCCACTTACAGACTTGCACAAATTTGACAGCGTTGAATCTGAGATGGAATTTGCTAGGAAAATTCCTAATCTAGATTTTATGGAGAAATTAGGTTTTCTTGTAGTGATTAATGAATCCCTAGGATGTCATATATATAGGGGAAGCCAACCTTAAAGATTAAGCAATCTTTATTAGGAAGATATTTCCTAATCTTGCAAATCATATCTCTTAGATATGATTTCCCTAAATATATTTTCCTCCATATATTATTTTGGGATTCCTATTTAATTAAATCTGATTTAATTAAACAGTAATAATAATTAATTCTAAATTAATATATTATTAATTAATTCCCCATAAATTAAATATTAAATCCAATTTAATACTTAATCAACCAACTATAATCCGTACAAGGGAATTACTTGTTGTGTGACCCATAAGCCCTCATATATCAAACGATTAATCAAACTAACGGTCTTAATTGAACCCTAGACAATAAATCAGACATTCTCAATATATGAGGTACGTTGCAAGAAACGTGTAACTACCTGTAACTATAACGTGGGCTATTGCGATATCTTGCTTTCATTCACGAATACTCGATTAGTCTTGAACATGATGAAGTGTCTATTCAAATAACTTAATCATATTATCTCTAATCACTAATTGATCACTTATGTCACACTTGGCCACAAAGTCCAAGTTGACGTGCATTGACCAATGACTTTGATCCAATTATGATGAGAAGTTGAGTATTCTCCTAAATCCACTTTGAGGAATGAATCATATTCTTGGCTCAACTACCACGCACATGCACTTCGTGATGAACTCAATCCAAGTCATATCTACCCATGGAAGGCTACAAGCGTCGGTCATGGTCAAACTTCATCACTCCACACATGTCGTGCGTATTGACCTCAAGTCAAAGAAGTGTCACATCGCTCCCACTAACCGAGACACCCGTAAACACATATAGTGGAACTACATCAAACGGTTTCTCGGATGGATATACCAATACCCTCTAAGGTATCTGTGCATCCATCATGAGATACCTAGTATCTCGTAGTAAGTGAGATCTTACTACACTCTCTAAGAGTATGATGCAGATCGCACACCAATCTCAATTGCATCATCAATATCCCATTTTTTATGATCCTTGATCGGGGCCATTTGAGAATCATGCTTAAGTCATCTGAGTTCTCACAACCTCAATGACAACAGTGACTCATGGGAACACAGATAAGAATAAATGTAAACAATCAAACATAATATTCTAATAAGTGTAACGCCATATATTTAATATTAAGTAAACAATAATATTAAACCAATTCTGAATATTATCTTAGTATTATGTCCTTTCAAAGGATTGTCTCTAGGACACTAACACTAAAAATCTCTCACTTGAACTAGAGTCAATTACCTACATATCTAACCCCTAAACCATTGAAATGTCTAGTGGCCTTGGTGAAAGGATCAGCCAAATTATCTTTTGTGGGAACGCGTTTCAACTCTATCTCTCCTCTAGCAATTATCTCTCGCATCAAGTGATAACGCTTTGGTACATGTTTGTTTCTGATATTGGATCTCGGTTCCTTAGCTTGCGCAATCGCACCAGTGTTGTCACAATACAACTTTATTGGACTGCTGGCACTCGGAACTACCCCTAGTTCATTTAAGAACTGTTTTATCCAGACAACTTCTTTGGCAGCTTCTGCCGCAGCAATGTACTCAACTTCGGTTGTTGAGTCCGCGGTAGTCTCTTGTTTGGACTATTCCAACTAACCGCCCCACCATTGAGAACAAAAAACATAACCTGACTGTGACTTGTAATCATCACAGTCGGATTGGAAACTTGCGTCAGTATAGCCAGTTGCA
The DNA here is from genome assembly GCA_037126765.1 of Stenogyne calaminthoides. NCBI lineage: Eukaryota > Viridiplantae > Streptophyta > Magnoliopsida > Lamiales > Lamiaceae > Stenogyne > Stenogyne calaminthoides. The sequence goes on from JBBCBC010000025.1 coordinate 22,648,403, forward strand.
ACTAACTCTGACTGTCCTCCGTAGACAAGAAAGTAATCTTTAGTACGTCTGAGACTTCAGAATGTTCTTGACAGCAATCCGGTGAGGTTCACCTGGATACTGCTGGTATTTACCAGTGATGCTGAAAGCGAAGGCCACATCAGGCTTAGTGCAAGTCATGGCGTACATGATGGAGCCAATTGCAGATGCATATGTCACATCCTTCATGTGTTGGATATCAACGTCTGTAGAAGGATAATCCTTCTTAGACAACTTTATCCCATGACATGTTGGTAGAGAACTGTTAGGGTTATACTGGAAAGTATGCTTTTACTTTATATAACTAAACTGAATTTCTGTCTTATTTGCTGAAATAAATTATCTATCACTGTTGCATTAAATATGATTGAATGTTACATATATTTACTGCATACCTGTTCAATAAATAGTACGTGTTACATTATAGTTAATTTAGTGATACCAGATCACAGAAGATTAAATTAACAGTTCCTTGTAACAAAGTACATAATTAACAACCCAGATGGAAATGAACAATCCATCATGAAAGGTTGAAGTGTAAGGCTTAGATTGACTTGTCTTGACCAACAGATTGCACAAGTGCATTATGATGCGCTGAATAGGACCTATAGGAGGACAAATTCTTCAGTACTGAATATAAAAGAATTAGACCCTAGTGGTTCGTTATTTTTTAATCTCTTTCACTTAAATAGGATCGTATGAAATTAATAACTATTGCTTTGACTTATGATGGTTAGAGAATCAATGTGATTCAATACTTTATATCTTGGACAATATTATTAGTTACATGACGATTGCTAAGAATTAATACGGAGAATCTTGTGCAAGTACGTCTTGCTTGATTTGTCCCCTTGGTGGGTTTAGAAGTTTTATCATACCAAATCTTGCAAGTGGAATTTATTTCCAGTATGGATAATAATGTTGAGCTAATCTTACTCCAAGGAAAAAAATATTAATTAATATGAAGCTATTCGGTGGCCTAAATTAATTAATGGACTAGATAATCTTAAACATGGGAAATAATAACCGGGAGCCATATTAACAGTAATATGGGTTAAGATCGATAGTGCAATATTAATTATGTAGTGGGATTAATTAATATTTATGGGCTTGAATAATATTGTGGCTCAATATTGATAATTCAAGGTCTATTGGAAGGTTCAATCTTAATTCTCCTAAAGGCCCCTCAAGTAGCACAAAGATAAAGTCCAATAACTGAAAAAAGTGATTAAAATAAAATAAATTATTGTTGCATATTTTTCCTATAATTTTTTAAAATAATTAGGGAAGAAAGAGAAAAGATTTTCTTGATTTTCTTGGAAAGATTTTTTGGAATAAAGTATTCTTGGTGTACAAGTTTATCCCATAAATTCAAGGAAAAAGTCAAAGATCTTATTCTTCCTTATTTGGTGATGATTTTCGAAAATTGCATGAATAAGGGGAAGAAAAGATATTTTGTGATTATTATGGAAATATAATATATTTGATATATTCAAAATTGTATCTTGGAAGATACAAAGAATTTTTCTAACCCTAATTAGGGCACAAAAATTTTCGACCATCTCATGCCTAAAAATAGGGAATGATTTCTTCATCCCCAATGCAATTTCATGTGTTGAAAAAATTAGAAATCCACAAAGGTGGTGCAACATAATTTTATCTTTCCTTTTGTTAATTGTTCGCGAGCATCCTTCCACCGAATTGTTGAACAAGGACGTTTGAATACTTTGAGAAGACTCTTTGGGTTTGTTCGGTGAACGGGTATCCATCTTCTCAACGGTTGTCTCTTCAAGAGGTTAGTTCACGTAAACTCCTAGCAAGTCCGCATGCGTAGGATTTATGTGACTTGTTTATATGCATGATTTGTTGTTGAATTATTATTTGAATTAATATAGGATTAATTCATGCTATTAATAATTGTTAGAATTAAATTTGTATTTAAATATTCACCCATAATAGATCCGGACAATTAATTCCCCAACAAGAACCTCTCTTAGAGTTCTCCATCGCAAATCGCTTCAACACCTTATCTACGTAGGTGGACTGTGACAACTCCAACATCTTCTTGGATCTATCCCTATGGATCTTGATCCCTAAGATGTAGCAGACTTCACCAAGATCCTTCATCATGAAGGTCTTTGATAACCAATCTTTTACCGACTGCATAAGGGGGATACTGTTTCCTATAATCAATATGTCATCGACATATACGACTATGAAAATAATATTATTCCTGCTGCGTTTATAATAAACGTATGGATTTTTCGAATTTCTGAAGAAGTCAAAGGATTTAACAACTTCATCAAATCGGATATTCCAATTCCTAGAAGCTTGCTTCAGTCCATAAATGGACCATTTAAGCTTGCATACTAGATTAGATTTTGGCCTAGATATGAAAACTTCCGGTTGAGTCATAAATACGTCCTTGTCAATGTTACCATTGAGGAAAGCTGTTTTGACGTCCATATGCCAAATCTCATAATCGAGGTGTGCTGCTACCACAAGTAAAATTCTAATGGACTTGATCTTAGCAACAGGTGATAAAGTCTCGTCATAGTCAATGCCTTTGCGTTGACTATAACCTTTCGCCACTAACCTAGCCTTGTAGGTTTGTACCTTGTCGTTTGCGTCAGTCTTACGTTTGTAAACCCACTTGCAACCTATGAGTTTGACCCCTTTTGGCAATTCAACCAAGTTCCAGACTTGATTGGTGTACATCGAGTCCATCTCAAATTTCATGGCTTCATGCCACTTCTCTGAGTCAACATCTAATGTTGCCTTAGTGTAAGTTCTAGGGTTGTCTTTATTCGGGATCTCCACGTCATCATGTTCCTCTACGAGGAAACCATAATATCTAGTGGGCGGATTACGAATCCTAGTAGACTTACGGAGCTGTGGTTGAGCTGGCTGTACATTCTGATCGTGAAAATTTTGTGGTGCATCGATTTCACCAATGCCAGGAGAGGCCTCAAGAGCTACACTTTCAAATGCGTCTTGGGCGGGAGTTTGAACTATGATGTTCGCATTCAGCCCACTTGAAGTTTGTTGCGAAGGCAATGCAACTCCAATTATGCTCTTACTGGCTGAAAGAGGATCACTGAGTGATAAACTTCCACCATGAGAGCTGCTGAATGCTCCCACTGATTCCTTATCACGTTTTTTTGACAAGTTATCAGTCTCTTGGTTATCCTGTGGTTCTTGAATTTCTTCAAGTTCTATCATCTTACGACCTTGTTCCCTAAAGACATAACTAGAATGAATAATTACTGTCTTCTTCGAGGAACCTGTCCTGCCTAGAAATAATTACTGTTTGTTTCTCAAGTAGATAGAAGTAATATCCTCTAGTCTCCTTAGGATATCCCACAAGGTAACCCTTTTCACCTTTGGATTATAACTTATCAGTGAGCATCTTTTTTACAATTGCGGGGCAACCCCACGTTTTAATATGCAAAAAGGTTGGCTTCTTGCCACACCATAACTCATATGGTGTATGCTCAACCAATTTAGATGGAATCCTATTTAGAATATAGATTGAGGTTTATAATGCGTATCCCCACAAAAATGTTGGAAGAGAGGAAAAGCTCATCATGGACCTCACCATGTCTAACAAGGTTCGGTTTCTCTTATCGGATACACCGTTCATTTGCGATGTTCCCGGAGGAGTCCACAGTGAATGGATTCCATGCAACTTCAAGTAATTAGTGAATTCATGACTAAGGTATTCATGTTGGTCCCGGTGCAAACGAGTCTTACACGTGTATGGGGGGAATACACGTGTTCAGTGTTTTTAAAACTTTTCTTTACTGAGGTCAGCTTAGGTCAGGTTGTCCTGATGATTTGGTCCTGAGAAGCACAAATCGCTCTGAGTCAAAGTCTACCTGAGACAGTGATCCAGAGCTGCTTTCAGATACCTCAGATAATCCCAACTGATCCTGAGTTTTCAGAGATCCTGAGCTGCTTGGATCAGATAACTAACTTACTGAACCCTCAGAAGAGTAAGTTTAGTTTGGTAACTATCTGTTCTAGCTACTCAGATGTGCGGAATGGTTGGCCCTTAGTTTATACTCGTTTTAAGCTTTTGCTGAAAACCTTCCTTTTTAATGGAACAGTGATTAGGCTGTGATTCAGTTCAGATGCAACTTCAGTGGATTGGTTCCAACTGAATATCAGTGAAAATATGCTTTCACTTTAAAGATATGCAACAGTTAATCAAAGCAAAACAGAAAGCAAAGAAGACAGCAAGTTATAGTGGTTCAGAGACTCAAGCTCCTACGTCCACTCTCTTTGATCTCTTCAGAGAAATTCACTAATCACTTCCTAAGGTTTTCTGACTAAGTCTTCTAAGTCTTCTAAGTCATCCAAGGTAAATCCCAAGTCTTCTAAGTCATCCAAGTCTTCTAAGTCATCCACGGCTACAGAAAAGATAAATCCCAAGTCTTCTAAGTCATCCAAGGTTCACACTAATAATCATACAAAACAGAAAGCATATAAAGAGACGTATGATTATGTTGACAGGTATGGGAGACAAATCAGGCCTTCTGATCTAACTGATCACAATAGAAGTGCTCTGTTTGTATGGATCCCCAAAACTAAACCTAATCCCTCAGGACCCAATCCAAAAGGGCTACCTAAAGCCTGATTTGGCTGCAGGATCGCGTGGGTCTGACCAACAAAGGAGGTGTGCAAGCAACTATCTGGTACATCGATAGTGGATGCTCAAGGCACATGACTGGAAGCAAACATCTCCTCAGCTCTTACATAGAACAGAAAGGCCCGCGTGTACTCTTCGGTGATGATAACTTTGGTTACACCAAAGGATTCGGAACCTTAGAGAATGATGATGTACAAATAATCGGAGTCTCAGTATGTCGAAGGTCCGAAGCACAACCTATTATCGTTTTCACAATTTCTGCGACAACGGATTCAAGTGTTGAGTTCTCGACCGACCAATGCACTATCAAGAATCGAGCCACTCAACAGATTTTTGCTAACTAGTTCAAGGAAAGGGACGATCTACACGGTGATTGGAAGCAGGTTGCCCAAGAAATGCATGCTCGATTGTCAAGAGTTCCAAAAGTAGCGCTTGGCTCGCACAAAAGAATGAGCCATCCGAACTTTAAAACTCTTAATAAAATAAGACGGATGTCTCTAGTGGAAGGACTTCCGAATGAAGTATTTTCAAAGGATCGAGACATGTCTTGCGCATGTCGAAGGAAAAAACAGTCAAAGCTTCATTCAAAGGAATTCTGGACCAAAGATCCGGCAGAAAGTATCGCAGAATCGCTTCATATGGATCTATTTGGACCAGTTACACCAGTCAGTCTCAACGGACGCAAATATACACTGGTAATCGTGGATGACTATTCCAAGTTTACCTGGGTTATATTCTTACATAAGAAGAATGAGACGACAACGAAGATACCCGAGCTGCTAAAGAGATTACAAAATGAGAAGGGTGTCAGTGTAGTAAAAATCAGATCAGATAAAGGTACATAATTTCTGAACTCTTTTATTTCCGATTTTTTGCTCTAAGTTTGGTATCTGACAGATGAAACATCATTTGCAAGGACGCCACAAAGAATGGAGTAGCGAGCGGAGAGAACAGAACTCTCAAAGAAGTTCGCCGCAGACGATGTTAATTGAACATGCAATACCAAGCCGTTTCGGGCGTATAATCAACATCTTGCATGTCATACTCAGAACAGATGTCTTCTGACTAAGGCTCACTACAAAACACCCTATGAATTGTGGAAGGACAGAAAACCTCGTGTCTCTTACTTCCATGTTTTTGGGTGTAAGTGTTTCATACACAACAATGGGAAGAGTCGGGTTGAAGACTTTTGAGGCCAAGTCGATGAGGGTATATTTTTAGGATATTCCTCATCTAGCAAGGCTTTCGGGGTTTACAATGCATTTAACCCTACTTGTGGAAGAAACATCCCATGTAGTCTTTGATGAAGCATCTTACGAACAAGAGAAATCGCCTCGTAACAAGATGTACACGATCAACAAGTACCGATGCTCGGAAAATGGATCAAATTTAATGATCAAGGAAAAAGAATCGTAAAACCGTAATAAAGATACATTCCGGATCTAGTCGATTCACCGGATCATTCAGATCATAAGGTACTAAAAATCGTCGGTGAAGAAGGCGATCTGGTGAGACAAGATCAATCGAACCATCCGTTCGGGGGAACACTGAAGTTCCAACGAGCAGACATCAAGACATGATGAGTCCAACATCACCGAGACATGTTCTTATCAAGTGGATCATAATTTACGCACCACTCCCAAATCACTAGTAATGAACCTTTATCGAAATGGATGATGTTCTCCAAACCGATGCAAATCGTAAGCGAAGGACACGGATAACGGGTCATCCAACCGATCGATCATCGGAGACCCATCGATAAAGTTAAAACTAGATATCGTTGGTGAAAGTGCCATGTATTCTTTGTTATTTGTCTATGAAGGAACCAACAACAATAGAGGAAGCTCTACAAGACGATTTGGATTCTAGCCATGCGCAGGAAGAATGAAGCAGATTCGGTAAAATCAAGTTTGGGAACGATGTAGGCGGACCAAATCATCAAGACTTAATTGGCACGAAGTGGGTTTTCAAGAACAAGAGAGATGAGAAAAATGTCATCACGGAAATAAGGCAAGACTTGTTGCTAAGGGGTATTCACAATCGAAGGAATTGATTATGACGAGACCTTTGCACCCGATCGCCGCTTTAGAAGCCATTATTTGTTTTCGGCATATGCTTCCTGAGAGGGTTCACTGTGTATCAGATGGACGTAAAGAGTGCATTTTTAAATTGGGTACTAGCAGAGGAAGTTTATGTCGAACAACCTCCAGGCTTCGAAAAAGAACAACCAAGTGTACCATTTTATTTAAAAGCTCTTTATGGTTCTGAAACAAGCTCCTCGAGCTTGGTATGATACACTCTCTCAGTTCTTGATCGATAGTGGGTTCACTAAAGGAACAGTGGACAGAACCTTATTCAGAATAGAAGATGGAGAAGATATTCTGATGGTTCAGATCTACGTGGACGACATCATCTTCGGATCTCCTAACAAGAGTCTATGTGAAAGATTCAGCAAATTGATGCAAGGGAAGTTCGAGATGTCCATGATGGGTCAGATGAATTACTTTCTGGGTCTCCAGGTGAAGCAAAGTATAGAAGGGATATTCATCTGCCAAGCAAAGTACACTAGGAATTTATTGGCAAAGTTTGGAGTTCAAAATTGCAAGGAAGCCAAAATTCCTATGATGATTTGGATTCAAGATGGATCCAGATGAGGATGGTCGAAAACAAATCAGAAGGAATATAGGGCTCTCATTGGATCTCTACTATACCATTGCTTTGAAGACCGGATATAACCTTCACAAGGGTGGTGTATGTGCGATTCGAGGCAAATCCAATGATAAGTCACCTAGAAAGCGACTAAGCGGATTCTTCATATCTGAAGGGGACAAAACCTTGGTTTATTTTACCCATCGAGAGGATAATCTAGAGCTTAGTGGGTATTCGATTACGATTATGGAGGTTGCAAGAAGATTGAGAAAATCAACCTCAGAACATGTCGGTTCTTAGGAAGTAAACTGATCTCGTGGTTTTCAAAGAAGCAGACATCAGTTGCAACATCTACTACTGAAGCAGAATATATGGCTGCAGGAAGCTGTTGTTCCCAACTGCTCTGGCTTAGTCAGCAGCTGAGGGATTATAACATTGAAGCTAAGAATGTACCTATTTTTCTCGGCGATAATAGTCTTTATTGCAATCACTCGAGAATCTCGTTTCTACATACAAGATGCAAGCATGTGGATGTCGACACCATTTTATAAGAGATCATGTTGAAAAGAAGAATATCAGAATGGAAAAGATTCATACTGATATACAGAAAGCTGATATTCTAACCAAGCCACTAGCTGAGATCAGATTCAGAGAATTATGCAATGAGCTAGGGCTTCTGGATCTTGGAGAAAATGCACCTAAAATGTTTGATGGAATGATCTCCAGAACCAGCTGGTTAAGAAACTAATCAGTTCAAGTGAAATCAGTTGAATTTGGTATCTCAATCGATCGTAAGATCGATCAAGGAACCGATATGAGAAGGTCTTGATCGATTTAAAGTTTATCGATTAAATGAACCGATCGTTTAAAGGATTATCCGATTAAACTGTTCGGTTATACTTTGTAAGTCGATTCGATTTTGAAATTCAACAAGATTCACAAGTGGTATTCACAAGATTAAAGCTTAAAATCGCATAAGGATACAGGAATTTTACACAACAATGAAATAACATAAATTTTCATTAATAAAGACCCGAAGGTCAGGTTACATTACAAGATACAAGTACAAGAGGACCCGGAGGTCAGTACATAAACCCTAAACCCTAAACCCTAAACCCGAAGACCTTAACACTAAACCCTCATCCTAACCCTTGAAGAAGTGGAGAGAGAGATTTTAAATCGATGCTCTCATTTTCCCCACTTAACAAGGGTGAGAGAGGCTTTTAAAATAATCTAAGCCGATCGATGAAGCTAAAACCAAAGTGGAGGAGAGCGGCGTTGATAGGATTTTTAAGCGGGAGCCCTAAGAAAGAGTCGATTGGGCTCTCCAAATTTTATTAAATGGTGAGTTGATATACGGGCATCAGCTGTTGTCTGATGCAGACCGTATATCAAACTCATGTTCATTTTCAGACTGAGTCTGTTGATGCGGGTTACGTCATCTCTATAGACACACAAGGTGCATACGGTTAGGAGAAGTGTCTTCTCAGTTGCGATAGCAGAACCACCGCCTTGGTGATAGAGAAGCTTGGCAACGATTGTATGTGAAATCTTTGATGACGACGAAGACAGTGATAAGGGACACACAGGGATGATTTGAGAAGCTGAAATCATTGAAAAAGGGGTAAAAGTGTTTGACGGAAGTTTAACCGGAAATAAGGATTCACCAGGATACATGATTCTAAAAAGAAGATAAGTATGGTGATTGGGATATGTTGTGTAAAACAATTGGTCCAATTTATAGAGACCAAGCAAGGGTGCAAATGCAAATTCGAGTTCTCAAAACCTTTTAGAGAAATCTGCACCAAAAGGACAGCGTGTAGAAATCACGCGACTGATAATTGGAGAAATTTACGGCGGATTGACATATCGAAAGATTCAGATGATAATTACGCATGTCAAATCGCGCCAACTTAGGAAATAGAAGCTACTATTCTAGACTAAGTTTTGGCGGTAACACTTATCCCAAGAATTGGCTTGATTTGAGAAGAATCAGATTAGGTCAACTAAAATCTGATTACATACGAAGCTGATCAGATGAGGAAGATCAGCTGAGCTTGAAACTCCAACAAATCAGATACATCAGTCTATGGGAAAAACAGAAATATCAGTTGAAGGGGGAACTTCAACTTCTGTAGTTTACTAACCTTTCTATTTTGAGCTTTCTGACTACCTCTGTAGTTTATTAACTCAAAACACACACAAGCTTTTTGACTATCCAAGATAGTTTACTCACTTCTTCTCTAGAGCTTTCTGACTACCTCATTGTAGTTTACTAACTCTTTACAACTCCAATCTCACATACAATCACACTCAAACTACCTTACAAAGGGTTTGGGGTTTCTTGGTTGGTTTCCAACTAAGATGAGATATCCTTTACAATAAGAACAATGCAAAGGCTAGGATATCTCGACTAAGCTTTGGATATATCTTATCAAGCTAGGCTTAGTGGAATGAGCTCTCTTCGAAATAAAGCACTTGGGAAATTCTTGGGTTTTCGAGTGCTTCAACTTGCAATAATAAGTTTGAGCTCTTGAGTTGCTTACAAATTTCTCGTAACCTTCAATGTAGAGGGTCATAAGTATTTATAGGCAGGCACCAAGGTCACTCTTGAAAAACTATCCGTTGGAAGAGATAGCTCCATGAGTTTCCTCTTATGGTGTGTGATGAACGGCTATATTTAGTTTGAGACTCCCTAGCATGTTTTTGGTAAACTGCTTTTCATGTAGTTTGTCATCACTTTTTTGCAGTCTGGAACAGTACTACTAACATGTTTCAGTGACCTGTCGCTGTCAGTGTCACTAATGTACAGTGTTGTCTTCTTCTTTTTGACTTTTGTCTCCAGTTAAAGGTAGACAAACTCAACGACTCTTTTTGGTTACATCTCTGAGTTATATAACCTTAACAACACTTTGTTTTAGTTCCTTTTGTCTGCATGAGAATGTCTTGGGCAATATCTATTTTTCTTAGGAATCGCGTTCTTCTCAGTATTGAATCCTTCAGATAGATATTTTCAGTGCCTCGGAACATTCAGGTTTATACTGAGCATTCAGTACATTACTGAGTCTTCAGTAATTACTGTGCCTTCAGTATCCTTCAGTCTTCAGTCTTCTGTCTTCTGTGTCTTCAGGGTCTTCTGAGTCTTCTGAGTCTTCAGTGTCTTCTGAGTCTTCAGTGACTTCTGAGTCTTCACAGATATACTGAGTCTTCATGCTGAGTCTTCAGTTTCTCACTGAGTCCTCAGTATCTCAGTTTCACACTGAGTCTTCAGAACCTATCCTGATCTATATTTGCTGACTATACATTTTGCAGATAACATGCTGAACACTCTAAAACTGAATCCTGACTCAACTATCAAGATTATCCTGAACATGTAATACTCAGGGGTTTTGGGATCTAATCAAAATCTCTCTTTATTAAATTCATCTCCCAACAATTTCCCCCTTTTCGATGATGCCAAAACCTATCTTGTTACAAAACACTTAACCTATACTCAGGTTTCAGTTTTTCCTATTACAAGATTGATTTATCTCCCAACAATTTCTTCAGTAATGAATTTCCAAACAATTTCATCACCAAATAATAAGTCTCCCAACAATTTTCTCAGAGACAGTCATTCAGGCATATCAAAAGTAAAAGACATGTAAATTAAGATAATGAGATATTATCTTTTGAGCAAAAAATGATAAAGTCTCATTGATGAGTAGGTAGACAATTACAAATTACAATGAATCTTATCTGAAAAACAAAAACAAAAAGACAAAAAGATAAAGGATTACAAGAGTCTTCTGAGTTGATCTTCAGTCTTCTTTTTCTTTTCTGCTCTGGCTCTTCAGTTCTGATCTTCGACCTCATCAGCAGGCACTTCAAGTTTGAACATTCCATAATATCTTCTTTTCAGCGCATCTCTTTCTTTAATGATATCAGTATTGTTCCCTGTCAGGCCCAACTGAGTGGCGTACTGAGCAATTTCTTGAGAAATGGCTGCTTCATTTACCAAGCCATTTTCAAGTCTAGGAGGAGGGTAAGAGTATGGACCGGGGGCTGTTATCTGCACCTTCCCTTCATCCGCAAGATTGATCCATCCTTGAAGGTATTTTGGATAGAAGGTCAGGAGATAGTCAATGAACGCCTCATTGGGATCTGAGCTTTCTCCCCTCCACTCTCTGAGCACATCATAGTAAAACCAAAAGGTTCTCTTGATTTCTTCCCATGCATCGTTGAGCTGGATTGGCATCCACTTGTTAACATGCGGTCATTTCTGTGCTTGTGTTGTCCCTCTTCTCTTGCTCGCGAACCTCTTGAAACCACTCCTTATTTTATGCTCTTCTTCCATCTTCTTTCTGATCACGGGCACACCAGAAACAGAAGCAGCAGTTTTCTTAGCTTGCTCAATTTGGAGTGTTTTCAGAGCACTTCTAGTGTTGAAGACCTTCTTCTGGGGCACTTCCTCAGACTCTTCAATATCCTGAATCAGCTTTCTCTGAACTGGCTTAGAAGCCTTAGCTCTTTTGCCCTTAGGCTCCTCGAACGCCACAACTTTTCTTTTAATTGGCATTTCAGCTCCAGCTTAGCTTGTTCCAACTCTTCTACCACTCAGTTTCTCTACAGTAACTTCTTGCATTGTTTCCTCTGAAACCTGAGTGTAGACTGGCTTCTCCACCTTCTTAAACTTGACTTCTCGGTGGCCTCTATCTCCTTCATGGCCGTCCAACTATTTTCTTTTCGAACTTCCTTGATCGTCTTGCCTTTGAGTTTGATCAATAATTTCGAGATCAGACAAGGGTCTTTCCCCTTCTTGGATCCATACTCGGTAGAAGCACGGAGAGTGTTGTCCATATGATATTGTTCTTCACCCGACACTCCGCACCTCGCCTAATTGATCTGCTCCACCTCGAGCCTTCTAAGGTGGTTCTTCGCCATTGAGAATTCTTGAAGACAGATGAGCAAATTAATTTGAGAGAGCTTCCTTGAACATATCTCATCATCTTGGCCATGAGCATTGAGCTCATCTCCATCCTTGGCGTTCTTCACCCGACATCTCATTCTTCTCTGCAATTTAGCTTCAAGAGATTCGGTTTGCTCTCGATGCCTTTGCTTATTTCTGCATTAAGCTTCGACTTTGACCCCTCCATCTTTTTCTTCTAACTTTCCTTCCATGGAGGTCGAACTTCTCGATCATAGAGTTACGAAGTTGCACCGATTTTGAAGAAGAACTCAAGCTTTCAATCTTCTTAACTTTGGTTGGCAATACCTCCCGATCCGAACAACTTTGGTCGGGATTGGCTCAACCTTCTCCAATTTCTCCATCACAGGGGTGAGATCAATCTCAGGAGCATATCCGGCTCTTTGTGTCTCGAGTTGGTTGTTCGACTGAGTCTCGATCTGACGTGAGCATCGAGAACTAATCGGGTCAGGATTCACCCCCGAGCTTGGGTGTCCACGAGCCTCGTCTGCATATCGGACATTCTGATTTAAAGATAGGTACCAATAATCTGGCATAATTGTTAATAGAGCGAAAGTTACACGAAGGCTAACCGATCCGAGGATGTTCGGCAATGACCTCTTCAAAGATCGGTTTGGTCTTTCTCCTTCTGAGATTGACCTTCATCATCCCCTTGTTGGTCCCCATCCTGAGATTTGTCTTTGGAGCTCGGGGCACCAACTTCCACAGCCTTCCTCTCATCAACTTTCTTCTTAACCAACTCATCAAAAGTCGAGACGTTTTCATTACGAGCTTGGTTTTCTGAATCCTGAGAATTCGGTGAAAGGCTTTGTTTCCTCGTTCCACCGGTCTTAGCCTAAGAATGAAGCTATGTTGAGCATTTTTAAGCGAGTCCGGTTGAGGATGAATCTAGATTGACCTCAATCGAAGAAGATGTCTTGGAGGTCGGGGAATGAGCTAAGCTTCGGGGTAGCGGTCAAGAATGAACCGTTCCCCTTGCTTTGCCATTAGGTCTCTTGACTTCACCCTTCTTGAGCATCGGGCTCTCGGAGTCAAGAGAAGTCTATTTGAAGGATCAAAAAAAAGATCACTTCGGGAGCTCATCAAAGTTCATCGGCTCCCCGAGGCTCGATAATTTCGAGGGTTGGGGTGGCTCCTCGGTCTGAATCGACTTGGTTACGAGGTGCGAGTGGTGCCTCCTCGATAGGAATTCGGTTTGCTCTGAGGTTTGAGTGGGCATTTCCTCCAGGGGAATCGAGCATCTTCTGCGGTCGGGAGAAGCACTTCCTCAGAAGGAATCTGAACTTTCTCTGAGGTCTGAGGTCCTTGGAATATTTCTTGAGAGAACTTGTCAGAACTTAGCAACGTCTCAAGAACCTCAGAGAATACTTGCTCCTTAGTTTGATCCCGTGCCTTTGAGATAGCCTGAGCCAATACATGTAAAGGTGATTTCTGAGCAGTTTGGCTCTCAGGTTGAATCTCCTCAGCCTCACTCTCCTCGTCATCATCAGTGAGAACCACCATCCTTATGCGCTTTGGAGCCAGGGTCTTTTGCTTCTTCAATTTTTCACCCCCTGCTCCTTCTTGGCCTCCAACAAAGTCTTCCCCCTGGCTTGTTGGGTTTCTTCAGTAGCAGCAGCAACTGGTGATTCCACCTTCTTCTCTTTCTTCCCTTTGATAGTCCTCTTTGCAGCAATGGGCTTGAACATTACTTTGGACTTAGGGAAAGGAGTAGAGTTGGCAAAGATATCCTCCTCCTCTCGACACATTTCCAAAATAAAAGCTATTTTGGTGGCATGGAGGATCTTGCCTTTGATCGAAATTGAGCCGTCCTCCTTTTTTATGACCTTGGCTTGCTCACTCACCACCTTGATCAGATACTTCAGCCAGTTGAAATCCTTGGTGGGTGAGTCCTCTATCGCCGCCATCAATCGGAGTTTGGGAGTGCTAATCTTCTCAAAACTCCCCGATCGACTCATTATACACTTGCTCACAATATCCATCAAAACTCTGTATTTTGGCCTTAAATGCCGCTTATGTAAGGTCGCCTCAAACTTAACAGGATTCTCAGTAATCATATCAAGATACTCTTGCTCCCGACCTAACATATACAAAGTGGGATCATCTCCCCTATCGCACAACTCAAAAACATCGTTTAAATTTCTAGGGACTATGTACAGCTCCCGAACAAAATCTAGATACTTCGATGTATGCTCTAAATGCAAAACAGAAATCTTGGACTCAATACAATCATCCTCATCTATTTCCATATTAGAGACGAACTCTATTACCTCACGAGAATACTCGACCTCGATTCGGCTCATGATTAGATTCGTCGACCATTAGTCGGATCAAATGAAGCGCCTCTTCTTCATGCTTAGCATTTGATGTACTCTCCAGAGAAACCACGTACTCATACCATGGCTTATTGGCTTCGGCCAATCTGTCGAATATGGATAGAGTCATTTTGAAGATTTGAAGGTTAGGGTTTCGAGAGATTAAGATTTTCTGGGCAAAGGGGATTTTATTTTGCAGAGTGATTTTGGGAACGAGGGTTTATAAAAATGGCTTGAATGGCTTCCAAAAGAATATATAGACCGATTCGTGGGAAGTCATGTGATTAATTAGAATCAACGGTTAAGATTAATCCACTGACTAATCGGGTATGCGAAAGGACTCTCACGAAAAGTAAGCCGCCAATTTAACCTCATTGGTGATTAAAAGCAACAGAGCATTTAATGATTGATGACCTTCCTTGGAATTTCAAAGATCCCACCCAAAGACATTCTTCAGGTGTTTTGTATTTATTGCAAATGATTACTGAGTTTCACTTAGGCAATAAATGAGTTGCATGAGTCATTACCTCTTCAGACTAATTTCCCTCTATCAGTCTTACTGAGTATTGACCTTGATAAAATGTCAAGATGATATCGAAATCTTGACCTTGAAGACATCCGGTTTCTTCAAGACTCATTCAATTATTTCCTATTTTATCCTGAGTTTCTCAGTAGAATTCTGAGAAAACTTCATGCATCTGAAAACCTTCAATTTTTAAGATTTACTCTATACACCTGGATCCAACATCCCTAATTCAAATGATAGTTCCTGAAATCTTGATTCAGCCAAAGGTTTAGTCAAGATATCAGCTCTCTGCTTATCAGTATGAATTTTCTCCATCGATGTCCTTTTCTCGACATGATCTCGACGATGAAGTGATGTCCGATATCCACATGCTTGCATCTGGTGTGCAATACCGGATTTTGTGAGATAGCAATAGAACTATTATTATCACAAAATATGGGTACTTCATTGGCTACAACTTTATAATCCCTTAATTGTTGTCTGAGCCAAAGAATCTGAGCACAGCAGCTTCCTGCAACCATGTATTCAGCTTCAGTAGTACTGGTTGCTACTGAGGTCCATTTCTTCGAAAACCAAGATATCAGCTTACTTCCAAGAAATTGACAAGTTCCTGTAGTGGACTTCCTGTCAATTCTACAGCCTCCATAATCAGCATCTGAATAACCAGTTAATTCAAGGTTATCATCAGCTGGATACCACAATCCTCTATTCACTGTGCCTTTAAGATACTTCAGTATCTTTTTGGCAGCCTCCATGTGACTAGCCTTAGGATTAGCTTGGTATCTTGCACATATCCCAACAGCAAATGTTATATCCGGCCTACTTGCTGTGAGATAGAGCAATGATCCAATGATCCCTCTATAATCAGTGTGACTTACTGATTTGCCTTCAGGATCAGGATCCATCTTGTAGTTAGTATTCATGGGAATCCTAACTGCATTGCAATTCTGTACACCATATTTGGCAATTAGATCTCTGGTGTACTTTGCTTGGTTGATAAAGATTCCTTCCTTTGATTGTTTCACTTGAAGACCTAGAAAGAAATTCATCTCCCCCATCATAGACATCTCAAATTTGCCTTTCATCAGTGAAGAAAACTTTTCACACAACTAATGATTTGGAGATCTAAAAATGATGTCATCAACATATATCTGAACTAGTAAGATATCTTCCCCATCTTCTATCCTGAACAAAGTTCTATCAACAGTTCCTTTGACAAAACCGTGGTCAATAAGATACTGAGAAAGAGTATCATACCATGCTCTTGGTGCTTGCTTAAGACCATACAAAGCTTTTCTGAGCCTGTAAACTTGGTCATTCTGTCTGAAACCAGGAGATTGTTCCACATAAACCTCTTCTTTAAGCACACCGTTCAGAAATGCACTCTTCACATCTATTTGATAGATTGTGAACTTCATGTGGGCAGCATATGCAAGAAACAATCTGATGGCTTCTAGTCTTGCAACAGGTGCAAAGGTTTCATCATAATCCAAGCCTTCTTCTTGGGAATAACCTTGTGCAACTAGCCTTGCCTTGTTTCTTACAATGTTGTTATTCTCATCTCTTTTATTCTTGAATACCCACTTGGTTCCAATAACATTGTGCCTTTCAGGCCTATCCACCAGCTCCCATATCTCATTCCTTGAGAATTGATTCAGCTCTTCTTGCATAGCAGTAATCCAATGAGAATCTTGTAGAGCTTCTTCAATCTCGAGGTTAGCTCTTTTCTCGATAGGAAGCGCCGAGAATAGTGCACTCTCACCATGGAACCTTCTTGTCTTAACACCATCAGTTAGATCACCCACAATCTGACTTGTAGGATGACTATCGAACCAACTTCTTCTAGATGTTCCCCCTTCAATAGTATCCTCAATTGAAATGTTAGGTTCAGTTAGTTCAATAAACTCAGGGAACAACAAAAAAGGAGAAAGGGAATCATCTTCCTCAGGGGAAATTCTATTCAGAACATTGTCAGTGACATTTGTTCCCCTTTGGTTGATAGATTCAGAATTTGCCTCGGTTTGTGACCACATCTTCATTGGCATCACATACCGAGTCTAGGCGGTGTCTGTTCAGGATTGGTCACTTTTGGTGTGTTGGCTTTCTGAGTCTCACCATCCTGAGTTCCATCCTGAACTTCCTTATCTGAGTCTGAGTCACTCCATTCATAGAAGGTGACTGACTTCTTCTTTTCGAGTTCGATGGATGATTTGTCATTCTTTTTTCGGGCTTAATTTGGTGATTCTCTTGGTGGATCTTACGCATCATGTTCTGTTTCTTCCGAACACAAGTAGATTCATCAAAAACAACATGAGGTGTGTTTCCTCCACAATAAGAGTCCCTGATTTGTAAACTCGAAAGCTTT
Source organism: Stenogyne calaminthoides (assembly GCA_037126765.1). Taxonomy (NCBI): domain Eukaryota; kingdom Viridiplantae; phylum Streptophyta; class Magnoliopsida; order Lamiales; family Lamiaceae; genus Stenogyne; species Stenogyne calaminthoides. The sequence continues at coordinate 22,665,893 of JBBCBC010000025.1, forward strand.
ACTAACCGGAGAATATCCTAAGAATATTCCTTCATCGACTTTGCTATCAAATGTTTTCAATCGATCTTTACCATTATTGTGTATGAAACACTTGCAACCAAAACACACGAAAAGAAAGAAAAAAAGACTTCCTTTTCATTCCAAAGCTCGTATGGTGTTTTTGCCTTGACTCTTGGTCAAGATAGATCTATTTTGTGAATAGCATGCAGTGTTGACAGCTTCAGCCCAAAATCTTTAAGGAATCTCAAACCCATTTATCATTGTCCTTAGAACTTCTTTTTAAAGTCATGTTCCTTCTTTTCAAAGAACACCATTTTGTTGAGGGGTCCTTGCGGTGATGTTTCATGAGTAATTCCATTTCTTTGCACAATAATCGGATATAATATGGTTTATAAATTGGTTTCTTTTGTCGATCGATTTTGACCACACTCAGGTTCTTTTCAATATTGAGCCTTTTCAGTAATTCAGGGAGCTTTATCTGAGTCTCCTTCTTACTGAGTAAGAATATGACTCAAGTATATCTTGAGTAGTCATCAACTACTACAAGTGTATATTTCCTGCCATTAGTGCTCACTGGTGTTACTGGACCAAAAAGATCCATATGCAACAACTGAAGTATTCTCTCAGTAGAAACATCTACTTTACTTTTAAATGATGCTTTAACTTGTTTTCCCTTTTGGCACGCATCACAAACATGTTCCTTACTAAACACTTCATTTGGCAACCCTCTCACAAGAGCTAATCTTGCAAGTTTATTCAGGGTTTTGAAATTCAGGTGATTCATTCTTTTATGCCATAACCAACTGGTATCTGTGGAACTTTTTGCAACCAAACATGTATCTTTAGGAGTTGAACTCCAATCAGCAAGATACACATTTCCTTTTCTAGTACCAGTCAGTAATATTTTCTGTGAGATATCATCTTTCACATAACATAAGTTCTTAGAGAACTCAACATTAAAACCCTTATCACAGAATTGGCTTATTGAAAGCAGATTATGCTTCAATCCAGATACATATGAAACACCATGGATATGAACTGAATCGATTTTCAAAGTTCTATATCCTTCAGTCTGTCCCTTGGAGTTATCTCCAAATGTGATATGAGGGCCTCTTTGTTCAACATAGTCACTGAGTATCTGCTTGAATCCTGTCATATGTCTTGAGCATCCACTGTCAAGATACCATACAGCAGGGGCAATTTCATCTCCACTCATCAGTGCTATGTGATCTTCAATCAGCTCAGTGCCCTTGTTTTCCTCCTGAAAAATAGATCAATTCTTAGGTACCCAATTTGTGTAGGGTCCTACAAGGTTAGCTATACCTTTCGGAATCCAAATCTGCCTGACAACTCTAATCACTTTAGAGTGGCTGATCTGTCTTCCATAAACATCTACATACACATTTACTACTCTGGGTGTCTTAGCAGTGTCCTGTGTATGAGTGCTAGCCTTGGCATGAACATGAGCCTTAGAATTTTTCTTTGGTACAGGCCTTTTGTTCATTTGCTTTGGCTTCTGTGCAGCCGGTCTGAATCTTTGTTGACTCGGGTTCAGGTAACCTTTACCCTTAGGCAAGTGGGGTTCAGGTTGCCTATACTGAAATTTGGGTCTTTCAGTATACTGAGGACTTGGTCTCGTCAGTTGAGAATGTCTCTGCTGAGTGTTTCTCTTCTGAAGATTCCTATGATGGTTCAGTGCAGATCCTTTCAGGTTTGCATTCTTAGCCTGAGGCTTCAAAGTACTTGCCTGAAATTTTCCTACTGAGTGCTCAGGTTTTCTAGCCTTCACCTGAGGTTTGGGCTTTCTTACCTGATCATTTAGTTTTACTGGAACCATAGGTCCTTTTCCCTTGTCTAAAACCTCGGGCATTTCTTTAGTTCGAAGTGTAGGTGCCACTAGTTTAACAAAGATTGTCTTCTTACTACTTGATGCAGCATTCAGATGACCTTGTGAGGTTCCCCCTGGAATGTATCCCAATCCAGATTTTATAGTGGCAGGTCTCTGGTAACTCTGAATTTCATCTATTACTTTAGATGTAGTATTCAATAGAGTTAGCTTCTGCTGCGCACTATCCACACATTTCTGTAGAGTTTCATGCTTCTCAGAGAGGTCATTGAACTTAGTTCTGATCAGCTGAATCTCTTCAGTGGATTTCTCTAGCTTTTCAGTTAGGGTCACTATCAAATTCTCTTTCTCTGAGAGTTGTACTTTCAGAACATCCAGTTCATCAGTAGCTCCCATTAATTGAGAAGTGATTTCAGTATTGCTAGAGACTTTCCACTTAAGATTTTCAGCTTTCAGTTCTTTGTCCTGCTCTTGAGTTTCATTTAGCAGTTCTTGTAAAACAGCATAGTCCTTCATCAGATTCTCAAAAGAATCCATCAGGTCAAATTGACTGTTTACAGTTGAACTTGATAACTCTTGTGCTAGTGTAGGAGCAACAACAGAGAAAGAAGAGTTTACCTCCTCAACAGCCATTAGACAGAGGTCATCACTTTCACTGTCTGAAAATATTTCATCTGAAGAGCTAGATCCTTCCTCATAATGTTCATCTTCTGCAACCATGGCCTTTTTGCTAGAGAACTTCTTGTCTCTTTTAGCTTGTCTTTCTCTTATCTCCTTAGCACTTAGGTCAGGATAATCATACTGGAAGTGACCTTTCTTTTGGCAATTGTAGCATATGTTGGCATCATCATCCTGATCACTTTCTTCTTTGGACTTATAGTTCTTCCTTTTGGATGAAGATCCTTCAGCTTTCAGGTCCTTCTTCTTCTCAGTTGATTTGTCCTCAGCTTTCTTCTGGTACCTGTGATTCCTGTAATAGTTTTTGTATTTTTCAAATCGACTATTAAGTCTTTCAAACCTCCTTGCCATCAGTGCTAGCTTATCCTCAAGCTCATCCTGATTCTTAACAAGGGAGTTCTCAGACTCTCTAGTTTTACAGGTTTTATCCTTGGCTTTGAAAGCCACATTTTTACTAGATGATGAATCATCTTTGCTGTCAGCCTTTTTAGATTTCTTATCAATTACAAACTCATAGGCTTTCAGCTCAGAGAAGACTTGTTGGTACGACATTGAATCAATGTTTTTGGTGTTTCAATCACCACTGCATGAATATCCCATTTCTTAGAAAGACCTCTAAAATTTTCAATGCCACTTCTCTCTGTGGATATCTCTTTCCAAGTGCATTCAGATCATTCATAATGCTAGTGAATCTGACTTCCAATTTGTCTATAGATTCACCTTCTTCCATTTCAAAACTATCAAATTTTCCAATTGCAACTGAAAGTTTGTTTCTTTGATATGATTTGTGCCTTGGCACATTACAGCTAGTGTATCCCAAATTTCTTTAGCAGTATTACAATGAGAAATCATTCCCATCACACCATCATCAATTGTCTTTGTATAGTGTGTCTTTAGCAATATAGTCTAGATTAACTAACCTTCCTCTCCGGGGAGTAAGTTGGTCATAAGACTTAGAAAATTTGCATTGCAGGATCATTTCTCTCATTTTACGTTCCTCTGGGATTCACCACTGATAAATTTGAATGGCCCTTCAGAGACCACTCTCCACATACGTTCATGTTTGGAATCTGGTGAGAGCTCGCGATTCTCGATCTCCATAAATCATAGTTCTCTCTTCGAGAACATGGGAAGTTTCTTAAACGACATTTTGTGCGAAGTCTTTTAAGAATTGACAAGTAAGATCTGTTTCGGATAGACCACAAGTATTTTAGCAAATAAGACTTTGGTCAACAATTGTGGTCAAGTTGAACCTTTGCTCGATACCACTTGTTGGTCGGTAAAGAACGAGTCTTTGCGTGTATGGGGGAATACTGCGTGTTGGTGTTTTTAAAACTTTTTTCTTTACTTAGGTCGACTTTTGGGTCAGTTGTTGTCCTAATGATTTGGTCATGAGAAGCACAAAATCGCTCACGAGTCAAAGTCTACGAGGCGATGATCAGGCGCTTTTCGAGATACCTCGAAGATAATCCCAAGCTGGTCACGAGTTTTGGAAATCTGAATTTTTTGCTTGGATCGGATAACTAACTTCTTGAACCCTCGAAGAGTAAGTTCGGTTTGGTAACTATCTGTTCTAGCTACTCGGATGTGCGGAATGGTTGGCCCTTAGTTTATACTCATTTTAAGCTTTTCTTTGAAAACCATCATTTTTAATGGAGCGATGATTAGGGCCGTGATTGGTTGAATGCAACTTCGGTGGATTGGTTCCAATCGAATATCGGTGAAAATATGCTTTCGGTTTAAAGATATGCAGCAGTTAATCAAAGCAAAAGCGAAGCAAAAGACCTGACAAGTTATAGTGGTTCGGAGACTCAAGCTCCTCGTCCACTCTCTCCGATCTCTCTGAGAGAAATTCACTAATCACTTCCTAAGGTTTTCTAACTACCTCGTAGTTTACTAACCTTTCTATTTTGAGCTTTTCGACTACCTCGAAGTTTACTAACTCAAAAAAACACACAAGATAGATTTTTACGACTATCCAAGATAGTTTACTCAACTTCTTCTAGAGCTTTACGACTACCTCCTTGTAGTTTACTAACTCTTTACAACTCCAATCTCACCAATAATCACACTCAAACTATCTTACAAAGGGTTTGGGGTTTCTTGGTTGGTTTCCAACTAGGATGAGATATTCTTTACAATAAGAACAATGCAAAGGCTAGGATATCTCGACTAAGCTTTGGATATATCTTATCAAGCTTTTTGAGGCTTAGTGGAATGATCTCTTGAAATAAAGCACTTGGGAAATTCTTGGGTTTTCAATCAAGTGCTTTCAACTTGAAATAATAAGTTTGAGCTCTTGAGTTGTTTACAAATTTCTCAGAACCTTCAATGTAGAGGGTCACAAGTATTTATAGGCAGGCACCAAGGTCACTCTTGAAAAACTATCCGTTGGAAGAGATAGCTCCATGAGTTTCCTCTTATGGTGTGTGATGAGCAGCTATATTTAGGGTTTTAGACTCACTAGCATGTTTTAGGTGGCTGCTTTTCATGTAGTGGTCATCAATTTTTTTGCGATGCAATTGAGCGATTACTTCTTGACATGTTTGATGACACATCATTTGTCGGTAATGTCTGATGTTGTCTTCTTTTTTTTGACTTTTGTCTCAGTTAAAGGTAGACAAACTCAGCGGCTCTTTTTGGTTACATCTACGAGTGATATAACCTTAACAACACTTTGTTTTAGTTCTTTTCTCTCGCATGAGAATGTCTTGGGCAATATCTATTTTTCTTAGGAATTGCGTTCTTCTACCATATTGAATCCTTCGATAGATATTTTTGATTGTCTCGGAACATTCGGAGTTTACATCGAAGCATTGATTACATTCTTGAGTCTTGATAATTCGCGTGCCTTGATATCCTTCGGTCTTACATCTTACGTGTCTTGAGGGTCTTGAGTCTTCTTGAGAGTACACGAGTCTTGATGTCTTCGAGTCTTGATGACTTGAGTCTTGATGTCTTCTACTCGAGTCTTGATGACTTACGAGTCTTCCACAGATATCTTGACCGATATCTGATCTTCATCTTTGAGTCTTGATTTCTCTCTTGAGTCTTGATATCTCGATTTCTACTTGAGTCTTCAGAACCTATCCTGATCTATATTTGCTGACTATACATTTGCAGATAACATCACGAACACTCTGGCCCGAATCGACTCAACTATCAAGATTATCCTGAACATGTCATACTCAGGGGTTTTGGGATCTAATCAAAATCTATCTTTATTAAATTCATCTCCCAACAATTCACCTCCTCGATCTGATCGAAGGGTCTTGATACTCTTACCAAGTTGCTTCTCTACTTTAGCTTTGTACTCTTTGAATATCTCAAAAGATTGGGATTTATGTTTCATGAGATACACGTATCCGTACCTCGATAAATCATCGGTAAAAGTGATGAAGTAGCCGAAGTGACCCCTAGCTAGTGTGGGCAATGGTCCACAAACATCATTGTGGATCAACTCTAGAACTTCTTTGGCACGAACCCCTTTCCCAGAAAAGGATTTGTTGGTCATTTTACCCTTGTGACAAGATTCACAGTGTCCATAAGACTCAAAGTCAAATGGGGTTAAGTAGTCTAATTTTCTTAACATTGCAATTCTTTTCTCATTTGCATGACCAAGTCTACAATGCCACAAGTAAGTCGGGTTTTCATGATTACTAAGTTTGAGTCCTTTATTTTGTATATTAAGAATATTATATCCACAATGCAACAAGTATAAACCATTCGATAAAGGAGCATTTCCATACATGACACCATTAAGCGAAAAAAAAACAGTTATTATTTGCAAAACAGAAGGAAAACCCTTCAATGTCTAACATGGGAATAGAAATAATGTTGTGAGTAATAGATGGAACAAAATAACAATTATTCAGTTCAAGTCTAAAAACCAGAGGGTAAATCTAAAACATAAACGCCAACACGTTCAGCAGCAACTCTTGCTCCATTCCCAACGTGCAGTGATAAGTTATTTATTTCAACAATCCTAGAGAAATAAAATAAAACAGGAATTAAAATACATAATTCCTATGATCAATATTCAGCAATCAAAATAAACATGGTCTTTTAAATTTATTTTGTCTCCATTATTTTCATATATTCAACGACCTCATCGGAAGAATGCAAATTTATATCCAATATAAATCATAATGGACTAGGATCCACATTCCTATTATTACAATATCTGCTTGGGTTGATTACTGCAATAACAGACAGAACTGGTAGGTTCCAAGCCAATTGCAAAAACTGCAACTCCTAGTTGATTGAACCTAGTTCAATCGCATACCCCTCGACTTTTGTTTCCCTGCTTGGGCTGGTGAAACAAAATCAAGTTGATTTACAACCATCAAGTGTTGGGGTTATAGTTGAAAGTATGCTTTTACTTTGTATAACCTATGTATTAAACACTTATTTACTGAAATAAATTTTTTATCACTGTTGCTTTAAATATGATTGAATGTTATATATATTTATTGCAAACCGTTCGCAGCAAGCGTTACATTGTAGTTAACATGGTGATACCAGATCACAGAAGATCACGTTAAAAGTTCCTTGTATACGAGTGCGTGTTTCACAACTTAGATAGATCCTGTTGTACCTGGTTTGGTTACCGACGAACAAGCAAACAATTTGATAAAAACCCCGATCAATAAAATGGCGAAAGCAATAAATGACACACAATTTAATTACCCAGTTCATCCGTGAAATATACTACGTCTGGGGGCACCAAGCCAGGATATTTTACTGTATAATTTCTGCCTAGGATGCTAAGATTTTGATCCTTTACAAAGTACAATACAAGTTATATTTATAGACAGGAAACTAGGGTTACAATCTTCATGGGCTTCTTCTCGTGGACCAACCCAGGGTTTAAGCCGCTAGGCTTGGATTCCCTTTATTGCCCCGCAAGTCGCGGTCACAGATACACTTACCCAGGTTATGTCCCGAGAAATCTACCTCACTAACTACCCAAATCTTTTCCATGTTTATCTTCAACTGAACTCGAGACCTAGTCGATCCCGACATCCGAGTTCTTTCAAGTCGCTTCACGACCTCTTTGCTATACCAAAATTTTGCCTCTGCGACTTTCGCGTAACTTCCTAACTTCGATCTAAATTTGCGACTTATCGACCTTCGAAGTCGCTCCCCCGTCTTACTCTGGCGGATGGAATGGGATGAAAAAGCTAACCATAAGGCGGTTTAATCTAGATAATTACAGACCTTTACACGATGGAGTCGACGCATATCCATTCTCCATCCCTCGCCCGGGGCCGGGTTGTTTATTTCTTGCAACAATTACCCCTCAAGGGTTGAAGGAGGCCGGATTAGATCCCCCTTCAAGCTTGCTTTCTGGGGCCTTGTCTTGATTCATTGCGTTACCGACTTATGGCAAAGTCGACCTTGGGACTGTACTCTCAAGTCAAACCTTTATCCTTGGGGATTAAAAATGCGATTCGCCTCGATCTCCCCAAACCCGGCGTGACATGGTATCCCCCTTCATTGTGTTTTCGGTATTGTGATGATGGTATGGTGGTGGCGTTTCAAGCCGTCACAGAAAGCTCGTATTTGACCGGGCCTCCGATAGCGTTTCTCTTCACTAGGGATTATAAACATTCAAGGCGGCCTCACTTTTCATGCAAATTTCATGATCGGGGGCAAGGGAGTTTGAATTTACATTTTCGACCCCAAGTTTGCCCTGCATATAAATAGGCCTATTTGTTCTGGATTCCGTACCTTAACCGCTTCTTCTTCCGACAGTCTCAAGACACCTGGTAAAATCCAAACCTCTGCATCCGACGGCTTCCCGGCTAGCTTTCGTGAGAGATCCGTACACTTCCGGTGTAACCGTTTACTCTTTGCTTCACATCAATGGCATCCGGTTCTAAATCTACTCCTCGCCCCCTCCGTTCATGGTTTCATCGTCATAGATTGAGGGATTAAGCAGCGATAATAACAGCGATCGCTAAATTGTACCGCCAAGGACGGCTAAAATTGAAACCACCGCTCCCTATCCCCCACAATGCCTCGGGCCCGATGGTGCCTAACTTTCTTTGTTTTTTTCGCAGTTTTCTTGGTTGGATGGCGACCATGGAATGGCGATGACGACCGCCAATTCTTTTCTCTCGATGGAGTTAGAAGAAATAAACACATTCGGATCGTTTTTTATCGCCATAGGAAGCCGAGTTTGGTAAAAATAATTGCTTTGTTCCATTATATAGAATTCCTAGATTGAGGGCATTTTTTGATTTTAACATTCGAATGAACTTTGAGGAGAAGATGCAGGTCTTCTAACACGGCGAAGAAATATAGGGAAAACATGGCGGGCTTTGACTATCACTCTTCGTGGCCCCGGGCCCATACCTGAGATGGTATAACAGCGGCTCGCGACTCTGAGGGTCGGTTACAGGGTTTTTCGGACTTCATTCTTCACCTCTGGCATCGCGTGATAGTTTAAAATAGGTCTTTTTTCTTCAATAATTCAAACCATCTTACAATGGGTAATTATTGGTAAAGCATGTCTTTAGATTCTTTCGGATCATAAGAACAATGCGTCTAGATTTTGATCCCTCGCCGCCTTTGGAAAGGTTCCCGGGATGTGCACTTTTTATGGAATTGAGTTATTTACACCCGACTAGCTCCTTCAATGCGAAAATCTTGAGCCGGCCGCCACCGGGATGATCGTGGTGATGAACGATTATATTTGCATTTAGAAACAATGGGGCGGGATCGATTTCCAGCTTCATCGGCCATTTCCCACTGTACAATGTTCAAGCTATCTTTTTTTACTTTGGCGGCTTTTGGAACCAGAGCTTAACCCGGATCCTCCTAATGGGTGGAGTTTTTCATTCTTTCTACTATGAATTTTGCACCAATTCTTGCGAAAGTATTTGGTTTTTGTGATAGCCCATCCATCAAGCCCGGCCGGATATAATGCGAGTCTTGAGCCGGCTTCATAAAAGTCGGGGAGCTTGTGGCGGGATCTCAAATAAGATTGATGGGTGGCATTATAAATGGTGGTTATCTTGGGCAAAAGATCGAAAAGAGTGTGGGAATCTATGGATTGAATCGGCTGCTTGCCCATCATTGTCCCAACGATTATGCCAATTGGATGCGACCATGGTAAGTTAATTCCCTATTTAAAATATAGGCTTTGTCTTGTCTTGATCTAATTCTCTTCTTCTTTTTTCCGGTTTTCACACCCAAGTCTTAAAACCATTTGCTACCGACCTTACTTGCGAAGGGGCGTCAAAGGCGTTTGACATCATGGAACAAAAAGCGACACTTATTAAATTAAATCTTGGTGGGACATAAAGTCGCTTTGAATATCGCTTACCAAGTTGCTTGGTGACTGTGCCGGCGTATACTTACCGCGTCACTTGAACATCCTAGAATCAAAGTACCCTTACTCCCGTGATTGCCGAATTTACATTGTCGGCTTTACATCACGGTGACTCCAATTCAATGTTTACTGCGGATTCCCCAACATTTCCCGTCTACAATATAAATCGGGTTTTTTCATGATTACTAAGTTTGAGTCCTTTAAAAAACCTCACAGATAAAGGGACGTCATGGCTATTAAACACTTATGAGAAATATCACCCTTCAATGTCTTTTTGGGGCAAATGTAAACCGCTCATAATAGATGGAACAAAATAACAATAGGTTGATGCAAAATATGGTGAAACTGAAAACATAAACCGCCCGACAAGACGACTCTTTGCTCAGACTTGTATACGATAAGTTATTTGTTTCAACAATCCTAGGGAAGATAAAATAATTAAATACATAATTCCTATGATCAATTTGATCAAAAAAACATGGTCTTTTAAATTTATCCAAAAATGACATATATTCAACGACCTCATCCGGAAGAATATCCGCGGAAATTTATATCAATATAAATCATAATGGACTGGATCAGTGATATTTATCAGATTAATTTATCCTTGGGTTGATTCTTTGGATCCTTTACACAAAGTACAATACAAGTTATATCTATAGGGTCAATACCCTCATTTTTGTTTCTGCTTTGGGACTAACCCAGATTGATTTACAACCATCAAGTGTTGGGGTTATAGTTGAAGATTGCAAGAAGTATGTATTAAACAGATTCTTAAATAAATTTTTTATCCTTTGTCCCAAATATGATTGAATGTTATATATAATTTCCGAATCGTTGTTTAACATTCGAATCGGATCACGAAGATCCGTTAAAAGTCGGTCCTTGTATACATGCGTGTTTCACAACTTAGAAGGGGGTTTGATTTTATACCCGAGCAAGCAAACAATTTGATAAAAGTCAATAAAAGTAGTTTAACGATAAAATGCAATTTAATTACCTTCCGAAGTCGCTTTCGTGCACGCGAGCGGGGATATTTCTATAATAATTTGGACTGAGATCTTTGGATTTTGATCTACAATCTGTTCAAGTTAATTTATAAGAAACTAGGTTACAATCTTCATGGGCTTTCCTGGACAGCTCGTTTTAAGCATTGACTTAGTTCACTTATTTTATGCGGTCGCAATCTTCGCTTACCCGGGTTATGTCTTGGACATTGACCCCGAATCTTTTCCGTATTTATCTTCAAAGGCGAACTTCGAGACCAGACTAAGTCAAACATTTAGAGGTCGACAATGACCTCTTTGCTAAAACCGGGACACTGCGACATGCGACTTGTTGCAGTGACGCTTTCTGGAGGTCGGATGAAAAGGACGACGGTCTAATGTGCCCCGAGTTTGCCGGGTTTTTGCCCCCGCCGTGAAAATAGGCCTAAGTTCTATTCGTTTTCAGCTTAGGCTCCAAGACCTTGGGAAATCCGCTCCGTCCAAACCTTTATCCTTGTACAGAGATCCAGTTTCCCAAACCGGCGTGACATCAATGGTATCCTGATGATGGTATGGCGCCTTCGTTTTATGGTTTTTTAGTGAGTTCCTATTTACATTTGACCCAACGCCCTTCTCTATAAATAGGCCCAGGGTTCCATACCATAGACCGCCGACTGGTCTCCGGAGCACATCGAGCCTACTGCGTCGCCTTCGACCGAAGCTTTTCAGAGCCGTTTTAGGAGAGGTAACCGTTCTAACTCGCCTTTGTACATCAATTCGGGCTTTTGACTAAATCTACTCCCTCGCCCCCCATTCAAGGTTTCGCAAATCATCTGGAAAAAAGTCGATAACCTCGGGGATCTTCGCGGGCATCCCATGGCCGAGCTCCTCCGGTTGGGGCGACCAAGAATGGAGTTGAAGAAATAACACCAAATTCGCCACCCGATGATCACGGTCAGTTTTAGCAAACAATGGAGGCGGCCGATCCACATTTCATCCGCCATATCCCAACCTAGGGCTTGAACTATCACTCTTAACCCGAGGCCCCTAACGTGGCCGCAATCCTCCTTGGCGGTTTACAAAAATCGGGATGGGCAACATGATTGACGGGTGGCATTATAAATGCCGGTTCGTCCCACACCCGAGCAAACAATGGCCTAGGGACTTTTATGCTAATCGGCGGCTTACGGGAGGGACGGTATAGACGCTCAAATTACATTTTTACAGAACATCAGCACAATTTTTGGACTTCAAAGAGGCGTTGACATGGTTTGTGACGCCACCAGGCTATCAAGCGGGACATAAACGCCAGAATATGATGACTAACGCATGTCAGGCATCCTGATAAGATTGATGGGATCTTATAAATGGTGGTTCGTCGGTGGGTGTGGGAACCCCCAACAAAGGGCTGGAGAAAGAAACTGCTTTGGGGGGCAATGAGGCAAAATCTTGAGGCACCTTCTCCGAGCCGACTTCAAAGAGAAGCCTCGGACACTCACGGTGGTGGGACTCTTTGGGCTGAAATGGAGGCGGGTTGGAGGGAGATTTCAAGTCCGGCCTCCACATAAAAGCCTCTTTCAATGCCCTGCGGTCCCCACCATTCCATCGAAATCAAGCCTGATGATGACTGTTCTCAGTCCCGGCTCTGGAGGAGGAGGCAGTTGGCGGCGAATAGTAAAACGATCGGCCCGGAGAAAGGCGGCCGAGGTGGAGGCCGATCTGAGAGCGGAACTGGCCGGAGTAAAGGGGGAGCTGGACACCAGGGAGGTCCAGTTCAAGGCCGTTGAGGAGGTAAACGCCAATTTTGCGTATGTGATGGCCTTCGTCGGTGCCATCCGAATCTATCATCGGGCGAACCCTACTGGTGACCTTACTGGCCTTGTTGCCGACCTCAAAGACTACGTCCGTGACAACCCCCTGGCCTCCGATGTCCTGCTGGAGATCCGAGACTTGGAGGATATGGGCATTGATCTCTCATTCTTTCCAGATCCAAGGCAGATCGTGCGCCCTCTCCCCGACTCTCCGGAGGCCGGTCCCCCTGTTGTCATATGTTTTGAACCAGGTGCGGAGGAGGTCGTTCCCCCCCAGTTGTCATTCCCTTCGAGCCCATCGTGGAGGAAGTGATTTAGCTCAGAAGGTGGTTCCCCAAAGATCGAGGTCCGCCCTCCGAGCCGTTAGGGAAAGGTATCGAGCTCGAGGTCGATCCATGCGGCGATTACCAGCCAGAGAGCCTCCTTTCCGGATAATCAAGACCCTCAAGCTGCCCCTGCCGAGAAGGATTGAAATTGTAGCCCTGCCAGTCACTTTTTATTTTTCTTTTTTTATTGTACCGGCCTTCGGGCTTTGATTTGTAATAGGCAACCTCCCGACCTTTGGGTCTTTATCAATGAAAGTAGTTATTTTGTTTTTCGTCTCATCTGGTATTTGTCTTATTAAATAAAAATCCCATATTTCATCCCCCCAAGTTGAGGTCGCAAGCTCGCCTCGGGGCCTTGACTTGAACTTGATTCTTTAACCGGCCTCCGGAATGTCAAACTTGGGAAGTGTGCCTTTGCCGATTCCTCATCCTCGGGGAGGCAAACCGTCACCTCGGTTTCCCAAACCGGCGTTACGTGTGACAGATCTGCAATGATAGCCTGGGTATTTGGTGACGCCTCACGCCGTACATTGAACCAATCAGCAGTCGTGTACTGCCTACGCACTGCTTATGCAGCGCAGATTTCTTTGGGGGCCCTCGAGAGTTGAGATTTTGCAATCTCACCCCCACCTTTCCTCTATAAAGATGATAGGATTTTCAGAATTTCCATACACATTTTCTCCCCATATATCGTCCCCAAGCTTAGTCATGGGCAGTTCCGGTGAGTCCCCTACTTTGAGGTACCCTCCGACGACGGGCTTCTCCCACTCTATACATATGGCCTCAGGTATTCAGTCAATCTCTGCTTTTCTCCCATTTCTGATCTTGCCTTCATCGGAGGATGACCATACGGCCATTGCCAAGTTTTGCTACCACCCGGGTGGCGGACTTGCCACCGCCGTGACGGAGGTGCCCCAGGCCCATCGCGTTTTGGGCGCCGATTGGGATAGCGGGATTATTGGTGATGGGCATTTCCTGACATGTAATATGGATTTAGTATTATATATCCGAATCCGATCAGGCCAGAATGCCCTTCACCATCCCTTGAATTTTTTGCACCACATGTATGACACTCGTGTTCATTTAACGCGGGAGGTACCATTGCAACATCTGACACTTCTCGGATGTTAAAACATCATTTTCTGATAGTTTTGCAGCATCTTCCTCGGCGACCTCCCTATCCGAGAGCCGCTACACTAGTAATAATGTAGCACAGGCCAAGTCGCCAGCTCGAGTAGCTCCGTAATATAGACCAGGTTGCTAGCTCGATTAGCCCCGCAGTGTAGACCAGGTCGCTGGCTCGATTAGCTCCGTAGTATAGACCAGGTCGCTAGCTCGCCTCTGAAAAATGTATTATATTAGGAATGCTTCTTTTTGCCGACCTCCGGGTCTATTGTAATGGGGTTCTCCCCGACCTTCTGGTCTTTATTAGTGAAATTCTATTTCTTAACTCCTTTGTTGTGTTGACTCGATTTTCTTATGCGATTTTCACTTAGTCCTTGTCGTCTTAATGTTTACGCGACTTGTTTACTGGACATTTGCTTAATAGTCTTACAAAGTCGGGGGATAACCGCACCGCTAGGGTGGCGATCTCGCCTCCAGTATTTCTAAAGTTGCACCTCGGGTTCGCATGTTATCAATCATGCCTTTCATGCGACCTGCATGTTATCGATCATATGTTTTTCATGAAACCAGTTTGGTTTCTACACATAGGAATTTTTCTTTCAAGTAGAATAGAGAATTATCGTTAACCAAAGTATTTGTTTACATCGATGTGATCAGTACAAGGGTGTAAACCTATTGATAATACTTCTTCAGATGAGCTGCATTCCAAGGGTATTGGGCCTTGGTTCCATCTGTCTTATCGAGCTCATATGCCCCATTTGGTAGGACCTTCAATATCTGGAATAGGCCCTCCCAGTTTGAGCCGAGGGCACCTTTGGAGTCTCCGAGTATCTTTTTCAGTACTAGGTCTCCGACCTTGAAACGTCGAAGTCACACCTTAGAGTTGTAATACCTCTCCGACCTCTGCTTATATCTAGCATTCCTTATGTTAGCCTCCAATCGCTTCTCTTCGAGTAGGTCCAGGTTTCTTTCCAAGGCTTCATCGTTATGATCAAAGGCGACCTAGCTGGTTCTGAGGGTCGGGAGGTCGATTTCCATGGGAACAACTGCCTCAGTTCCGAAGGCTAGCGAGTAAGGGGTTTCGCCCGTTGAATTTCTGTAGGTCGTTCTATACGACCACAACACGTTCGGGAGCTCGCTAGCCCATTTCCCTTTCCCCCCTCGATCTTAGCCTTGAGCGTGTGCTTTATGATTTTGTTCATGGCCTCGACCTGACCGTTTGATTGGGGGTGGTATGGGGTAGAAAACAACTTTGTGATCTTCCACTTTCTGAAGAAGGCATCAATCTTCATACCGTCGAATTATTTTCCATTGTCTGAGATGACTGCCTGGGGTAGCTTGAACCTGCAGATAATGTTCTGCCAAATGAACCTGATGACATGATCTTGGTCTATGGTTGCCAATGCCTCAGCCTCGGCCCATTTTGTGAAGTAATCCTCCGCTACTAGGGCATACTTGACCGATCCTTGGGCCGTCGGGAGTGGCTCAATGATGTCTATCCCCCACTTAGCAAAAGGCCAAGGACTGAGGATGCTTGTGAGTTCTTCTGGTGCGACCTTGATGGAGGGAGCATAGATCTGGCATTTGTGGCATTTGCGGGCGAAGGTGATAGCATCGGCCCTTAGGGTTGGCCAAAAATATCACTGCCTTGTGGTCTTGTGGGCCAATGACTCCCCCCCAGTGTGGTTTCCACATGCCCCTTCGTGTATCTCTCGTAGAATTACTTGGCCTTGTTCAGGTGTGATACATTGAAGTAGGGGCATGCCGAAACCTCGCTTGGATAACTCCCCGCTGATCATTGTGTATCGTGCGGCCTGTAATTGCAACTGCTGAGCTTGGATGCGATCGGGCGGTAAGAGACCGCTTATCAAATACTCCATGATGGGTGTCATCCAGGTCGACACCGGGGTTTCCAATATTGTCACGGTTACTTGCTCGGTGGATGGGTGGGGAAGTGTCATGATGGTGACATCCTTCATATCTGGTGATCCTTCGGAGGTCGCCAGCCGAGCTAAAACATCGGCTCGCGAGTTACGTTCTCTCGGTATCAGCTTGACATGGACTTGTGCGAACTTCTGGCATAGTGTTTTTACGATTTCCTAATAAGCCGCCATCCTATCATCCCGGGCCTCGTACCCCCCCGAGACCTGACAAACCACGAGCTGAGAGTCAGTATGGACTTGCAATCTCTTGACGCCCATGGCTGTTGCCATCTCTAAGCCGCTGATGAGCGCCTCATATTCGGCCTCATGATTTGTTGCGGGAAAATCAAAGGTAATGGCGTTCTGGAATGAGATACCCTCAGAGCTTCTTAACACTAGACCGGCTCCCGACTTGTGAGAGGTCGCTGATCCATCTACGAATAGCTCCCACAGCAGGCTGCCCGAACTCCCTACATCAGTAGAAAATGTGAGCTCGACTAGGAAATCGGTCAGTGCCTGGGCTTTGACGGCAGGTCATGGCGTATATGTCACTCCGTACTGCCCGACCTCAATGGCCCATTTGAGGCATCGACCTGATGTGTTTAGTCGGTGGAGCACATTCCTCAAAGGCAGGGAAGTGAGGACCTCGACCTGGTGATCAAAAAAGTACGGTCTCAGCTTCCTCACACTCATGACTAATGCGTAGGCCAACTTTTCTAATAATGGATAACGTCATTCTGTTTCGTTCAGCGTCTGGATTACAAAATAAATGGGCAAGAGGATTTGGCCCTCTGCTCGGACTAGTACTATGCTTAAAGCGGTCTCCGAGGCCGCGAGATACAAGAACAGCTTCTCTCCCGGCACAGGTTTGGACAAGATACCCACGTCTGCCAAGTAGGTTTTGATTTTTTCAAAAGCATCCTGGCTCTCGGGTGTCCATTCGAACTTTACTTTCTTACGGATCGTGTCGAACATCGGCTTTCATTTGTCCCCCATCCGTGAGATGAACCTGCTTAATGCGGCCAGGCACCCCGTGAGTTTCTGAACCTCTTTCACATTCCGGGGTGCCCCCATGTCCAGTATGGCCTTAACCTTCCCCGGATTCGCCTCGATCCCTCGCTTACTGACCAGATGCCCCAAGAACTTCCCCGACTCGACTCTGAAGTTACACTTCTTTGGGTTGAGTCTCATATTGAACTTCCTAAGGATATCGAAGGTCTGTGCGAGGTGGAACAGGTGATCCTCCCTTTTTAAGCTTTTGACGACTATATCGTCAACATGCACTTCTACTGACTTCCCGATCTGATCGGAAAACATATGATTAACAAGCCTTTGGTAGGTTGCCCCTGCGTTCTTCAGGCCGAACGACATTCTCTTCCAGCAATACAGATTTTTCTCGGTCAGAAAGGAGGTGTGTTGTCAATCTGGTTCGTGCATGGCTATTTGGTGATAACCCGTGAAAGCATCCATGAACGACATCATCTCGTGTCCGGCCGTGTTATCTATCAGGTGATCGATGTGAGGCATAGGAAAGAAATCTTTTGGGCAGGCCTCGTTCAGGTCGGTTAAGTTGATACATAACCGCCAGGTCCCATTGGACTTTTTCACCATTACTGCGTTGGCCACCCACTGTGGCTGGTTGGCCTGCATGATCAAGTCGTTATCCAACAGCTTCTTCACCTCTTCGGCTAAAGCGGCATATTTTTCTAGGCCAAATTTCCGCCTTTTCTGGGCAACCGGCCTCCGGGCCGGGTCAATATGAAGTCGGTGACACGCGACTTCCGGATCGAGACCCACCATGTCTTTGTGTGACCAGGCAAAGACATCCAAGTTCTTTTTGAGAAAGTCGATGACTTCTCCCTTCAGGTCGTTCGGTATCTTGGAGCCGATAATGACTTCCAGATCCGGGCGAGTTGGATCTATCTTGACTTTCTCGAGTTCTTCCCCTGGGATGGCCCTTGGGCCCCCTTGTTGGGGGTCGTCGATCTCGGCCTCGATTAGGAATTCATCAGGCTCATGCCCAATTCTTGGATCGAGGTCGCTGTAGGTTCTTTTTCTGCTTACTCTTTTCTTATTTAATTCCTCATCTTGTTCATTGATATCTATTACAAGTGTTTGTTTGATAGGTATTGGTGCGGAATTGAAAAGAGACGAAGAGTAAAACAACCTCTTGCATCGACTTGGTCGCCCTTAACGGTACCGACCAACCCACTCTTGGTGGGGAATTTTACACAAAAGTAAAAAGTAGAGGACGCAGCCTCGAATTCATGCTCAAAAGGCCTTCCCAGGAAACCATTATAGGAGTTGGGAAGGTCGACTACCAGAAAGTCTAATAGCCTAGTTGCCCTAACATCGCTATTCAGTGTAGAGACCAGCTCGACGGCCAGTCGAATCATCCCGGCGGGCCTCACAGTTGCGTCACCAAACCCCTTATGTGGTCGCATGGGGTGATATAGGCATCATAATCCCCGAGCTGGTCCAGGGTTTTCTTGAAAAGGATGTTGCAGAAGGCACCCCCGTCGACCAGAAGTTGGCACACTGTAGTTCCCATGATATAGGCCCGGATCACCAGGGGATCGATATTGGGATATACCACTCCTGCCTTGTCCTTTTCTCCGAACTCAATTGTGCTGGATTCTTCACCCAAGGTGAGGACAAGTACCACCATCTTCTTGGCGTTCTCCATCTCCATCATTTCGGCCTTCATCTTCTGCTTGGAGGAGGAGCTGGAGGCTAGTCCCCCGACTGTCCCTTGGGGAGAGAGGGTGTGTATCACGCGATCTCCCGCATTTTTAGGCATGGGCCGGGATAGGGCCCCACTGCCTCGCTCCGCGGTTGTCATTCACCGGCACGCTCTCCTTGGCAACCTCTCTCGGAGCACGGTTGCCGTTCTTCTGAGGTCGCTTGACTAATTCGTCAAGCAGGCCGTCTTCGTACAACCTCCAGAGTTGGGGCAACAGGTATTTACACTCATTGGTATAGTGCCCGGTATGCTCGTGAAAGTGGCAATACTTGTTGGGGTTCTGTTTGCCATTACTCTTTATCGGGCGTGGCGGGAGAAGTAATTCCCGCTTTCGGATCTGGGTGAAGATGTGTCCGGGGGTCATGACCAGTGCGTCCATCAACTTCACCGGAATGCTCTCCTCAAAAGGCTTGAAACTTTCCGGTGGCTTTATCTCGAGGCGGCCTTTTTGGGGCTTTTCTTGGGCTCCACGACCTCCTTAGCCTCAGAGAGTCGGGATTCCAGGAGTTCTGCTGTATGTATCAGGTCGCTAGCCCATCTCCGAAAGTCGGCATAACTAGTCGGGTAATCGGTCGTCATGCGCCGCCATAGTTTGGTCCCCTTCTTGATGCCGGAGACAGCCCCTAGCAGTTTCGCTTCATCCCCAATGGGGTCTCCTTCCAGGATCAGCTTGTCGATCCTTTCAATGTAGGACCAATCAGATTCTGTATCCCCCAACTGGGTATTCATCAAACATTGCAGTTGCGGTGGGGTCTAAAAGGCGAGAAAATCGTCGGGAATAAAGTAGCCAGTCACTCAAAAGTGTCGGGAGGTAAACCAGCGGGTGAGCCTGATCACTCGGTCGAGAAAAGAACCGACATTTAATTATTGTCGGTAAGCGCCCATGGAGGTCATGTACGAATTATATTTCGCCACATGGACCCTTGGGTCAGTGTTCCCACTATAGCGATCCAAGGTCGCTAAATTAATCTTCCTTTGGGTAGGAGCCAATGTGACCAGAGCTCCGAGTGAGGAGTCCGGAACAGCGAGGAAAGGATCTGCCCCCACCGGCCTGTTTTGACTCTCCATACGCTCCATCAGTTGTTGGACCGTCTGGGTCAGTGCTGCGACCTGAGCTTCGCGACGGTCTGTTGTTACCTTCATTGTCGGGGGGTTTTTGCAATGCACGGTCGATCCCCTCGATAGGTCATTGTGGTGGAGGTTCAGTGTGAGGGCAAGGTCGTGCTCCACCTGATCGGCTCGCCGAGGCTCAGATTGCGTCTCGTCTTGGCTTTCTGGACCCCCAGGTCGCCAAGTCGGTCGAATATGTTTTTCGGCCCTGTCGGCCTTCTAAGGAGCTGGCGATTGCGAACCAAGGTGTGTCTAGCCGGATCGTAGGCCAGTTGGCCCGCCGAATGCCCCTTTTGGGCCCGTGCTTTCTTATTTTTCGAGGGTCCGACCTCCTGGGTGACCCTCTTGGGGGGAGGCTGCATGTCCTCCTCATCGAATGTGAGACGTTTTTTGTTGAGGATAGCCATTATGGCCTTTGCATCCTCCGGGGTCTGCACCAGGTTCCACCAGTCAGGGGTCATCACCGGTTCTTGCTGGCGAGCGCGATGGGAGCCAGAGCGTTGAGAGCTCATGGTGGCCTCGTGCCCATCGCGGGAGTCTAACTCGTGCCTGTTAGGGTTGCCCTGATTGCTTGCCATCACTGTTGATCGGAGAAGTGATGTGTTTTCCTTCGAACAGAATTATTTCTCAGGAATCGTTGTTCCCACAGACAGCGCCAATTGTTGTACCCGGTTTAGTTAACGACGAACAAGCAAACAATTTGATAAAAACCCCGATCAATAAAATGGCAAAAACAATAAATGACACACAATTTGATTACCCAGTTCGTCTGTGAAATAGACTACGTCTGGGGGCACCAAGCCAGGATATTTTACTGTATAATTTCTGCCTAGGATACTAAGATTTTGATCCTTTACAACGTACAGTACAAGTTATATTTATAGACAGAAAACTAGGGTTACAATCTTCATGGGCTTCTTCTCGTGGACCAACCTAGGGTTTAAGCCGCCAGGCTTGGATTCCCTTTATTGCCCCGCAAGTCGCGCTCACAGATACACTTACCCCGGTTATGTCCCGAGAAATCCGCCTCACTAACTACCCAAATCTTTTCCATGTTTATCTTCAACTGAACTCGAGACCTAGTCGGTCCCGACATCCGAGTTCTTTCAAGTCGCTTTGCGACCTCTTTGCTATACCAAGTCGCTTCCGTGACTTGTGTAGCTTCCCAAACTTCCAGTGACTTACCGACCTTCCGAAGACGCTCCACGTCTTGCTCTAGCCGGATGGAATCGGATGATAAGCTAATCATAAGATGGTCTAATCCCGGCCTTCCTCGGGACGGGTTATTTCCCCTTGCAACAGATCCGAACAATCTATTGGTAGAAGTTGATGTGTAAGGCTCAGATTGGTTTGTCTTGACCAAGAGATTACACTAGTGCATTTGATGCGCTGAAGCGGACCTACAGAGAGGATAAACTCATTCGCACTGACTTAAGGGATGAAGAGTTAGACCTCAGTGGTTGTTGATTTCTTAATCTCTGTCACTTAATAAGGACTGTGTGTGATTAATAGTTATTGCTTTGACTTATAAATGGGAAGAGAATCATTGCGACTTCGATACCCTATATCTTGGGCAATATTAATTGCACGACAGTTGCTAATATTAATACAGAGAATCATGTGCTTGCAAAAGTCTTGCTTGATTGGTCCCCTTGGTGGGCCGGGAGCCTTTATCATACCAAATCTTGCAAGTGGAATTAATTTTCCGGTATGGATAATAAAGTTGGGTTGTCCTTACTCCAAGGATAAAGATATTAATTAATATAAAGCTTTTCAGTGGCTTAATTAATTAATGGACTAAATAATCTTAAACACGGGAAATAATAACCGGGAGCCATATTACCATAATGTGGGTTAAGATTGGATAGTACAATATTAATTATATAGTGCTATTAATTAATATTAATGGGCTGAATTATATTGTGGCTCAATATTGTAATTCAGAAGTCCATTGGAAGGTCCATCTTAATTCTCCTAAAGGCCCCTCAAGTAGCCCAATTAAAGTCCAATAAATAAAAGGTGCTTAAAATAAAATAAACTTATTGTTGCAATATTTCCTCTAATTTTTCGAAAATAATTAAAGAAAATAGGGAGAAGAATTTTCTTGAAAAGATTTTATGGAAAGTAGATAATGTATTCTTGGAATACAAGATTATCCCATAAATTCAAGAAAACTCCCACTTGGCTTCTTTAATAGTAAATTTTTGAAAATCTTGTATAAAAAAGGGAAGGAAGATTTTCTTGATTTTCTTGGAAAGATTTTATGGAAGATGTGTATTCTTGGAATACAAGAATATCTCATAAATTCAAGAAAGACCCAATCTTGAAATTCTTTCTTGTAATTTTTTAAAATTTGGACCAAATAAGGGTGTGAGATTTTTGTGGAAAATTACACATAGAAAGAAGAATATATTGGATATATTCAAGATTTCTTAGAGATCAAGAAAAGATCTTTCCCAGCCCTAATTGCCTTGAAATTTTCGACCACCCCTCTACTTATAAATAGGGGATGAATTTTTCATTCCCAACTAGTGTTCCATGTGTTGAAAATATTAGAAATCCACAAAGGTGGTGAAACAATATTTTATTTTCCTTGTTTTATAAAGCGTTCATCGGAGAACCTTCCACCGGGGTTATTGGACGAGGACTTGGAAATACTTGAGAAGGACTTTTGGTGGGTATCCAGATACTCGATCCTGTCTGTCTGAGATCGTCTCTCCAACGGGTACGTTTACGTAAACTCCTAGAAATTCCGCATGCTAGGATCTTTTACGCGAAATTTTATTTCCATGTTGTTGTTGGATTAATTATTATTTGAATTCACTTAGGTTAATTCATGCTAGTAATAATTGTTAATTTAAATTTGTATTTATTAGGTCATCCCTATAGATCCTGGCATATGTTATCCCAACATCAAGCGGCGACACTTCGTGTCCCTATAAAAGTCTCTTAAGATATAGATCGAGCAAAAGACTTGGACCTTAAATACTCATTGAAACGAAATCTCCGGTTTACTTTTAATTTTGATGGAAGCCATCGTTCAATTTAATGAAAATCATATTTTAGTGGAACGTTTTAAAGGCGGGGTATTAATTGCTTAATCGAGATCCAACATGTTATCTACGTCACATTTGAGTAATTATTGGGCGCCGCCTACCCAAACATGACTTACACAGACTAATAGATAATTGGGCGCCGTCTACCCATGCATTTAATACGGTCCGACAGATATTGGGCGCCGCCTACCCAAACAGTTATAAAATGGTCCTTTAAAACGTTAACTAATTTAATCAAAAAAAAAATTAACTGGGTGGGATTTAATAATTATTAACAGTTTATCGAATTATATTTCAAAATCCAATTTTAGAAAATTAAATTCAGTAACAATTAACTTATTATTAAAACTTTTTTTTTATATTAATCCAATTAATATTCAATTTAGGTCCAACCTTTAAATTTTAATTTCAAAAATCAAAACTTATTAATTTAAATCAAATTTAATTTGTCTTATTGTCGGGGGCCCAGGTGCAATTTTCAAAATTGCACGGGAGGGCCTGTCTCAAATAAAATTTGCAAAACAACCCTCCCACATCATCACCCATCCAAAACATATCCAATCTGAACAATTCGAGGAATTCCAAAATTTCCACACCCTAAAACAATTTCCAGATTCATCATTCAAGAACAACAATCAGGAAACAACCAAATAGGGTCATAAACAATCATCGAACAGCAAGAACAACAAACATTAGGAACGGAACGAGCCAAGACCAAAATGAACGCCGCCATAGGTGACGCCAATGGATCGACCAAGTTTCGCAACGGACATAATAACCAGAACCAACGGGCCATCGATGTTGAGCCTTGACCGCGGGCGATCTCACCACATCACCCTAGGCACATAGGTGTATCGCCGCTGCCGCTCAGCTTCGCGCAATCGATGAATCGCTCCAAGCGATTTTAATCGAAAAATGAATGCCTCCGCCGCCTCAATCAGGGAGTGAAAAAAAAATGCCGAAGACGACGACGGTGAACCGCCTTCGCTTAGAGAATCGAGCCAATCGAAGATTTGCAGCGAGGGTGTGATGAGTTACGAACAGGAGCAATGGGATGAGGTCACGCCACCATCGCGTTGGGCGAGCGAGTCCGCGACGACGAGCCGCGGGTCTCCGCCCCAGCCGAGCGGCGCTGAATCGAGGGACGCGATTTGGGGGTTTTGAAAACCCTAAATCGGGGACGACTAATGAGGAAGACAAAGTGGGTGGTTTTAATAAAACCATCTCCTTTGTCAAACAAAGCAAACAACACACCCAACAAATAAACAATAATCTGAGGCGGTTGACGTCAAACTCAACTGCACCATTATATTAAAAAAAATCTTTTAATACAAAACACTCAATTTAGCAATTAAATAAGAGTCTGAAGCTCTGATACCACTGTTGGAATATGCTAGCACGTAAACATGTAATACATGCGCAGCGAAAATTAATAGTTCACCAACAACGAACAGTTAATCGCATAAACGAGTACGAATAAACATAACGAGGAATCTTACAGTAATTCGTATGCAGTTTCCTCTACTACGGTATTATTGTGACAAGGATAAGACCATTCTCGGGTACTTGGCCATTGAAGTGCCCAACTTGAGGTATTGCACATTCGATCATCATTGACAGGTCGGGGTGCGACCTGGACAGGGAATTTCTCAAAAGAGTGAGTGACTTCCGAGTTAACCAGGGAAAGTCAAGTCGCCCATTAACGAGTCAGATTGACCTACTTCTAGCGACCTCCCTGGGTGGTCTTAGGTCACAAGTATGGAATGGATTCGTGATAGCTAAGGGAGCGGATTCTCCGGGGATAACTATGGAAGGTGTATCTATTAGCGAAGATTTAGCCCCAAGTCGCGGGATTTCCTTCTCAAGATAGCTTGTCCGGCGGCCGGCCACCGAGGGCCACTCGAGAAAGCCCATGAGGCTCCTTGACCTATTTTGTAATCTATAAATATCAGTTGTGTTACACATTGTAGAGCATCGAAAAATCTTAGCTCTTAGGCACATACATATTTCATAAAAAAAACCTAGCTTGGACGCCCCCGGACGTAGTCTATTTCACAGATGAATCGGGTCACCAAATTGTTTGCTCCATTTACTTGCTTTGATTGCTCATTCCGTACTATGAACTGTGAATTATTGTTTATTTGGTCCCGAGTATAAACCGGATACAATAATTGGCGCCATCTGTGGGAACTCTTTCTTACAGAATTTCACAAATTCGTAGGGAGACCCACTCGATCTGAAACTCATTTCGCAAATGGCGGGCAATCAAGGCAATGTTGTTGGAAATGAAACAGATGCTCACGACGGTGTTGAAGCATCCCTGAGCTCTCGGCACACCCTCCGGGCGGACCCGATAATCACTCCAGATTGGTGGAATCTCGTCCAGACACCGAAGGACGCCAAGGCCATTATGGCCATTCTCAACAGGAATCGTCTCGTTTTCGATGGCGAGAAAGAACAACCCCCGATCAAAAAGGTCGCCCATGATTCCAGAACTTCAAAGGGTAAGGGCGCCCTAGCCAGAAAGAGACGTTCAGCGGGTCAATTGACCTACGATCTGGAGAAGCACGTCATTTTCCGGAACCGCCGACTCCAGGAGAAGCCAGCGGGGTCGGACGCCATGTTCAACCACCTCGGGGATCAAGAGATACGGAAGGTTGCAATGGCCATCGAGGACGAGGATCAGTCTCAACCTTGGCGCGCAGACCAAGTGGAGTGTGACCTTGCTCTAGCTCTGAATATGAACCATGGGGAAATGCCAGTAGGCTCGGCCATCCACCATGGCGGCGGACTGGTGGTTTTCCCCTCGGGGGATCATCGCGATGCCCAGGTCGCGGCTTTGGCCCGGACAGTGCAGTAACTCCTCGAATTAGTGGAAAATCAGAATGGGCAGGTGAGGGCAGATGATAACCTCATCGTCCCAAACTCTCCACTCGGGGCTCTAGTTACCTGGCGCCCTCTCAGAGAAAGATCAACATAGCGGCTCTAGATCGCGGACACAGATCCAAAGGTCCATGTGGCGAAATACAATTCCTTCATGGCTTCCATGGGCTCATCCGACGCAACCAAATGCAGGTTGTTCTCACTGACCCTAAGCGACTAAGCTCACATTTGGTATACTTCACTCCCTCCCTATTCAGTGGACACTTTTGAACAGCTCGCCAGGCTGTTCGTGAACCACTTCACAACATTGGCTCCCCAACCTTCTACTAGGAAGCGCCTCATGAACGCCAGACAAGGCGAGACTGAATCTGATCGATCCTACGTGGAAAGGATCGACCGACTTATCCTGGAGGGAGATCCCATAAGGGATGAAGCAAAGTTGTTGGGGGCCGTTTCCTACCTCAGAAAGGGAACTAAGTTGTGGCGGCGCATGACCGCCGATTACCCGATAAGCTACGCCGACTTTCGAAGGCGGGCCAGCGACCTCATTCATACCATGGAACTCTTAGAATCCCGACTCTCCGAGACAAGGGAAGTCGCGGAACCGAAGAAAAGTTCCAAGAAAACAGGGGGCCACTACAAGGCACCCGACAACTTCAAGCCCTTTGAAGAAAGCACCCCAGTGAAGCTAATGGAGGCCCTAGGCATGACACCTGGTCATGTCTATACCCAGATCCAGGGATGAGACATGCTTTATCTGCCTCGCCCTATCAAGGACAAGAGCACGCAGAACCCTAGCAAGTTCTGTCACTATCATGCGCAAAAGGGTCATTACACTAGCGAATGCAGAGACCTACTGAAACAGCTCTGGAAGTTATATGAAGATGGCCGTCTAAATGAGTTCGTCAAATGTCCTCGGGATAATAACAACCGGAATGCAAGAGGTCAGCAGCAGGGTCACCACCCCCGACAAGGGGAACAGGCTCCAGAAAACCAAGTCCCAAGGGTCAACCAGGGAGAGCTACCAATCCCCCCCATGCCCGAAAGCGCAGGAGGGCGCGTCATACATACATTATCCCCTCTCGGGACGGTTGGAGATCTCTCTTCGACCTCCTCATCAAAATGACTCATGAAGACCGAAGTTAGAGCACTGGAGAACGCCCAAAAATGGTGATACCGCTACTCACTGTAACTGAAGAGGCCAATAAGACCGAGTTTGGAGAGAAACACAAGGCTGGAGTTGTCTACCCAAACATCGACCCTCTGGTCATCAAAGCCAACATCATGGGAACGACTGTATGCCGACTACTGATCGATGGAGGGGCATTCTGCAATGTCCTCTTCAAGAAAACCTTGGATCAACTCGGAGAATATGATACTTATATCACCCCGTGCGACCACTCTGTGAAAGGCTTCGAGAACACAACCGTTAAGCCGCTCGGCATGATCCACTTATCCGTCGAACTGGTGTCTACCTTAGATAAGATGGTTAGGAATACTAGGCTTCTTGATTTCCTTGTAATCAACCTCCCCAGTACCTATAATGGGTTTCTCGGAAGACCGTTCGAGCATGAGTTTGAGGCTGCGTCATCTACATTTTATTTCTGTGTAAAGTTCCCCACCAAGAGTGGGTTGGTCGGCACTGTTAAAGGTGACCAAGTGGATGCAAGGGGTTGTTTGCTTTACTCTTCGTCTCATTTCAATTTTGCACACAAATCTAGCAATCACATACTGGTAGTAGATAATGAGTCGAATGCCAAAAAAATTAATAAAAAGATAAGTCGCGACGACCTCAACCTAAGAATGGGGCCAGAACCTAAAGAGTTCATATTAGAATCCGAAATAGATGACCCCCGGCTAGATGGCCCAAGAGCCATCCTAGGGGAAGAGCTCGAGAAAGTGAAAGTGGATCCAGCCCACCCGGATCTCGAAGCATAATAGGCTCCAAGCCTCCAACATATCAAGCAGCCAGAGGGGGGAAGTCATCGACTTTCTCAAGAAAAACCTGGACGTATTCGCATGGTCTCATAAAGATATGGTCGGCATCGACCCTAAAGTCGCTTGTCACAGATTACACATCGACCCAGAACTGAAACAGATAGCCCAAAAAAGGTAAAAATTCGGCCCGAAGAAGTATGCGGCTCTTGCAGAAGAAGTGAAAAAATTGTTAGATAACGATCTGATCATGCAAGCCGATCAACCGCAATGGGTAGCCAATGCGGTCCTAGATATTCTCATATTATAATGGAACTATCAATCTTTTATATATTGAAGTACTTACTGTGATAATTACTTTGAATTATTAGGAAGCTTTTCCCAGAGTTCCACCAGGGTGTTCATCCGAGAAGCCTGAGACAATAGAAGACTTCATACTGAAGGGAAAAGTTGCTCTCGTATCGGTTGGGATTATTAGAGATTTAGTTCTTGGTAATAGCTTTGCTATCTTGGCATATTTATTTTTGTACTCCTGTTATTTGTCTGAATTTGCATCTATAAGTGTCATCTTTATTGTGTGATTTGCAAGTTTCAACTATGATTTGAGTGGTATATTTCTTGATCCTTGATACTCTTCTTTTGGTAATGAGATGGACCCTGGAAAATTAATTGGTCGAATAGTTGATTCTGACATGCATGATGTTGGGCGTTTCCTCAACTGACTTTAGGGCTTCCTCCTTATGCACCCGTTTTTGCATCTGTTTGCATTTGTTTGATTCTGACATTCTGAATTTGCATATGTTTTTGTTCTCTTTATGTTGCTTTTGTTGAGTGTATATCATGAACTTTTTCAATATTTTCAAATTTAAGTGAACTCATTTCTCCTTGTTGTTTTCCTTTTCTAACTCTTTTGGTATTTGCTTAACAGGTCTTTATCTAGTTTGGAGTCTAATTTTATGTTATGAAGCAAATATTTATTGGTTCGAGAAAAAAGATGAATATGCAAACACACCATTCAGGGCAGTTCTCTGGGCAGGTATCCAATCAGAGGGTACAATGTTTCCTGGGCAATCTCAGCAAAATGGAAATCCTGTCTCTAGCCAGATGCAAAATCCTGGCATTCCTCGTACTGCACCAGCACCCACTATGGATCCTGAAATTATTAAAATGCGTAGGGCCGCTACTTCTTCTTGAATGTTGTTGCCAACCAATTACGTTATCCCAACAACCACACTTATTACTTCTCTTTCATTATTCTTTGTTGTATGTTTGGAGGATGTTCAACAAGGATTATGTTGAACATTTAGATTTGATCATTTGATTGAATAATATTTTTTATTTCTAAAAATGCATACTAGCTTTTTGTAGGGATATTAGTTGATAGTCTTGTTCTTAAGGATATCAACTTGTGATGTTTAAATGGAAACCGTTCTTTTGATGGTAAGTTAATTGTTCATCTGAATCAACTCTCTAACGTGTTCTTTTTAATCAACTCCCTAGCTTGTTCATATAAATCAACTTCATAATGTTAATATGTTAAGTTGTTGTTAATCTAATGAAAGATGAGTTTTTGAGTTATAATATTGTAGTATAATCAACAAATCAATTTGCTTTTTATTTACAAAATTGCTTCCTCTTAATAAAATTTAAATGCTATAAACATAATTCTTGGTAGATTTAAATGCCATAAACATAATTCTTGGTAGGATGAATCCTGATTATTACATGGACATGGCCACTATTAATGTCACATGTTAGCTCACAATTAAAAAAACGAGGCTTTTATGTTTTGGTACAAAGGGTAAAATGGGATATTTCATGAAAACTCAATTTTATACATGTTTATTTCTCCCTATATGTATAAAATATATTTAATTTAAAATATATGTATAAAAATATATTTAATTTATATATATTCAATTTAAATATATTTTTTTTAAACAAAACTAGATTTTTAATTATGTTTGGGTAGAAGGGGGTAAATATGTCATTTCAATGAAATTCTCAATTTTATATAGATTTATTACCCCCTACCAAGTGAAATACTAATTTTATGTTGTCACCCATATTACGTCGTACCAAACGACATAATACTATCAATTCATATTGTATTATATGAATCTTCTTTATCTCATACTAATTTCATACTCCCTACCAAGTGTGGAGCCTAAACGTAGCAAAGTTACACCACTAACCTCTCTATGTTCGGGATAGTGCACTTATAGTAGAAAAACCAAAAACCCCAAAACCATTCATGATTATCGCCCGATTAGCCTGTGCAATGTGACCTACAAAATTGTAGCTAGAGCCATTACCAACCGTTTTAGAAACGTCCTAGGCCAGATCATTGACCCCAACCAGAGTGCGTTCATTCTAGGGACGACTCATTTCGGATAACATCCTGTTGGGTTTCGAATGCATGCATTGGTTGAGAAATAACAAGAGTAAACAGGGTTATGCCGCTCTGAAACTAGATATGATCAAAGCTTATGATCGAGTGGAATGGAGCTATCTGCATAAAGTTATGAGAAGAATGGGCTTTGATATCAATTGGATTGGACTAATCATGGATTGTGTTTCCACCCCCACTTACTCGATTAAAATCAACAACGTTGTCAGAGAAAATATATTCCCTACTTGTGATTTACGACAAGGAGACCCGCTTTCACCTTTTCTCTTTGTCTTGGTGGCCCAGGGTCTTTCGGCAATCATCAATACTAAAGTTGCAGAAGGAAGAATTACGGGAGTTAGAGTGGCTAGAGGAAGCCCGATGATTTCTCATCTTTTCTTTGCGGATGATAGTCTCATGTTCTTTAAAGCAAACAAAGAGGACGTCCAAACTATAAAAGAGTGTCTCCAGATCTATGAGAAGGCTTCAGGACAGCTCATTAACTATGATAAGTCAGCTCTTTCCTTCAGCAAGAATACAAACCCTTGTAACATTGCTCTAGTTAGGCCTACCTACCTTCTCAACTCAATGCAAACGACTGCAATTTGGATACTTGAGGGATAGAGTGGCTAAAAGACTGACAAGCTGGAAAAACAAGTTTTTTACCGAGGGAGGACGAGAGGTGCTGCTTAAATCGGTAATCCAGGCTATCCCTACCTACTCCATGTCCTGTTTCAGAATCCCAACATATCTGTGTGGAGACATTGAATCAATGTGTGTCCGTTTCTGGTGGGGAGGAAACACTGATGAGAAAAAGATTCATTGGAAAGAGTGGAAGTTACTCACAAAACCAAAGGAAGAAGGGGGCATGGGCTTTAGAGACCTGGTGACCTTCAATAAAGCACTATTCGCGAATCAAATCTGGAGAATGATCATGAATCTGGATTCTCTAGTTGCCAAAGTTTTTAAGCCCGATATTTCAAACATTCGGATATCATGGATGCCACGATAGGTGAAAACCCGTCTTATATATGGCGTTCTATAATGTGGAGTAAATCAATCATCTCAAACGGCCTTTGCTGGAAAATTACTAATGGTAATGATGTCCATGTGAGAAAAGATAGATGGATCCCCAATCTTGCATCGGGAAGAGTCTCCTCCTACACAAACTATGCAAGCAACATATACGTTAAGGAACTCCTCTCCGCCGATAACAGTTGGGACATCACAAAAGCAAAAAACCTCTTTCTCAGCTATGAAGCAGAAGTTATTAGCAAAGTGCCTATTGACAAGTTTGGACTACGAGACTCGCATTTCTGGAGGCTGACCAAGAAGGGACTGTACACGGTTAAATCAGCTTATTGGAACGCAACCTCTCTCAATCTCAAAAATGACGAAATGAATAAGGCCACCGCCAGTACCACACCCTCTCACTGGAACATTATCTGGAAACTCAATATACCACCAAAAGTCAAAATTTTCTTATGGAAAGCTGCACACGACGCCATTGCTGCTGAAGCAAACTTGGCAGCCCACCATGTTCCATGCCAGCCCAGGTGCGTGCTTTGTGGTTTCTATTGGTCGGATACTAATCATGCCATTTTCTATTGTCAGGTTACCAAGAGGGCGTGGAAAGATATGGAATGGTGGCCTTTAATTAAAAAGACTAGGGGGATTTCCAAGGAAAGCCTCACCATTCACTTCATTCAAACTGTGCAGAGTGAGGAACTTGAAAGATTAGGTACCAAAATGTGGAGTGTTTGGAGGGAAAGATGCGACCTTGCCCATACAAACAGCAGAAAGGACCGATATACAGGAAAGGAGATCTCCTTACAAGGCAACTGGACGGACTCCTTCTTAGCACAATTTCAAGCTGAAAGAAGAAAATTGGTATGCAATGGTCCCAACATTAAACGAACACGGGATCATACCCAGTTGAAATATAGCCAAAATGACTTCAGAATTATGGTAGACGCGGCCTATAACGAGTCCAAAATGGCCTTTGCTATTGGATTCTGCATTTTTGCCCCGGGGGAAAAGACTGGGCCGCAGGTCATCATAAAATCGATCCACCAGGCTCGGTTATGGCAGCTGAGTTAGTTGCAATCATCAGTGGCATCTCCTTCTGGCTCAACAATCTACAAGGACCCGCATTGGTTTTCTCGGGCTCTACCGATGCTGTGACTGCCATAAACTCTGACACTATCTTTAAAGGTTTTGAAGTAAATCTAATTTCAAGGGCACGTGTTCTTAAAAGTAATACCTCAATGAAAGGTATCTGGCATTGTCCACGCTCTCGCAACACAGCTGCACATACCTTAGCAAAGATGGCCACCAAATCTCCCCTCCCTCAAGCTTGAGTGGGTGATGATATCCCTAGACATATTATGTCTCTTGCTCAGAAGTCAAATTCTCTGTAACTTTTTCGAGCATCCTCAAAAAAAAAAAAATAGAAAAAAGAAAAAAGAACTTAAATTATTTATTCACTTTTTTAACTTTATATCTTGTTCCTTAGGGTGGTTCTGTTCTTTTTGCTTTTTCCAAAAAAACATGCCCATCGAATAATTTTGCGTACAATATTTTTGGCTACTTATATAAACAAATTATTGATATAATTAAGATGGGTTATAGTGTAATTTAGTGAAGGTTAATAGCTGGATTTTGTTTACAGACACCATAAAAATTAGGCACTTTTAATTTCTTGATAATTTGTAGTTCTTGTGAAATTTATTTATCATAATTTTTTTTTTCGTATTTATAAATTTGACTTTTCAATTATCACGATTAATAATTTTTATAATATAAGTTATACCCTTCAGTTTTCATTACTAGTATCCTTATTGTAATATAAGTCATACTTATACTCTTTATTATTACAGAGTAATACTCTATTCTATAACAATAAGTCATACCGTTAAGCTATTATGATTAATGCTCTTTAGTAATATAATTCATACTCTTTAATTAATTTCACAAATTTTTTTGTGTGGAATTTATTCACCCTATATTGGAACCCTGCAGATTCGGCCCAACATATGGCGGTTATAGGCTTATATATTTGCCCCTTTTGATGGTACTTTGGGGGTGTTTTCAACCTTTACATATTGGTGTATAAGTACTTATTTTTTAAGTTGTTGTGACCCAATTTTTTAAAAAATTAAGCACTTCTAGCCTTCCAATTGTATTCTAAAACACCCCCTTTGTTACATTGGAATGACTAGTGCCGGTGGAACCCTTTGTATTTCAATATTTTTTATACATATTAATAATATTTGATATACATGATTTATAATAATATATATGAAATATATATATATAATAAAATACCATTTTTAATTATGTTACTTATTTTCTTATAATGTGTTTAAATAAATAATAAAACATCAATAAGAATATGAAATCGTCAGGTGACTTAAGTCAATGCCCAATATGAGTTTTGTATATTTTGTTTCAGTTTTAATCCTTTTAGTGACAATTTTGGTTCAAAAGGATTAAAATTGAATTAAGTAAAAATATATATGATTAAAATTGTACAAAAAAAGGACCAAGTTGAGCCAAAATACTGAAATTTGAAAAAGTAAAAATATAGTGGATCAAAAGAGTGAGTCTCTTGTGCACCCAAGTGCACCGTGCACTCATGCAATAAAATGACCCATTTAAAAAAAAAAATTTGACTCATTGAATATATTAGGCATATTATGTGGATATATGTGTAGGGTTGTGGTGAGTGCACGGATCTTAAATCCATACACCAGTTGCACATGAGACTTTGTCGGATCAAAATTGACAACATAAAAAAAAATGACATCAAAAAAACTAAAATTAAAAAAGTAACGAAACACTGTATTAAAATTAGACACAGCCTAAAATATTACAGGACATTTCTTGATATTAACTCAGCATGTCACATTCTTACAAATATTGATTTAACATAAACAAATAACCCTGACCAAAACGACTCTAGCCTAGCTAGCATTTCTTGTGGACGTTAAAGGTGGCAATAATCACCAACACGAAGAATGCCACCGCGGCGGTGGCGGAGATGCCGACGGCTGCCGCCCCTTGGTTGCAAAATTTATCAAAAACGCTGCATACTTCCTTCCATTGAACGTGTGAGTTCCCTTTATAGCCCATAATGCCGATGGAGGTGGCGGCACCGACGGCGGAAAATAGTAGCGCCACCATCACTAGGTCGAGGAGGATGATTGTCAAGTTGATTGCCTTTTTCCCATTCCTATTTCCCAACATTAGGAGTAATGATATGGTAGCATAGCCACATGCAACTGCATTTGCCACCACAAGGAACCTACAACCATAATATAAATATAAAAAAGTATAATTAAAATTTAATAGATTTCAATTTCATTTAAAGTTCGAAGAGTTATTAAATTAATTTGTTTATATTATTTTTTAACACTCGCTCTTCCTCACTCTTGTTGGCCAAACTCTCAACTAGGTTGTTTTTAGCTGAATTCGTACCTGAGACGCCGTGAGATTTTGATACAGTTATAAAAATTCATCTCATCTAGAAAGTTTGAACATATAAAGATGTGTGGAATTAATTTTTTTATATTATTTTCTGGAAAAATCGAATCTCATGTTATACTTGGTGTTTCATCTCATTTTTTTAAGTGAAATTGTGGGGAATTAAATCAAAATCGTCTCATAACTTTGTACTTTTATTGAAATAGTTTCATATTTATCAACTTTTTCAATTTAATCTCACATGTATTAAATTTGATTCAATTTAATCCCATATTGTCGGAGGTCGCTCAAAATTGTTCAAAACAACGTCGTTTTGGGCGCGTGTTCTACACGGAGTAATATATAAGAGAGAATTATAGAGTAATTAAAAATTGTGAGAAATACTAATTAAGCCACAAACTATAGAGTCAGCTAGTAATTATATATGTAAATTAAATGATAACGGTACAAATCTAGCTAATGGCTAATGCAATAAATACCGTATCAATTAAGAGGACTATTACAAATATCAGTCAAATGTTACATTATTAAATTAGAAAATATATTAGTACCTCATTATGTATCTGTGCAGTTTGCAACATTAAGTAAACTTATATAAATTAATTAATCATAATAAAGTTTATAATCTAAAAGGTCAACTTTGCTTAGGTTCATTTATGCTCCTAAATATATAGCATGGCACAACCCTGGTTATATTAATTATACTAGCACAGCGGGAACTTCAATATACAGTTCAAATATTTAAATTATTGAACATAATTAACTTTTTTTTTTTTTGATCAGACAAAAAAAGATTTTTACTCACAACAAATTGGGCAGAATATAAGGAATATTTCAGTCCAAACATTACAAGTACATCAAAAGATCAGTATTTCAGCAGAACACCATAACAAATCACACACCACAAAAGATCAATATATAATTAACATATATTCGAACGTTTGCTTGATTCCAAATAAAAATAATAATACATAAAATTTATGTGTTTTCATGTATACGTTGTTATATATGAAACTAATTGTTTCGTATAAATAATTTATATAATCGACCATAAAAAGACTTAACTTTTAGAAATCATAATATAATATCAACAAAGATAGATTTAAACTTGTATGAAACAATTTTATACGTGAAACAAATTAAATTTGACAAAAACTCATATATTATATGATCTATGAATTGTGGGGCCCCAAACAAATAATATTATTAAAAAAAAGATACATAATTCAAATACTTAATTTATAGTATAAGACCGTCTTATCTCATGTATGAGACCTTGTGTCCCATAAGTCATAAAGATAAAAATTTATGTGTATATGTATATATATCAGAAACGCTGCTATATGCAGGGGTGAATCCGATACTTACATAAAATATTTGTAAACCGTAAAATGATACAAATAGTTTATATAGTTGTTGAGCTTCATAAAAAAATCATCATCTGATCATATATATATATATATATATATATATATATATATATTATTTTTTTTTTTTTTGGATTTGGGATTTGTGGTCAAGCTACGAAACTTTTATAAGCCTCTTGCAATAATCTTTTGAGAAAGATATCTTGGCTCATTAATTAATTAGGCAGGTGTTGAAATTTAGTATGCCACATGTATCTAGCTAGCTAGTTCTGGTTAGTAATTAAGTGTACACATTAATAGAGATCAGGTACAAGTACAAGATGTCAAGTTCTTTTCAAGAAACTCATAATAGCTCACACACTTTTTTAAAGTAAATTTCGGAGTGTGATGCTTATTTATATTTTTTTTAAAAAAATTCAAGCTAATTTTATATAATTAAAAAAAAAAATGTTCTGTCATTAATTAGTAATAATGAGTTTTGTGGAAATTTTACATTGTGCAAATCACCTAAAAATTGATAATTAAAAATGTTGTTTCTAACTGGACATGTGGACCATATAAAGAGGTAGCAATTATAATATTATATTTGACGTGAGTTAATTCGCATGAACTTTAAATCTGTGAAAATTTGTACAAAAATATTGGTGATAAGTAACAACGTCGTTTAGTTAATATTTCCAAATCAATAATTGTGAATCCGTCCAAGAAAGATATTAAATATACTACATACTACTCTTACTCAATCCACTCAAAATAATTATTTATCAATACTATTATTATTTATTAAGGTTAAAAATATTTTATACACCCTAACTTCCTATAGTGGAAATTGTGTGTTTTAGAGCATCTTAAGTTTAAATGTGTGTTTTTAGAGTTGTTCGTGAGTAAAGATGATACACAGAAATACACATATCGTAGTTTAAGTGCACGTGTTTAAAAAAATACAATTAAACTAATTATTCTAAAATTTTATAGAAAAAATATGATCCAAACAATAATATAGGAGTACTACCATGATTTAAAAAGTTTACTTACACAGAGGCAGACAAGTAATGCCACTTGGCGGTGACCGGAATATCGATCGGCGGCACCGACGGGATTAGCGTGATCGCCACCGTTGCCGTTTGCTTGTTGACACCGCAAACCACCGCCGCCGTGAGGCTGAGTGCGAGGGCCAAGAACCTCAAAACGACGTCGCCCCTCATATGTCTCTTGTTCGCCACTACAACCTCTTTCTCTCTCACCCCACTCTCAAGCCCTCCATTGTTACTTTCTTTGTATTGAGACTCCATTTTTAGAGAGAGAGAGAGAATGGGTTTGAAATTGAGAGTCAGAAGACAGGTGTGGGATTAATGTGGATGTCAAGATTGCTTTATATAGAGGAGTTTGTGATATTATTAATATCAAAATGAGGACTCCCTTTTTGTCTTTGTTAGGAGGGGGCTGAATAGATATGGGGTAAGAAGAAAAAAAAAAAAAAAAAAAAAAAAGGTGTTTTCTTATTTTTATGAAAGTAAAATCTTTTTGTATTTTATAAAAGTATGCATAACATCTCTGTTGACCATTTTTTTTTCAAGAGCATTAATGATGTAAAAGGCACACTTGTGTGACACTGTTTCACGATAAGGCAAAATATAATTTGGACTTTAACGTTTTGGAAAGAATGAGTGTTAAATGTGTTAAGTTGTACTCTGTCTCATGCATGAGACCATCTCGCACAAATTAATGTAAAATTAAAATGAGAATACTAATGATGTAAAATAAAAATGTGAATTTATATAATTATTCTCTATATAAAAAAAAATATGCACACAGTACTCCATCAAAACTCATAGACGCAAAATATGTACGTGTCAAACGTATTAAGCAGTATCTTTCAGAAGAAAAAAAAAAGTGTCGAAAAGTAACAATAGAGTTTTGGTGCATATTTTTATTTAACACAAAGAGTTATGCATTTAACGAAATATAGGGGGTAGTTGGTGCATATTTTACCAAACACAAGAGAACATTATGCATTTAAGTAAGAAAAATTTACTTTAAAGTACAATTCTTTTACTATTACTCTAAGGTGCGATTACATTGCACATATGTAGTCAAATTAATTTTGTACATTAGAATAATAATTCTTTCTTCTTTGCACCTTAGAAAGAATGATGGAGTATATATTTTATTAAGCACAAATTTTTTTATGCATATAGTGAGGAAATTTCGTGCATATTTATCAAACACAAGAATGTTAGTATATGTGGATCAAAAAAAAAAAAAAAAAAATGTTAGTATATGCCTTTTAGGCAAGTATGTGATAAATCAATATGAAGATGATGATTACATTTTTGTCCTTGTAAGGAAGAGTCGTGAATAGACATAGACACGTTTAAATTACACATACTAATAGGTGTACATGTGTGTGTGTGCGTTTTCAGATGGTGATTACTGATATGCTATGTTGGAGTTAATGTAGGGGTAGGTGGCGGGTGCGTTCCGTTGGAAAAAGATGGACTTGTAATTGCATATGGCGTTCGCATTAATTTATAAGTGTTTCCTGGGGTCAACTAAATTGTTCAAACTTTTATTGTGAGCCAAACAATTTGTCCAATTAAATAAGAGGCGCATTTGTGTATGAGACGATCTCACGATGAGATGGAGTATAATTTGAACATTAACGATTTAACATTTTTGAATGAGTCAAGTGTGGATAGTTTAAGTGATTTTGAAAGCATAAATTTGAGTCATGCGAGTACCTTTTTAGAAAAGGAAAGAAAATGACCACCTCAAGTTAAATGCCACTCCTTTACAAGTTTCGGAATACTGTACTTCTGATGAAAAATAAAAAAAATCTATCAGTATACTAGTCAAAATTCAAAAGAAAAAAAAAATCTCTGAAGTATACTAGTCAAATATATTCAAATATCTTGTACTCTCTATTCTATGTCCGACTTTTAATTGACCATTTAATATTTACACTAATTTTTAATATAAAAATTATTTATTTTTATTAAAATCGATAAAATTATTTTTTAACAAGAGTTAGATGGAAAAATAATAATATTTGTGTAAATTAAATAAAATAAAAATAACTTTAGTGTGAAAAAAATAATGATATAAATGTAATATTGAGATGTTTGAAAAATATAAATAAAATATATATATATATATATTTTATTATTATTTATAAAATTATTCAATTAAATTTGAAACATAATTTTTTAACATATGTTCAAATAAGAGTGAGACGGAGGGAGTAACTATTATATACTAACAAGTATGTTATATCTAATAGGACAAGGGCCAAAAAATTAAGTGTGTAGCCCTAAGATAAATAAATGTTTTTACAAAATAAATTAAAATTAAAATTGAAAGTATCCATGGTATAATATGGTGTAATTTAAATTCTACGTATAAAATTAAATAAGATGAAAAATACAATAAATGTGTTCCTAATTATATTTAATCACATTAACAAGTTTTTAAAAAATAGTTAAAAAAGATACATTTAATATTCTCACTTAATTTTTTTTTTATTTAATTTAAATATTTTCTTTCCATTTTAGCCCCTCTTCATTAATTTTTTTTATTTAATTTAAATATTTTCTTTTAACTAATTTCATCTAAAATATGTAAAAAAAATATTATTAAAATTATCATATAATTATATTAAAATCAACTTCGATAAACGTGTCAAAAAAAATATTTCTTAATTTTTTTTATTTTGGGCCATGTACCTTTTAAGATCTCAAGTTAAGTGTATAGTCAGAGTTGGCGCCTAATTCCTCCTTCCATTAGGGAGATTTTTCTCTTTCTTAAAGTGTCCTAGTCATACAAAAGATATTAAAATAAAATTAAAACAAAATGTAGTAAAAAATTATAAATGTGTATATATTTTTTACCTCGGACTAGTTTGGCGGGCTTAAATTTCACGTACAAGTGCATATATGCGGGACTCTTCTTATTTAGATTTTTTTTTATAATTTGGTCCCTCAACCTAAGAATAATTTCTCACATGTATGTATTTAACCGATTTATCTCAAAAACCGATCCCTATGTTTTAAAACCGAATCGAAAGTTGAGATGACCCCCACCCCCCCCCAACCATTACTTTTTCTTTTGTTTTTTTTAATATTAGAATTTTATAAAATATATATATATATATATATATATATATATATATATATATATATAAATAGTCATATGTATTATATATATAAGGATGCAACTTTTAACAACGTATCTCCCAGAGGAGATGGTTGCCGAATGAAGTTTAATTTCTTAAAAACATGTAAGAGTTTGTTTGGTAGGGGTTATTAGTGAGTGATAGATACATTAACACTCTTAATATGATGTTTGGTAGGTAATATCATTTTTTTTTTTTGAGCCTTTTAAAAATAAAGGTCCGATCTAGGGTTCCATTAATTTTATGTGATAGTGGATCCCTACTATTGAGGTGGTATTCATAAAACCATAAGGACTCGTTTGGTAGCATATATGTGATAATATATGATATCTTAAATTGTGATTCATTTGACAAGTTTTATACATCCATATTTTGTTTGGTACAAAATAATTATGCAATGACATATTTTATACTCTTATCCGAATTTTTAAAATAATTTAATTTCTCCCAAAATCCAAAATTGGCTGTTGATGGGAACACTGGCAGTCACACTCACATCATGTTTTTTTTATTTATTTTATTTAATATATATATTTTATTATTTACAAATAGTAATAAAAATTCATTAACAAAAGGAATAGTGATTAGAAAAAAGAGTTGTTTATTAGTATTTTTCCTAAAATTTTTGGGACAAATTTATGCCGACTCTTTCTTGGTATAAATTATGTTCAAGTCAAATGATAAAGTGATTTAAAGTGATGGGTAGTTGGGGCGATACTCACTTTATAAAAGAGTTGTATTTTTATTAGTATTTTTTTTTCGATATAAACAAATTGTGATAAAGTGATAAAGTGATGTGATAAAGTGAGTTAAAAATTGTATTTTGAAAATTTTGGGATCCCAAATTTACCTTATCAAAAAAAATTTCTGCCGAATTTTCTTATAAAAAAAATAAATTTTGAATAACTTTTAGAAATTATTAAATCTTGAAATATAAATTTTGTTAAATTTGTTCTAATCTGAAAAAAAAAATTGAATTTTATTTTGCACAATTGGATCTTTAAAGATGATCCGTGACAAAAAAATTAATCAGGGATTTAAAATTTCATTTGGTAGCTTTTTAAAATTTCTTGATAATTTTAAAATAGTAAATTATACATATAATTTTACCCTCCATACATTTTAACAAATTTTATATTTTTATCATCATTAACTATTGGTCTCCATTTAACGTCATCTTCTCCGAAATAATTAAAATATTATAAAAAAATCTAAAATTTATATATATGTTTGTTAAAATTAAATTATTACAATTAAATTTATTAGATTTCTTAATTGATGTTTTTTTTGTCTAGCCGTTTAAAAAAATGGTGAATAAGAGATTCTAATTAAAATTATTAGTACTTAACAAATTAAATTAACTAAATAAATTTTAAAAAAAAATTCAAACTCATTACCTTAACACCCACCCACCCACGACCCCACCCCTCCAATTCATCTTCTCTCCATATTCCTATGAGACACCAACATTACTTTTTTCTTTTATTATAACTTATTCCTTTGAATATATAAATGACTTTTAACAATTCCCAGAGGAGAAATTTGCCGAAAGTTTCATGAAAGAGATGATGATGATCTGCAAATCAAAAACTTAACACCCATGGTTTAAAAATAAAGGTCCAATTCATCTTCTCTCCATTATTCGGAGGCCATGGTGGGGGGGTTGGAATTTGATATCTTGGGATAAGAATGTTTTATACATTTTTTAATTCGGCAATTTTCACAATTCATATGGTAATGTGCAAATGGTTATGGAAATTAGTTTTATTGAATATTCCTACATTGTGGACCGGATTAGTTGTTTACTAGATGATGGATCGGTGAAATGTGAAAAGTGGATACGGATGATTAAAATGTGAAATATATTTCTCCAAATTATGATATTCTCAGGGTTAAATTTGGAAAAAATGATTTTAACTAGTGATAGTTTTATGAATACCACCTCCCTAGGTGGTATCCATTATCATATGAATTCAGTGAAGTGGAGACCGAGCTTTCACTTTTTAAAGGGCCTATGTGTTTATGCATATGACCTACCAAATATCATATTAGGGGTGTTAGTGTATATATCACTCACTAATAACCCCTACCAAACAATAAGTAATTAATTTTTTTTTTCCAAATTTAACCTTGAGAATATAGTAATTTCTCCATTTTCTCTTCAAATCTTATTTACCATCAATATGATCGCAGGAAATTAATCAACTTAGTTCTCTTCCCAATTTTTTTGCACATTATTTTCTCACAAAATTACAGGTCCTCTCTTCTTCTTCTTTCAAAAAATTACCATCAATATGATCGCAGGAAATTAATCAACTTAGTTCTTTTAAATATTGAGTTATATTATTAATTGTTTTCCGTTGATGAGATTGAAATAACTCATCTTATAAAATACACATGCATTTTTTTATTATACATCTAATATTATTTTTATAATTGTGAAATTGTCTTTACATTAAAAACTATATTATTATTTATTTAATTATAAAAATATTAAGGGCCTAATATTTTTTTGTGCACGCGGCCCCTCAAATCATAGGAAAGACTCTGTTTTTCAGTATTTGAACAAGTTTTTTTCTTTAATTCAGTATCTAGAGATTACGAACAAATGAGTGTGATTTTATTTGGGTTGTTGGTTTTAGTATTTGGACTGTTTTTATAGTTTATAATCTAGTCACCATCTTTAATTTAAAAATTTTATGCATTTTTATGGACACATATGAGCACGTTACATGGTTTTTACTTTATTAAAGAAAAAACTATCCAATTTAAAGCCCAACACATTTTGATTTTTCGATTTTATACCGAAATCGAACTAAAAAACTTAATTTTGGTTAGTTTTGAATTTTTGTTTGTTTGATTTGATTTCAATTTGTAATGATTAAAAGTTCGATTATTGCAACTTTTCTTGTTCTGTTCGATTTGGTAACCGAATAAACGTATGTTCACCCCTAACAATCACATCCCAAATTAAAGTTGTGTCATGTGCCACTAGGAAAGACAATGAGTTGGGTTAAAATGGGACCCTCCACAAACCCGACATGCACGAGACGGGTAAAAAATTGGTCAAACGTGTAATAGGGCGGGTTTGGACCTGATCAAACGGGTCCCCATCGGATCTGGAACGGTCCTGGTATTATGTGGACCCGCCTTGACCTACTCCCATCTCGCGTCGTTCATGCTCGCCCTATCTCTCTGGCAGCCACACCATTGGCACTGGCGTACCCGCAACCTCTCTC
Source organism: Stenogyne calaminthoides (assembly GCA_037126765.1). Taxonomy (NCBI): domain Eukaryota; kingdom Viridiplantae; phylum Streptophyta; class Magnoliopsida; order Lamiales; family Lamiaceae; genus Stenogyne; species Stenogyne calaminthoides. The sequence continues at coordinate 22,709,304 of JBBCBC010000025.1, forward strand.
TCTCTCTCTCTCTCTCTCTCTCTCCATTTATGAGTCTCCCAATCCTAGGCAGTCAAGATGCCGATGAAGTTGCCAACTTCGAATCAACATCATTAACGTCCCTCCCATCTTGAGTTCAAATATTTGTATGTATTACTGCGATACTAATTTCATAAGTTCAAGTAGGTTTCGAATAGCACTCAAAAGAAACAGACTTATGAAGTTTGGTCATAAAGACACACTAATGGCATGAGACCAAAAACAGAACATCCATGAATTTAGATTTTTTAGTTCCAAACGTTTTGTAACCACCTGAACACAATGGATGGATGAAAATTCATCCATCCATCCACTCTCTCTCCTCCACACCATCTTCACATCACTAATTTATAAAAATTCAATTCTTTAAACACACTTTCACAATGGTTTATCAATCATTCATCCATCCATGCACCTTTGTGGGCCTAACATTCACCTCATTTCTACCTATTTTTTTCTAAAAAAATATTTTCTCTCTCCATCCATTTCATTGGATAGATGACACTCTCTCTCCAATCTAATGAACACTTTAAGTACAGATCTCAAGAATTATTATAAAAACACGAAAAAATGATTTACAACTTAATTTCTTGAATTTAAGTGTTGAATATTAGCGGGTTCAAACTCTAACTTGTTCCTCTGATTCTTCTCTTCTTTGACTTTGACTTTGACTCGGACGATTTTTTTATAACGGTCCTCACCTTAATCTTGTCGTTGAAGAGACTTGAAACGTTGATCCAAGGACTAGATGCCATGTTTTGAATCGAGCGTAGCTTTTGGACGAACTTCTTCGAGTTTGATGAAGAACGTCTTTGAATGTTTGAATGCTTGATGAAGATCTTCGAATCTTTAAGGGTTGAAGGAAGAATGACTTTGGAGAAACGCCAAATTGGAGGGGCTCAGCACCTTGATCTCGGATTTGGAGTCATTTCTGGACGGTTTCGTGAAGAACGCCTTCAAATCTTCAAAGTTCACCTTTGAAGAAACGCCTGATCGGAGGAACTTCGAGCCTTAATCTCTGATTGAACGTCGTTTCTATCTTGATTTGAACGAATAACGTCTTTGAAGTTGCTTCAAATCTTCAAGAACGGTTGTAGGGAGCTCATGACTTTTCGTCTTTTGCTTGTCTAGAAATTTTCTGAATGTTGATGTTGATAATGATGAAGTTATGGCCCCTATTTATAGGGTGAGGGTGACCAAATATCATTAAATGTGGTGTCATGTGGCGGCCTATGATTGGTCGAAGAGATTTTGATGGCGTAATTAACTCAAATCATTTAATTTGATTGATTTGTCATTAATTCTCTTCTATTTATGACCAAATATTAGTCTGATTTACCACATACGAGTATCTCGATGCTCATAAAAATTGACTAGCTTGAACTGTGTATATATTAAATATCAATCATTTAATTATTTAATTTTGAGAATTAATTTAGTAAATTCACAATAAATAATTAATTGATTTAATATAATATTCATATAAATATATACATGTGTTGCCGTTTAATTGGGTGTAAATTTTGTGTGCTTACAAACACCCACAATAGTTTTAAACACCAACTTTCATCCAACGAATGATTAAATTCTCATTGGATGGACCATTGTGGATGCTCTTATTCAAATTTTTAAAAGGGCAGTGTTATTCTTTCAGTGGGAAAATCGTTACACGTTTTTTAATTCAAAAAATTAAATAAAATGTGCACAAAATCGATACAAGTGTTAGCTTGTCAGTCCGCCACCAAATCAGTGCGATATTTATTTACGTAGGTCGAGCTCGTACACAAGTTCTTGTGTGGAAGGTGGAGGAGCATGATCCCCATAATTATTTACAAGTAACATGTAGGTATCTTCTTAAATAAACACTTCCTCATTTCACATTTTTCTATGATACAAAAGTTATTTCCCTTTCTCACTTTCCTGTTTCTTAATTACAGTATTTTGAAAATTTAATTTCTCATCCACCACAAAATTGAGCTCCATTTTCCAATAGTTCATAATATTAAATTAATATCATTGTATTTATGATTTATCAATGTACATCACTATACTTACAAATTAATATATATGTAATACTTAATATTATTATATCAATACAAGTTTTTTTTTTTTTTAGAAACACAAATGAATACAAGTTTTATTGGAGGAGATCCACTTCAAACCTAACTCCACTACATCAGAGCCAAAACCAACCCAGAAATTATGAGAAATTACCATTGTATCCTTACAAATTTACGCGAAATTACTATTGGCTGTCCTTCGGACCTTCAGTCCTTCACAAATCGCAAACCCTAAATCGCCGTTGGTCGTCGGAAAATCCCCAATCGCCATTCTTCAATCTTCCTCCTTCACAAATCGTAATGTTTTGACGCCTATCTTCGCCGCCAATACATAATACCCATCTATTTTCATTTTCTTCAGAGCAATAATTAATCAAAATTAATCGTAAATCAGCTAATAACCTTCGGAGATTTCGTAAGTTTCCTTCTAACTCATCTTTTCCTTCACTAGTAAATTATTTTCCGCTTTGAATCATCCTTCGCACTTTTTGGATTTTCGAATTTAGTCATGTTGTTTGCGAGTTCTTGAGTATTCTTAAGATTATTCTCTTAATTTTGGTGGACTAGTAGGAATTATTGCATTGAAATAGATAAAAAGTTAAAAAAAGGAGTTCAATTTGTTTATCGGTGCTTATGTGTTTTTTAAATTGTGAATGTAGTAGTTATGAGCTTTTGGATTCTCTAAATTCAGTAAAATTCAAGCTTCGTTCTGAGATGGCGTCGCCGGTGATAACACCAGAGGATGTGCTCGAGACACTCATGAACGACGGCACAATTGACACAATTCGATTGAAGATAATTAATCAGCTGAAAGCCAATGTGAGGTTTTCTGCATGTAAATTCCTAAATTTGTGCTTTTGTGGATTTTATAGCTTTCAGATAATTCTGAGGATTTACTTTTGGAAGTGTGTTTTCTGTCAGTTTGATGTTTGGATTACTTTCTTAACTTGAATTTCAACCACCATTTTATTTGTGTGAAGCATTGCTGCATTATGTGATTGTAACATGTATGTCACACATTTAGTTAAATCATTATTCGATCCCCCACAATCTCGTTTTTATTTGTGTGTTGGTTCTTAATGATACGAATCTTTTTTAACTGTAGTAATATCTTAATGTCATAATATTGTAACATTTTCCATTATTGAAGTAAAGACATGACTTGTATGATATATTCCTTGCAGGACGAGCTGAAGAGTAACACAATAAAAATGGTCGAGCAGAGTAAGGTTCTCAACACTCCTGGTGCTGAAAAACAGACAAAGCGAGAGTTGTTTGATGCACTTAGACAAGAGCTTGAGTATGTGACTATTACTCATCTCTTTCTTCGTAGGATTACACTTGTTCCTAGAACATCTGTATCTTATTTTGTTACGAGAATCGTGCTAATAATGAAGTGCACATTTAGGCCATAGTTTTTTAATTTAGCACATTTAGGCCCTTAAATTTTAATTTTCTCACATTTAGAACAAATTGGGGTGTTTCCGGCTGGCAAATTTAGGCCAAATACATGAGCAACACGTGAAATTTTAGCCAGAATTGGGGTGTTGAGGCCGGTTTGGCCTAAATGTGTGAAAAATTAAAAAAAAAAAAAAAAAATCCCGATCATTACGTTAGTTCTATGCTAACTGCTATATCTATTGACAAGTGTGTTTTTCAATTTGTAAAAGTAAATCAACAATCTTTGTTTCTCAAATCCTCTTTGTTTTAACACACTATTGAAGAGTTGATATATTTGTCCAATATATGCTATGCAGAACTCCTGTACTTGAGAAGGCTTCTAGATCAGTTTGGGAGTTGATTTTGGATCAGAACAGTTTGGGGAAGGAGATTACCGATACTGTTGAGAGAGTCTTTTGTCAACTAAGTGGCTCTAAACCTCCATTGTTTCCTGCATTAAGCACTGAACCCCAGCCAAACAAGGAAGATGCCACTACACGTTCCAGCTCATCCAAGAAAAGAAGTTTCGATGACATGAACAAGGAAGAGCATGTTGGGGTTGAACAAGAATCAGTCAATGGACCAGTCCTGCCTGAGAATGTCACTACATCGTTGTCCCCCAATTCCGGAAAATAGGATCGGTAAATAGACTTTTACTTTACACTCTGGATGTGACGGTAAATAGTTGCACCATTTTTAAATGGTATTAGTTGTTTTACTAAAAAGTATTAGTTGGCCAATATGACTAGCTTCTTTTCGGGTTGAACCTGGAAACAAATGTAGATACCCACAATGCATCAATTGTTGGTATGATTTTTCCTTGAAAAACTGGATTGGCAATTTTCTGGGCAGTTGGTATCTGTTGGTGTTGTATAAATGTCCTAGTCTATGATTCTTAGTACTAGTCTTTTCTTTCCCTGGATTTTTGTTTGCAAATGAACTTGGTTCACCCGAACTTCATCCAATTTGAGACACACTTGCGTGAGACTGTCTCACCATGGGACCGAACATAATTTGGGCATTATGACGATTTAATACTTTGGGAGAGGTAGGTGTTGATTTGTGCTAGTTAATAGTCCGTCTCGTGTATGAAATTATCTCATATGAGTTTAATTCATATCTTAATATTCTGGGCTCAGATGTGGATCATTAGAGATTTTTAGAGGTGAAAATCTGAACTACAAGAAAAATGGGCAATTGGAGTTGGGCATAATATATGAATGGAAATAACGAATTTGGATCCTCTAATTTCTTATATGTGAACTTTCGAAAGGAAGCGATACAAAGTGAGGTGGGTTCTATACACTTAAAATCTTTATGTCACCCTTCGAAATAAGAGAAATTTACAATAAAATCATAGGAGAAAAAGTAGTTACAACTTACAAGAAACTTGCAATAAATTCATAGAAGAACAACAGTTGCATGTGCCATGAACTCTGTCAATTCACTTTGCCAAAAAAATAAAAAGTGTCAGAAAAGTTTATAAATAGTCTAATATAAAAATAAATATTTTTTTTGTGTCACAAAATTTGTAATCGTTCTTTTTTTAGTCAATAAAATATTCTTTCCAACTCTATATTTTTTTTATCTTTTCATTAATTTAGTCCGTACCATCATATTTACATCCCGTACTAATATTATTTCAACTCGTACCACTATTAATTAAGGCTAGGTCTTGTATGGACCCGGGTGCACCGTGCACTCATAGTGTATTTTAGAAGCGTGCAATTTGTTATGCTGAAAAATGTGATTTATTTATACAGAAAAGTGCAATTGTTAATATGGGAACATAGTTGCATGTTTCTATTTGGAATAGTTGCACGTTTTTATTTTTTATAATTGCACACTTTTAAAATGCACTATGAATGCACGGTGCACCCGGGTGCACATGAGACCCACTCTTAAATTAATCTTGTAACACACTTATTTTAACACTGTACCATCATTATTTCAGCCCGTACCACAATTTAATTCAACTTGTACCATCATTTTTTAAATTGTACCACAATTTAATTAAGTTCATACTATAATATATTAATCTCGTACCACCATTTAATGAAGTGAGTCTATACCATTATTATTTTAAATTTTTTTTGTGCACTTCATTAAGAGTATAATTATCAAAAAAATTATTCTCTTGACTAAAAAAGAATAAAAATAAAAAATATTGATGAAAAAGATCTTTCAAACGAGACTAAAAATGGGGTTTTCTCAAACTGTGATGACATTTGTAGCCGCATGTGCAATTTTCCTTTCTCATTCTTCATTTTTAGGTTGAAACTCTACAGTTTTCTGAATTTGACTAATATAAAAATTCCAATTTGGATAAAAAGTTGTTGAGCTAGATTAAAGCCCAATTCAATGTTGGGTGCTCTCATTGACACCTACATATTTATTCAATACATCCAGTTTACATTTGCATATATATAATTGTATAGTGATAATAGTTTCTTAAGAAATATTGTACATATTGGAAAAAAATCAAGATGGAAATAGATGTACCCAAATAATTAAATCTAATTACCATGTTTTAATGATCCGTGAGTTTATGAAACTCGACCCAATTATAATTATATTTTAAGGATAAATATGACTCAAATATTAAAATGAAGTACCATTGTATAATGAGATCATTTCACGCTATACTCCTAAAAAGTAAGATAGGATAATGAGTATAATTGCCACAATGAGATCATTTCACACTAGAGTCACTCTCTGCACTACATGCACCAATAAAAAATGGTGCACTCTAAACTCTAACCCCTAAATAGTGAACTCTAAATCATATTTGAACCATTTGGGCCGGGTGAACCATGAACCACTCGGGCCGGGTTTGGGGTCGGGTATTAAAAAATAAAAAATAAAATCTAAAACTGAAATTATAGTTAAAAGAAAACCGAAATTGAAAAAAGAAAAAAAAGTTGAAACTAAAAAAAAATTGGCAATAGAGCTTTTAAAATTAAATTGCACCAATTTTATTGGTGCATGGGGTGCACATGAGAATTTGCATTCACACTATACTCCTAAAAATTAAGATATGATAATGAGTATAATTGTTGTTAAATTCATATATAACACAATGATACTAATTAGACTTTCGGTGTGATAGTCACACCTCCTACATTAATTTTTTTGGGTATAAAATGTATGAATTGATTCAAATGGTATAAGGAATACCTGTAAGAATACAAATCAGATAATAGTTCATGGTTAGAAGAGTCATCTATTGTAGCACAGAAACACCAATAAATATGTCACAGTCCTTGGGTATATAATATAATCAGATTTTCAATGCATTCATTATACTATTTGCCCAGGCTGCATAAGATGTCGTGATTCCCTGTTTCGATCTTTTTGTGTACCTATTCCACACTCTAAACTTTAGTTCTTCCATTAGTTCATTTGTTTTTGGCCTCTTGTTCCGAAAAATAATATAGTTCCTTCCATATGAGCCAAGACGCACACTCCCATACACATACACCTAATATCTTGCCTTCCTTACTCTAAGTAGTTTACTAAAAATTAGTAAACTCCTCGCCGGATTAGAGGTAAGGACAATTCGATTCCAAATCATTTGACGCATTCCATCCATAAATTGTACGCAAAAGAACATTCAAACAGTACATAACATGAATTATAGATTCAAGTTTGTAATCGCAAAAGGCACAATTTTTATTGGCATGTGACCCGAGTGCTCTTCTTTTGTGGAGCTTTGTAGAGGTGGGGATCCGATCCCAAATAACTAGTCAAACATGGATTTAAATCTTCAACAGCGTGATACTATTCTTAATAACATTAAAAATATGTAATTATCATTTTTTTGTCTTATATGACAAGTAAATTGAAAGGCCAAAATCAGATCATCATCTCAAAGCACTAAATACGTACAAAAAGACTTTACATAAATAGGTATATTTGCACATTTTATGCAACTTCGACTGCATATATATAATTATTTTGTAACTATTAGTAAAAAAATTTAAAAATTGTATCTATTAGTAACTTAATTTAAAATTTTATACCCACAGTAATTCTTCCTATCTTTTATAAATCTTGAATATGTTATTTTCAAATATTGAGAAATAATATGTTAAGTGAAGAAAAAGCTTACCATCAAGTTAGTACGGTGTAGGCCGTGGACGGTGGTGCTCCGCCATATATGCTACAACGTCAAAGAATCCTTCTTCCAGTAGATTATTAATTTTGTTAGTTTTATCCTCTGAAAGAAGGGTCTTTGAAGGTGTAGATATGATGACTAACAACTCTTCTTCTAGTCTCCATTAACAATTCTGCATTTTATCAATGGAAAGAATTAAAGGCTTCTTTAAAGTTATTTTGAGGGTGTAGATGGTGGCTAACTATTGGTGGTTGTTTCTGTGTGCACATATTTGATGGTGAATAAATATAACGTGCAAAATTTCCAAATTATTATTTTAAGGTACAATACATATATTTATTTTTTTTTTCAATTACTCTAGATTATAATCACACTTGCACATGTGTAGTTCGAATTTGAATATTTGACTATATAATGTGCAAATTTAACTATATATGTAAAAATGCAAAAACAAAATTATACTACCTTAAGGTGATGACCCCAAAATATAAATATATAATATTATTTTCTGTATGGATGCATGTTAAATATTTAATATTTATATGTGTATAAACGGCTATTATATGAAGTCAAATAATAACTTTTTTGGTATTCAACGTAGTATAAACTGTTTTGCATATATTTTAATACAATTTATATGAATAGGTCTCTCGTGAACCCGAATTCACGGTGTACTTTTTTTTGAGTGTACATCATTGTTATATATAAGCATTATCACTGTTTGAAAAAAATATATATATATATATATATATATATATATATATATATATTATCATTGATAGTATATATACATAACAATGATAATGCGTATACATTAAAATGATATTTGAAGAAAAAAAGTTCTACGTGATCCCGAGTACATCTAAGTTTTTGCCAATTTACAATGCAAAATGTAATACTTGAGTAGGTCTCTTGTGCATTAGATTCATCATGCAAACGCGCGTTTTACCAATGGAGTTTAGTGACGGTTACAAGAACTGTCGCAAATAGCGACGGTAACAATCAAATCGTCAAAGTCAACAATTTTAGCGACGGTAAAGAGAACCGTCGCAAATAACAACGGTTTTAGCGACGGTTTATGCAAACCGTCGAAAATAATGACGATTTTATCGACGTTTTGGACTAACTCCTTTAGCTACAGTTTTAGAGACGGTTTTTGCGATGGATTTAGCGACGTTTGGACTAACCCCTTTTAGCAACGGTTTTAGCGACGATTTTTTTATTTTATTTTTTTAATATTTAATATTAATTATGTATTTATTTTTTTAATGTGTCAGAATTATACTCGATTTTTTAATTGTTGTTAATGCATCTTACCGTATTTTTAATTTATAGTCACTTGGAGAAGAGTTCCACCTGACCATAGTCAGATCTATTTCAATGAGTTTACGGTATAAAATTTAATTTATAGTATATTTAAATATATATATTGACTAAAAGTTTGTTTAAATATAAAAGTAGTACTTGTTTAATGAAAAGTATTACTTGTTAAATGAAAAGTATTACTTGTATAAATAGAAAAGTAGTACTTGTTTAAATATAAAAGTAATACTTGTTTAAATAAAAAGTAGTACTTGTTTAATGAAAAGTTTTACTTGTTTAAATAGAAAAGTATTACTTGTTTCAATAGAAAAGTAGTACTTGTTAAAATGAAAAGTAGTAATTGTTTAAATGAAAAGTAGTACTTGTTTAAATAGAAAGTAGTACTTGCTTAAATAAAAAGTATTACTTGTTTAAATAGAAAAGTAGTACTTGTTTAAATGAAATTTATTACTTGTTAAATGAAAAGTATTGCTTGTTTAAATAGAAAAATAGTACTTGTTTAAATGAAAAGTAGTACTTGTTTAAATGAAATGTATTATTTGATTAAATGAAAGGTATTACTTGTTTAAATGAAAAGTAATACTTGTTAAAAGTAGTACTTGTTTAAATAGAAAAGTAGTACTTGTTTAAATGAAAAGTAGTACTTGTTTAATGAAAAGCATTAGTTGTTTAAATAGAAAAGTATTACTTGTTTAAATAGAAAAATAGTACTTGTTAAAATGAAAAGTAGTGCTTATTTAAATGAAAATTAGTACTTATTTAAATAGAAAGTAGTACTTGCATAAATGAAAAGTAGTACTTGTTTAAATAGAAAAGTAGTACTTGTTTAAATGAAAAGTATTACTTGTTAAATGAAAAGTATTACTTGTTTAAATAGAAAAGTAGTACTTGTTTAAACAGAAAAGTAGTACTTGTTTAATTGAAAGGTATTATTTGTTTAAATGAAAGGTATTACTTGTTTAAATGAAAAGTAGTACTTGTTAAAATGAAAAGTAATACTTGTTTAAATGAAAAGTAATACTCCCTCCGTCCACCAAAACTGTGCTCATTTCGTTTTGACATGTTGTACGGAAAGGTAAATTAAGTCCATTTATGAATAACATAATTGATTGTGAGTAAATTATAATGATAACTTGAGTAATTAAGTGATTGTTGGACGATGAAGATAAAAAAAATTGTGTCCATAAACGTACTTAATTTACCTTCCCGTACAATATGTCAAAACGAAATGAGCACAATTTTGGTGGATGGAGGGAGTACTTATTTAAATGAAAAGTAATACTTGTTTAAATGAAAAGTAGTACTTGTTTACATAGAAAGTATTACTTGCTTAAATGAAAAGTAGTACTCCCTCCGTCCCAACATTACTGCAACACTTGTCTTATTTGAACGTCCCAACATTACTGCAACACTCCCAAAATGGAAACAAATATAATATTAATACACTCACAATACCCTTATTTTATTTCACTAAAACCCACTTTATCCCACTTTCCTTGGTTTGCGGTCTAAATTAGGTGTTGCAATCATCCCGGGACGGAGGGAGTACTTGTTTAAATAGAAAAGTAGTAGTGTTTTTTAAAGATACATATAATAGAATAGAGGTATATTTATCATACTTCTCTTTAAAATTCCCTTTATCATTTCAAATACTAATAAACAACTCACTCGCAAAAATTCGATAATAAAGTTAGCGTGCACGTTATCTTGGGACGGAGGTAGTACTTGTTTAAATGAAAAGGTATTATTTATTTAAATGAAAGGTATTATTTGTTTAAATGAAAAGTATTACTTGTTAAATGAAAAGTGACAGTGTGTGTGCGTGTATTTTCAGAGTGTTGTTGAAAATGTTATACAACATGTGAAACAACATATGAAAGCAGAAGCATAAAAACGCAGTGCAAAGGATTTCAAAATTTTGTATAGTCTGTAATCCAGACTATACGTACCTCATGGTTAAAAACTTCACTATAACAAGTAGTGAGATACACACGAATCTCTTACAAGATCCTAAAATGTATAATGAAAAACCACACACCAAAATCAATATATTCAATCAAGTAACTAATGATCTTATTCAACCTAAAAACTTGATCTAATAAGATAAAATCAATACTCATAGGAGAGATTGTATTCCCTCGACCAGTACACATAGAATAACAACGACCCTCACACTCCTAGAATTACAAACACTCGGTTTTTCACTCTTGGTTGTGTCTTGGATGTTACTCTCTTAAGTTTGGAGTAGAGAAAATGGAATTTCACTTCAACTCAAACTCGAAATGTCGACCAATGCAGTCTATTTATAGACATTCGGACCAACTGCATTGTCCCATCCACTTGGTGTGAACAGCCTTGAACTTCTCCTCCACTATCTCCATGATCTTGGTGTAACCACCCATGATCTTTCTATTCTCACTCCATCAGTGCAACCGCTTGATAATTTCCGAGATTATCTTCAAACTGCAATGTAGGAAACATAGAGAAACACATCTATTAAACCGGAGTCGGTGTTAGGAGAAATGACAAATTTATGATGTTGTGCAGAATGTTGTCCAACATCTGGAACAACATCCATGCAACATAAACAAACTCCCCCAATTTGGCATTTCTACTACAACACACCTGATGTTAAAAATAACATCCGAACTTGTGTCAGGAAAGAAACAAATAATAGTCATTCAGAGAACAACTACTATTCAACCAAATCATAAATATAAACAAACGCAAGCACCAAGTACATCAGCAGTGTACTATGGCCAAAGTATCCAACAACATAAAGTAAATGACAGAAATATAAACCTATCATCTAATTGTCCAATAACAGAGTTTAAAAAGTAAAGAGCAGAAATAAAAGATTACAACACAGACAGATGTTGGGGAATTAATTGCCCGGATCTATTCGGGATGAATATTTAAATACAAATTTAATTCTAACAATTATTACTAACATGAATTAATCCTATATTAATTCAAATAATAATTCAACAACAAATCATGCATATAAACAGTTCACATAAATCCTACGCATGCGGAATTGCTACGGGTTTATGTGAACTAACCTCTCGGAGTGACAACCGTTGAGAAGATGGATCTCGTTCACACGAACACACCAAAAAAGCCTTCTCAAATATTCCCTTGCCCTTGTTCAACAATCCGGTGGAAGGAACTTGTTGGTCCCGATTTTTAATTCGAAAACCCATTTTGCGCGTGCGGAAGCAAACATGTCATGTGATGCATATAAAACAGGGGAGAGGAATGGTGATTCTAGATTTTTTGCTTTTAAGACCATCGTGTGTTGTTTTGCTTATAATCGAATGCATATGGCAATTAAGAATATAAAGCAGTAAATGCACACAAGATTTTATAGTGGTTCAGACGAAACCCGTCCTACGTACACTCTTCCCTTAACACAGGGGCACCTACTTAACCGACTTAACCAATGGGACTTATCACCCTCACGGGATCGCCTACAAATGTTTACCGAGTTCACACTTAAACGGGACTTATCACCCTTACGGGATCGCCTATAGATGTTTATCGAGTTCTCACTCAAACAGGACTTATCTCCCTCACGGGATTGCCTACCCTCCCTTTCGGGATTGCTAGATGTTTACCGAGTTCACACTCACCTACAAACTTAACCGATCAAACTGATTTGGGTAAAGGTTTGTTTGGTTTCCAACTAGGTTGAGATTTTCCCTTACATTTGTTTAGCCTCAATGCTAAGGATGGGAAAATCTTTCTAAGCTTAGGATATTACATTTGTGCTTAGATCTAGGGTAGAACACTCTTGAATATATGCGTGTATTTCTTGCTCTGTGTTCTATAGTGGGAATGCTTGAGTATATATATCTTCTTAGCTCTGTAGCATCGTTTGCTACATTCTCCACACACTCCACACTTGATAATGAAGGAAGAACTTGTATTTATAGTGTGGATTTAAATGTTACCGTTGGAGAGAATCACATTCAAATCCACTATTATCAGTAGCTTTTTGCGGCTTTTTTTCGGGCTTGTCGTCTTCCTCTCATTGGTCCCGATAAATTTGATTCTAACGGCTATATTCTTGAATCTTACGAGTCTCGGGATCTTGAGTTCTATCGACGAGCCTTGGTTTATCGAGCCTTGAGTTATCGAGCCTTGAGTTATCTGAGCTATCGAGTTATCGAGCCTTGGGTTTCTTGATTAATGAGACTTCTCTTGGCGGACCTTATGCGTCGGGCATCTTGACACTCATGCTTCTTGAGTTTGGCTCTTACGAATCGGACATCGACCCTCGGTCACATTATTTCGAGCTATCGATTTTCTTCTTTGCCTGATCGTCATTTCGTGATCAGATCAACACTTCTTCAGATCAACATATCAGGATAGCATCAGGTCAGTTCATCAGGTTAGCATATCAGTTTATCATATCTGACCTCGATCACGTCTGATCTCAATCAGTCTTATCTGCTCATCTTAATATCTGATCTCGATCACGTCTGATCTTGGTCAGTCTCTTCTGCTCGTCTTCTGATCTGCAACATTCTCTTTTGATTTGCTGGCTTTAGCTTTTCTTCTCTTCTGATTTTGCTCAGCTCATCAGCTAACTCCGGAACTCATCTAACTCATCTGATCTCGATCAGTCTCGTCTGCAGCCTCGTCTGATCTCGATCATCTTCTTCTGATTTCGTGAGTTCTCCCTCAATTTGTTCTCTCGTTCCCCCTTAACTTGTTATCTGTAAAATAACTTGAATAACACACGTTGATAATGTTTTGACATAATTCATCAAAACTAAAATATCCCAACAATTTCCCCCTTTTTAATAATGACGCCAAAACATTAAAATATATGCATTTACAGAGATTGGGTTTTTGTTTTAAAAAAATCAGTTCAGGTGATCACATTAAAAGTGATCTGTTGAACTCCTGCTCTGATACCAATTGATGGTATCAGATCAGAGACGGGTTTTAAAAAAATGGATCAGCTCAGGAGATCACTTTGAAAATAGTGATCTGTTGAACTCCCGCTCTGATACCAATTGATGGTATCAGATCAGAGACGGGTTTTAAAAAAAGGATCAGCTCAGGTGATCACTTTGAAAATAGTGATCTGTTGAACTCCCGCTCTGATACCAATTGTTGGTCCCGATTTTTAATTCGAAAACCCATTTTGCGCGTGCGGAAGCAAACATGTCATGTGATGCATATAAAACAGGGGAGAGGAATGGTGATTCTAGATTTTTCGCTTTTAATACCATCGTGTGTTGTTTTGCTTATAATCGAATGCATATGGCAAGTAAGAATATAAAGCAGTAAATGCACACAAGATTTTATAGTGGTTCAGACGAAACCCGTCCTACGTCCACTCTTCCCTTAACACAGGGGCACCTACTTAACCGACTTAACCAACGGGACTTATCATCCCCACGGGATCGCCTACAGATGTTTACCGAGTTCACACTCAAACGGGACTTATCACCCTTACGGGATCGCCTATAGATGTTTACCGAGTTCTCACTCAAACGGGACTTATCTCCCTCACGGGATTGCTTACCCTCCCTTTTGGGATTGCTAGATGTTTACCGAGTTCACACTCACCTACAAACTTAACCGATCAAACTGATTTGGGTAAAGGTATGTTTGGTTTCCAACTAGGTTGAGATTTTCCCTTACATTTGTTTAGCCTCAATGCTAAAGATGGAAAAATCTCTCTAAGCTTAGGATATTACATTTGTACTTAGATCTAGGGTAGAACACTCTTGAATATATGCGTGTATTTCTTGCTCTGTGTTCTATGGTGGGAATGCTTGAGTATATATATCTTCTTAGCTCTGTAGCATCGTTTGCTACATTCTCGACACACTCCACACTTGATAATGAAGGAAGAACTTGTATTTATAGTGTGGATTTGAATGTTACCGTTGGAGAGAATCACATTCAAATCCATACTATTCTGTAGCTTTTTGCAACTTTTTCAGGCTTATCGTCTTCCTCTCATTGGTCCACGTCAGCTGATTCTAACGGCTATATTCTTTAGGATCTTCTGAGTTTCAGGATCTTGATTCTATCGAGCCCGGAGTTATCGAGCCGGTTTATCGAGCCTTAAGGTTATCTGAGCCTTGAGGTTATCGAGCTATCGGGTTATCGAGCCTTGGGTTTTCTTGATTGGCGGACTTCTCTTGAAAGCGAGCCTTGTACGTCGGGCATCGCGATACTCGGGCTTCTTGAGTTTAGCTCTTACGGTCGGGCATCGACCCTCGAGGTCACATTATTTCGGCTATCTAATTTCTTCTTTGCCTGATCTGATTAGCTCGACTGATCAGATCAACACTTCTTCAGATCAACATATCAGGATAGCATCAGGTCAGTTCATCAAGTTAGCATTTCAGTTTATCATATCTGATCTCGATCACGTCTGATCTCAATCAGTCTTATCTGCTCATCTTCATATCTGATCTCGATCACGTCGATCTTAGTCGGTCTCTTACCTTTCGTCTTCGATCTGTAACCTTCTCTTCGATCGACGGTCGGCTTTAGCTTTTCTTATCTTTCGATTTTGCTCATTTCATCACTAATTAGGAACTCATCGATTCATCGATCTCGTCGGTCTCGTCTCGCAACCTCGTCGATCTCGATCATCTTCTTCGATTTCGTGAGTTCCCCCCTCAATTTGTTTCTCGTTTCCCCTTAACTTGTTATCTCGTAAAATAGCTTGAATAACACAAGTTGATAATGTTTTGGCATAATTCATCAAAACTAAAATATCCCAACAGAACTCGCGAACAATTTAACAAAAGGAAAAATAAAATTATGTTGCACCACCTTTGTGGATTTCTAATTTTTCCAACACATGGAATTGCACACTCACAATTGAGGTTTTTCGAAAATACACAATCGTCGGCGTTTCAAAAATATTTGATATTTTATCGTGACGATATTTTTTTTGAAAAACCAATTTTAAAGTTAGCTTTGGGGATGAAACATTCATCCCCTATTTATAATGAGGGGTTGGTCGAAATTTTAGGTGGAAATAAAGATGGGAAAATCTTTTTCTTGATTTCCAAGAAATCTTGAATATATCCCATATATTCTTTTCTCCATAATTAAATATTCCACAAAAATTCCAACTCCTCTTGTTATGGTATTTTTCGAAAAATAAGGAGTAGGAATCCAAGATTTGGATCTTCTTGAATTTATGAGATATTCTTGTATTCCAAGAATACATATCTTCCATAATATATTTTCAAGAAAATCAAGAAAATCTTTCCTCTCCTTATTTATTCATAAATTTCAAAATATGCTTAATAAATAACCAAGTGGGAGATTTCTTGAATTTAATGAGATAATCTTGTATTCCAAGAATACTTATCTACATTCCATAACAAAATTCAAAGAAAATCTTTCTCCCTCTTTTATTTATTATTTTAGAAACTTTTAGGAAAATTAGGCAACAATAATTTATTTTATTTTAAACACATTTTTCAGTTACTGGACATTATGTTTGGGCTACTTGAGGGGCCTTTAGGAGAATTAAGATTGGACCTTATAATGGACTTTGAATATCTAATATTGAGCCACAATATTATTCAATCCCATAAATATTAATTAATTCCACTACATAATTAATATTGCACTATCCATCTTAACCCATATTATTTGTTAATATGGCTCAGGTTATTATTTCCGTGTTTAAGATTATCTAGCCCATTAATTAATTCAAGCCACTTGAAATAGCTTTCCATTAATTAATATCTTTTGTCCTTGGTTAAGAGCGGTTCAACATTATTATCCATCTGGGAAACTAGTTCCACTTGCAAGATTTGGTATGATAAATCTTATAAACCTCCCAAGGGCAAATCGAACAAAGCGTGCTTGCACCACGATTCTTCAGTATTAAATCTTAGCAATCGCATGTGACCAATAATATTGTCCATGATATAAAGTATTGAATCCCGTTGATTCTCTACCCGTAATAAGTCAAAGCAATAATTACTAACCACACGCGATCCTATTCAAGGGCGAAGATTAAGAAATAACGAACCAATCGAGGTCTAATTCTTCCTAGTTAGGATCTTTGAAGAATTTGTCCTCCTGTGGAGTCCTATTCGGTGCATCGGTCATGCACTAGTGTAATCTCTTAGTCAAGACAAGTCAATCTGAGCCTTACACTTCAACCTTTCACGATGGATTGTTCATTTCCATCTAGGTCGTGAATGGTGTACTTTTGGTTACAAGGAACTGTTAATTTAATCTTCTGTGATCTGGTATCACTAAATTAACTACAATGTAACACGTACTATTTATTGAACAGTTATGCAGTAAATATATTTAACATTCAATGATATTTAAAGCATCAGTGATAAATAATTTATTTCAGTAAATAAGACAGAAATTCAGTTTGGTTATACAAAGTAAAAGCACACTTTCCAGTATAACCCCAACAACAGAAAATATATAGAGAAATAAAGGGAAGGACTGGGCCAAGGAATGGCTGCATCTCCATAATCTGCAAATGCTCCCCCATACTTCAAAATTCCCAGCTGTCTTGAATCCAATCACCAGTTATCATCTCCATAAAGCTAATCAATGATAACAATGCTCTCTGGAGACAAATTCTCCCTGGTAGGTGTCACCAATACCTCATCATCAGTGTAATCAGGGCTATCATCAACCGGTTCAGCATTATCAGGTACCATTTGTTCAGCAGCAGCATCATCATCATCAGTATTGAGTACATCTTCCACAGCATCCTCCACAGCCTCATTAACAGCATTTTGTACAGCATCCTCCACCTTTCTATCTTCAGCATTATTCTGATCAGTAGCAACATCATCTTCAGCAGCATCTGATGCATCATCCTTCTCACCTGCATGGCCAGATGAACCAGCTCCATCATCACCACCATCATCAGGACCATCATCAGGTGATCCTCCCCCTGTTGGAGTAGAAAGCAGGTTTCTCCAGAAGGCTTATTGTTTAAGTAAAACATCTATGTTCTGCTGGATGGAGGTAATCTGATCAGTAATGAAAGAGTTTGTAAAATGAACAGAGAGTGTACCATTCTTTCTGGTTACTGTATAAGGAATGTTGCCAACAGGATGGGCAACATTTTCGGCTTGCGGTGCAGGATCTTCCAAGGGTAGATCAACAGTACGGTTTCCAGACCTCAGTACATGTGAGATCCCAAGACTTGGCATATACCCACTGATCCTCTCTCCTCTAGGTCTCTCAAACTCCAGTCTATCCAAGAGTTGACAGATCAAACTTGGATATAGCAGAATAGTTCCTTCAGAGTGTTTACCAGCATAGGATACAATGTTGTCAAATATGATTTGACCCATGTTGAATTTGTTCAGGTGCATAATCTTGTACAGCAAGAATGCCTGTTCCTTGGTTAATATAGTAGAATTCTTGGAAGGCAACCAATTAGAGACTAGAAGCTTATGCATCACAGAGTATAAAGAGGTCAGTTTTGCAGCAGAGAAAATTGTAAAGTCCACACAGAATGTCTACCACCAGTGATGACAGACATCACTTCTCATATGTCCAATTCTTCGGAATCATCTTCCACTTGTTTAGTCTTCAGAAAGATGTTTATAATTTTAGGGGTAATGGTAACAACATTGTATCTAAACCTTACTTTCCCATAGTTTGAAGACTGCCTATTCCCACAACTATTCTTAAGATTAGCATAAAATTCAGCAACCCAAGAAACATAATAAGGTTTGGCATATTGTAGAGCATGCAACAGAGATCTACTATCAAGCAAACCTATCAGATTTTGAGCTTCAAAATCAGACATTTTGATTATCCTTTCATCCACAATGAATCTCTTAAGCATGGATTTAACAACTACAGATTTTCTATCATGCTCAACCTTATCATCTGAGCCAGAGTCAGATTCCATTACCTCATCAAAGATTTGATAAAGTTCATCATCAGACTCATTTTGTTCAGGTTCATTTTCTTCAGGTTCCTCTTCTTCAGGTTCATCTTCCTCAGTATCCTCAGCTTGAGGATCAATGTCTGGTTCATAATCAAATGATTCAGCAACATATGTAGCAGTATTCACAGGAGGATCATTTTTCTTTTTGGTTCTCATTTCCTTTTTAGCCAACAACTCTTGCATGGTTAAGTCATCAACTGAATCTTTCGGCTCAGCAACAGGAACATTTGGAACTGCCATCTCTTCATCAGAATCATCAACAGAGGTAGGATCATTAACCCCACCATCAGTTCTCTTAGGACGTTTCCCAGTGTAATCAACCTTTTTGCCTAGGTTTCTCAGTGACATTCTTCTCTTTCCTCATCTACCAACACCTCTTCTGGGAGCCAATTGTTTCTTTCTTAGCCTAATGTTCTTCAATTTATCCCCCATTCCTTCTGAATCAGAGGAGTCAGCAGCTTTCATTTCAACATCGGCAAGGGTTTTCAGAAACAGGGTCAGCAATAGGAGTTTCTGAGGGTATTTCTAGAGAAGGTTCTTCAGGAATTTCTGTGACTAAGGGTTTAGCAGAAAGATCAACAAAGTCATTAATATTGACTTGTCTTTTGCCAACAAAAACATCAGGAAGAACAGGAAGATTTTTCTCGAGCATTTGTTCAATAATCAGTCGAACCAGAGATTGAGGAGTATCTTCAGGAAATTCGTACGGAGAGGGTTTTGGTACGGATGAAGAAGATGATCCACCAACATTAGTGGAATCATAATCTGGATTTTGTGAAGCCATTTCAGCGAGAAGGTTCAGAGGGTTTGAATTTTCTGGAGAAGAATGTTTCGAGGGAGAAGGGTTTGCGTGAGTTTGTGATTGTTCAGGAGTGACCGATGGGTTTTGTTTTTCAGCCATTTCTCCTTTCTGTCCAATCAAATAAATACACATGCAATTAAAATAATGAAATCGGAAAATAGGAGGGAAAAGAAGCATATGACCGAAAAATATGAAATAACACAAGAACAACAACACACCTCGAATCCAATATGCAGCAACAATGTTTTCAGCTTTCAATATTAAACATCACAGATAAATCGAACTTAAGTAGAGAAGAAAGACCAGAGGTTATAACACACATCCACAAGAAAACCAATCAGGAGTGGGAACAAAGGTAACCACCCACTACTTTGAAGTTATGTGATCGTGTGATGTGTAAGTAGCCGCCAAAATATTTTCAAAAAAAAAACAGGAAACCATATCTAAAATTAAATAGACACAAATCAGTTCAAATAACTTGTTCAATCCATGAATTCAACTTATCCAGAACATTAAACGAATCATGTATGATAGATAAAGTTCGAATCACTTAAGGTTTCACAAAATGCCGGCACACATATATCTCAACACTCAATTTTGCATGAAATCCATCATCAAAGTGTTGCATATTTTGAATTTTTCTTTAAACACATGTTCACATTGATCCATCTTTTCAAAATAGTGCATCGTAGTAGCGAGCTCCATGCCCCATAGTTACTCAATGGATTGTGAACAAACATGGATGTATATTTTATCACCTTTTGAAAAGAGAACATCGTAGTAGCGAGCTCTGTGTCCCATAGTTACTCAGTGATTACACATCTAAGTTGTGTTTTATTTTTAATGCATTTAAGAGATATATGCCCAGGACTCTGTATCTAAACCATGATTCAAACAATAAGATCAAAACACTATCATTTAAAGCTAAAAAATAAGCAAAAACAGCAGACAAACTCATTATCAGAACCACAATATTGCTTCAAATGTTGGAAACATTTGTCACAACATCTAGTGTTTATTTTCAGATATAGCAAAGACCAAGAGATTTCCTAAGTGAAGAAAACCTCTCATTATCAAGGGCTTTTGTGAAAATATCAGCAAGTTGTTTTTCAGCAGAAATGTATTCTAACTTCACAACTTCTTTCTCTACAAGATCTCTTATAAAGTGATGTCTTATACTTATATGCTTAGTCAAAGAATGTTGCACAGGATTCTTGGAAATATTGATAGCACTAGTATTATCACAATAAACAGTCAAAATACCACTTTCCAACCCATAATCATCAAACATCTTTTTAAGCCATAGCAGTTGAGTGCAGCAACTTCCAGCAGCAACATATTCAGACTCAGTTGTCGATTGTGAAACACAATTCTGTTTCTTACTATGCCAGGAGATAATGTTGTTTCCCATGTAGAAACATCCTCAACTAGTACTTTTTCTGTCATCACAATCACCTGCCCAATCTGCATCACTATAGCCAACTAAAGAGCAATTAGTATCCATTGAGTACCAAATACCTAGATCACATGTTCCAGCCACATATCTTATAATTCTTTTTACATAATTGAGATGTGATTCCTTAGGATTAGCTTGATATCTAGCACAAAGACAGACACTATACATAATATCAGGCCTACTAGAAGTTAAGTACAAAAGACTTCCAATCATTGATCTATACAAAGTAGGATCAACATCTTGAACCAAATACAATATCATCAACATATATTTGAGCAACCATGATATCATTTTTAGATTTTTTAATGAACAAGGTTCTATCAGCTTCACCTCTCAAAAATACAAACTCAAGCAAGAAATCAGTAAGTCTACCATACCAAGCTCTAGGTGCTTGTTTTAGACCATACAAAGTTTTCTTTAACTTGTAAACATGATCAGGAAACTCTAGATTTTCAAAACCTTTAGGTTGTTCAACATAAGCTTCATCTTCCAGAATACCATTTAAGAAAGAAGCTTTAACATCCATTTGATGCAAGTTAATGTTAATGAAACATGCAATAGCAAGAAGTAATCTAATAGATTCTATTCTAGCAACAGGAGCAAATGTTTCATCAAAATCTATTCCTTCAATCTGAGTATAACCTTGAGCAACCAATCTAGCCTTATTTCTCACAATATTACCAGATTCATCAGTTTTATTTTTGAAATCCACTTTGTTCCTATGACATTAATATCAGAATTAGGTCTAGGTACAAGTGTCCAAACATCATTTCTTTCAAACTGATTAAGTTCTTCATGCATATCATTTATCCAATTTTCATCATTGAGAGCTTCTTTAACATTCTTAGGCTCAATTGCAGAATGATAACACTCAAAAGTTACCTGATTGCATATGGATGACATGCAAACTGATCTTACAAGGTTATTGATATGAATACCCATTCTTCTTCTAGTTTGTACACCTGTGGTAGCTTCTCCAATGATCTGATCTGATGGATGACTTTTCATTATCTTTGTTGAGGGAACCAACTGTTTTGAATACTGTGAATCTTGTGACAGATTTTCAGTATTTGAACTTTTGGGTAATGTTGTATCAGATGTTGAAGGAACATTCTGATCAACATCCTTACTATCTTCAGTGTCATCAGTATCTCTGGATACTTCTATCAAATCTGAGACATTGTCTTCAGCACTTTTTCCTGCAAGACTTGCAAGTTCATCAAATACCACATTAACAGATTCTTGCATTGTATCAGTTCTCAAGTTATAGATTCTATATGCCTTGCTATTCTTAGAGTATCCTAAGAAAAATCCTTTATCACTCTTTGAATCAAACTTATGCAACTGATCTCTATCATTCAAAATGTAACAAACACAACCAAAAACATGAAAGTATTTAAAATTTGGTTTCTTGTTTATCAGAATCTCATAGGGAGTACAATTACTACCAAAGCGGATGTACACTCTATTCACAATGTGACAAGCAGTATTTAAAGCTTCAGCCCAGAATTTCTTAGAAAGATTCTTTGAGGTTAGCATAACTCTTGTCATTTCTTGCAAAGTTCTATTCTTTCTTTCAGCAGTCTCATTTTGTTATGGAGTTTTAGGTGAGGAAAACTCTTGTAAAATACCTTTCTTTTCACAGAAATTAGTAAACAAACTGTTATCAAATTCCCTTCCATGATCAGATCTTATCCTACTGGTCTTTAAACATAAAACAGTTTTAAATCTTTTGTAAAGAATTTTAAACTCAGAAAAGGTATCAGATTTTTCTTTCAGAAATATAACCCAAGTATATCTAGAAAAATCATATACAAGAACATAAGAATACTTCTTTCCACCTAAACTTTCAGTTTCCATAGGACCCATTAGATCCATATGAATCAATTCACAACACCTGTTTGTTGTACATGCTGACAACAATTGATGTGTTGTCCATACTTGCTTACCTTTCTGGCATGATCCACAGATTTTTCCTTTTTCAAAATTAAGATTAGGTAAACCAACAGGAGCACCTAGTCTATACAATCTTTGAATACTTCTGTAATTAGCATGACCAAGTTTTTGATGCCACAAAATAATATCATCTGCTTTAGCACTTTTACAAGCATGATTTGAACCAATCAAATAACAATTATCAGCAGATCTATTGCCAGTCATTAAGCATTCATCATTCTTATCAAACACATAGCATGAATTCTTGTCAAATTTCACATGTAAATCATCATCACATAACTGACTAATACTAATCAGATTAGCAAGTAAACCTTTTACATGTAACACATTTGTCAACTTTGGAAAACCAGAAACATTCAATGTTCCTTTACCAACAACTTTACCTTTTGAACCACCACCATAGGTAACATGACCACCATTGTATGATGTATAATTAGTCAGATGATTAACTTGACCAGTCATGTGTCTAGAACAACCACTATCAAAATACCAAGATCCAGGAACACATGCTTTCAAAGATGTATACACAACATTACAAGACATGTTCTTATGAATCAACTCTTTAGTGTTGTTAACCTGTTTTATGGGATGTTCAACTTTATCAGGTAAAAATATTCCAGCTTTTATATCTCTTCTTAACTTAGAGCAATATGGACGAATGTGACCTACTCCAGCACAATAAAAACAGACATACTTTTTTGTTCACCTTTCAAAGATTTTGGTACAGAAGTTCCAGCTTTTACAAAAGAAATAGGTTCACAGGATATAGGAGTATTCTCAAAAGATTTTTCAAAGCCAAGTCCAGCATTACCATGTCTACCAATCATCAATGCATCATTCAAATCAGTAGTGCTAGTAGAAAACTTTTTAAAGCTAAGAGTAGTGCTTTTAAGTTCATCTTTCAAAGCAGAAATTTCCACATCTTTTCTAGTTAAAAGAACTTCAAGCTTAACAAGATTTTCTTTCAAATCTGAATTTTCTAAAGATAAAGAACTCAACACCTGTTTTTGAGTTTCTAAATCAGATTTAAACTTCAGATATTCAGAGTTACAATCAGCAGAACTTGATGTTTCAGCATTCAGAATAGTTCCAGCAAAACAGTTAATCTCAGAATCATTTTTACTGAATGTTGTTTCAGATGTTGTGATAACATCTGAATCTGCTTCAGACCAATAATCATCGAGATCATCATCAAATGTATCATCATAAACTATTCTAGCAGACATAACACTTAGTTCACATTTATCAACATCAGTTTCATCATCAGAATCATCACTTAAAGTGGCATTAAAGTTCATCTTCTTCCTAAGCAAAGTATTAGCACATTCATTAGCATAATGACCATATCCAGAACATGCATCACATTTAACCTTTTTTCTGTACTCAGGATCATATTTGAACTTGTTATCCTTTGTAAATTGTCTAGGTTGATTGAAACTGGAAGACTGACTTGGAACAAGCTTTATATCAGAGGGAGAAGAATTTTGATTAAACTTATCCTTTGATTGAAATTGACCATTTGGTCTTCTGAACTTTCCTTTTAGATAAGATTTGCTTAGTGATAAGAGCAAATTGTTCAGAAACATTTTCATCACATAAATCAGAAATATCATCATCAGAATCCACTTCAGTCACATAAGGATATTTACCAACATTATCAGAAGTTTCACATCTAAAAGCAAGTACTTTCTTGTCTTTATCATTTTCATGTTTATCATCATCTAACATATTTGAGTTTATCTCATAAGTTTTCAAAATACTGATTAACTCATTTTGACTCAATAAATCAGTGTTTTTAGCCTCTTCTATTGTACATATTTTAGCATCAAACCGTTTAGGAACAGTTCTAAGTATTTTATTGACTAACCGAGTGTTGGAAATTGGATCACCAAGTGAGTGTGACTCATTAGCAATCTCACTTATCCTTTCATTGTATGATGAAATGGTTTCATCATCTTTCATCTTCAAGTTTTCAAACTTGGTTCCCAACATTCTGAGTCTAGTCCTTCGAACACTTTCTGATCCTTCACAATGTTCCTGCAATATTTCTCATGCATCCTTAGAATAAACACAGTTAGATATCAGTTTAAACATTGAAACATCAGTAGCAGTAAATATAACATTAAGAGCTTTAGAATTGAAATTGGCCGATGTGCATTCATCATTGGACCAATCAATCTCCTTTTTAACTTGCAATTCTCCATCTCAATCATCAATTGTTCTTGGTGGATTCCAACCAGATAACACACTACGCCATGCTCTCTCATCAATAGACTTAATGTACATGCGCATTTTAGGTTTTCAGTATGGGTAATTTGATCCATCCAAAATTGGAGGTTTTAAAGAAGGAGTCAGTGGATAATTCATTGCAAAAACACACTTTAAACAGAATCTTTAACTTAATGTATCAAGTTTATGACTCTGGCGCCAACTGACAGTGTGTGTGCGTGTATTTTCAGAGTATTGTTGAAAATGTTATACAACATGTGAAACAACATATGACAGCAGAAGCATAAAAATGTAGTGCAAAGGATTTCAAAATTTTGTATAGTCTGTAATCCAGACTATATGAACCTCATGGTTAAAAACATCACTATAACAAGTAGTGAGATACACACGAATCTCTTACAAGATCCTAAAAGGTATAGTGAAAAACCACACACCAAAATCAATCTATTCAATCAAGTAACTAGTGATATTATTCAACCTAAAAACTTGATCTAATAAGATAAAATCAATACTGATAGGAGAGATTGTATTCCCTCGACCAGTACACATAGAATAACAGCGCACACTCCTAGAATTACAAACACTCAGTTTTTCACTCTTGGTTGTGTCTTGGATGTTACTCTCTTAAGTTTGGAGTAGAGCAAATGGAATTTCACTTCAACTCAAACTCGAAATGTCGACCAATGCAATCTATTTATAAACATTCGGACCAACTGCATTGTCCCATCCACTTGGTGTGAACAGCCTTGAACTTCTCCTCCACTATCTCCATGATCTTGGTGTAACCACCCATGATCTTTCTATTGTCACTCCATCAGTGCAACCGCTTGATAATTTCCGAGATTATCTTCAACCTGCAATGTAGGAAACATAGAGAAACACATCTATTAAACCGGAGTCAGTGTTAGGAGAAAGGGCAAATTTATGATGTTGTGCAGAATGTTGTCCAACATCTGGAACAACATCCGTGCAACATCAACAAAAAGTATTACTTGTTTAAATAGAAAAGTAGTACTTGTTTAACTAGAAAGTATTACTTGCTTAAATGAAATGTAGTACTTGTTTAAATAGAAAAGTAGTACTTGTTTAAATGAAAGGTAATATTTAGTTATATAAAAGGTATTACTTGTTTAAATGAAAAGTATTACTTGTTTAAATAGAAAAGTAGTATTTGTTTAAATAGAAAAGTCGTACTTGTTTAAATGAAAAGTATTACTTGTTAAATGAAAAATATTACTTGTTTAAATAGAAAACTAGTACTTGTTAAATGAAAAGTATTGCTTGTGTAAATAGAAAATTACTACTTGTTTAAATAGAAAAGTAGTACTTGTTTAAATGAAAAGTATTACTTGTTGAAACTGAAAAGTAGTACATGTTTAAATGAAAAATAGTACTTGTTTAAATTAAAAGTAGTACTTGTTTAAATAGAAAGGTTGCTTATTTAAATAGAAAGTATTACTTGTTTAAATAGAATATAGTACTTGTTTAAGTGTATAGTAGTATTTTTTTAAATTGAAAGTAGTATTTGTTTTTAAAAAAATATATTTTTAGGACATATACAATTTTAAAAGAATATAATCATTTATTTATAATTTATAAAGTAAAAAATATATAATATTATTATTTTAAAGATTAAAAGATAGTTAAATTAAAAAAAATTAAAAAAAAAGTGTAAAAAAAATGAATTAAAAATAAATAAAAAATACAATTTTAATATAATACAATTTAATTTAAATTTATAAATTAATAAAAATTACAATTATTATATTAAAATGTGGTTAAAACTTAAATCATTAAATTAGATAATTGAAATAAAGGATTTTAAAAAAAAATGAAAAATAAAAACGATTTTAAGGACATATATAATTAATTTCATTAAGTAAACGCAAGAAAGCAAGTGCCCGAGTGGATTGATGCCCGCTCAGGCGCCTTGAGATCCCGTGTTCGGTCCCCCTTGGGAGCGGGGCCTGGGTTCGAATCACTGTGAGCCATTTCAACGGTTTTAGGGACGATTATTATTAAAAAGAAAATTAAAAACAAATGTATTAAAAAGAAAATTTAAAAAAAAAATTAAAAGAAAAAGGTCACTAAGTAGCGACGGATTTTTTTCCGCCACCAAAACCGTCCTCTAATGTCGTTAGCGACGGTTTTTTCCATCGCTAAAACCGTCGTTAAAATCCGTCTTTTTTGTAGTGGCAATTCAAGTGCATTTTTTAAATGTGCAACTTGTTTTACTGAAACGTTCAATTTATTTACACTGAAACGATCAATTTGTTCAGATTAATTGATTTTCCAGAAAATTAAATACTCAATTGAACTAGTTTAATTACATTATCATGGTACATAATTGATTTCCTGAAATTTACATCCAAACAATAATAAAATGTCAACTCATAATTTACAGCCAGCCGCATCTCAACCCTACGATTTTCAAATTGAGTATTTAATTTTAAAATGTAACCTATGGTCCAGATTAATCAAACATAACCTAGTTCAATTGAGTTTGAAGTAAATAGTAATTAATTAGACAAAAACATCTTCAAATCCGAGTTCACGTGAACTCTTTTTCTTCTAAGTATTACTATTATACGCACGTACTATTACTGTTATGCATATGCACTATCAATGTTAAAAAATTAAACATTTTAAATAATAATAGTGCATACGCATAATAATTATAGTACTTATGTATAACAACGATCCTAAAAAAAAGAGTTCACTTGAATTTGGGTTAAAAAACGATGTTTGCATATTTTCTTTTGCGAACTTACATTAGCTTGACACTTTTAGCTATATATATACACAATGTATTTATATAGATGTAAATAATTAAAATTTATTAATAAATAAAATCATACAAAATATTCTACATGATAATGAATTATGTTTACGGAAGAGTTTGAATTTGATATCACAACTTGAACTTACTCAAATGAATTCGAATTGAATTCAATTTTCGTGTGTGTCATCATCTATGTCGTTACATTTCCCAAATATTATTACTTTTAAAATTTAACCCATTAAAAACCAAATTTATCTCTTTTAATAATAAAAAATAACTCTTGTATTAAAATTTGTGCAAATAATAAATATTCAAATAAGAACGAGATGGGGGAGTAATACATTTTGCATGTGTTACAATTTTGCTGCTTTTATAACAAAATATAAATGCAATTACACTATAACTTTCTCAAAATTCATCTCAATTATAATTCATCAATATATTAAGAGTGGGAAAAGTTTTATTGAGTGAGAGACTACTAGGTCCAAAATAGTAGTGTAAGAGACTACTAGGTCTAATAATAACTATTAAGTACTAGTAGGTTCAAAATGTAGTGTTGAAGGACAAATATACCCTTGTACTAGACACTTGCTCTCTCCCACCTTCTGCAAAAGTACAACCATCAGTTTGAGCTGATTGAAAATCACGCTTATCTCCTCCTTTGTCCTTTTTCTGTCCTTTTTTTTTCTTCTGTCCCTCTTCCTAAAAAATTACAGATAAATTACATATCAAAATTACTCACTCTCTTTTCTTCTTCTTTACAATTTGAGATTTTCATATATAAAAAATTGGGATATTACAAAAAAATTCATATCATATTTAAATATTTTTGTAATAATTCCAACATGCACATATTCATCAATTTGATGAACATATGAATATTACATGCATAGGTTCATTAAAAAAAGTGAACATATGCATCTCCATCTACAATCCAGATTAAAAAAAGAATTACAAACAGATCCAGATCCTTCATCTACAACTAAGATTCAAAAAAAAGTTCAAACAAATTAGTCTGCTTCGCCGGAGAACGTTCAAACAAAATTCATCAAACTAATTTTAAAAAAAAATCGTCTACAACTCAGATTCTTCGTCTTCGCTTCTTCTTCGGCGACGACGAGTTATAGCCTTCGCTTCGTTTTCAGCCTTCACAACAAAATTCATCAAACAAATCAAAAAACTTCAAACAAAATCGCACAGATCAGATCCACCGTCTTCAGCCTTCGCAACAAAATCACATAAATAAAAAAACTTCAAACAAAATCGCACAGATCTAGGAAAATCACACAAAAATCGCACAAAAATGACAAAAAAAAATCTAGAAAAAATTGCACCAACCTCCGGTCACCGTCATGCACCGTCGCCGCCGCACAGATCCACCACCTCTTATTATCGCACATATATGTGAGTCGTGTTAGGATTTAAACTGCAATTATGGAGAAATTGAGAGAACGCAAAATTAAATAACACAGATTTTGTTACCCAGTTCGTCATGAATGACTACGTCTGGGGGCACTACCAAGCCAGGAGATTTACTAATTTTTTGGTGATAACAATTACAACGAATCATATAGAAATTAATAGGCGCACCTAGACCAAAACCCTAAAAGCCCATCACGGTCGAATTTGATAAAACAGGCCCAAAAATTTGGATCATCGAGAAGCTGGGACGTGAAGCGGTCAATCAGATTTCATAACCCAACAAGTCGCCGCCTTCTTCGCCCCCGATTCGGGAGAGAGAGAAAGAGGAAAAGTTAGTGAGAGAGAGAAAAATGAGAGGACACGGCAGATTAAAGAGGAGAAGTTAGTGAGATAGAAATAAATGAGAAATGATAGTGTAAACACAAATTTTCGTATTTAATATATGAATAAACACGAAAAAGGAATGATAAAGATAATTTCTTGAGTTGAATATAAATTCGAGTACAATCTCTAACTTGATCCTCTGATTCTCTCTTCGATCTTGACTTTGACTTTCTTCCAAGATTTTCGGAGTCGGATCCGCAGCCGAATCTTATCCGCGGATTGAATTTCGGGACTTTGTAATATTAATCCAAGGGGTTTCACACCTTGATCTTGGATTAGAGGGACTTTTGAGAAAAATGTGGATCCAAGAGGCTTAGTACCATGATGTTGGATCGAAGACCGTTCTTGCTTGATTTCCAAGGGACTTTTGAGAAGAACGCGGATCCAAGAGGCTTAGCACCGTGGTGTTGGATCGAAGACCGTTCTTACTTGATTTCCGAGGGACTACCGAGGGACACGAAAAATTCGAAGAACTTCCTTGAAGAACTCGAAGAACTTCAACTTGGAGAACGCGGATCCAAGAGGCTTAGCACCATTATCTTGGATCGAAGATCGTTCGTGGTCGATTTCCTTGAAGAACGCCTTGAAGAATTATTTTGAATCACAAAACTCGGTCGCTAGGACTTACGAATTTATGTGTATTCAATATTTGTGTTGTGTCAAATGAGAGGAGTGAGACCCCTATTTATAGGTGTAGAATGTAGCCCTTGCCCTAGATTTGATGGGTTTGATCTGATGGGCTGGAAGGTTCTAAAACTTTCTAGAAATATCTGATGGTCTCCAAAGTTTTGGACTGGACTTGATTTAATTTATTGGACTTTAGAGGCCCAATTATTTATTTATTGGACTTTAGAGGCCCAATTATTTATTTATTGGACTTTAGAGGTCCAATTTGATTTATCAATTATTTATTTATTTATTTTAGGAATTAATCTTAAATTTCCAATTAAATATATTTAATTGATTTTCAACGTCCAATTTTCCACTTGTAATAATTTAATTCATAATTAAATTTATTTGCTTACAAATAGAAAGAAGGAAGAGATGTCAGATTAAAAAAGGGTAGAATGAGCCTTTCATGTGTATTTTTTTAAATCTACTAGTACTTTAATTGCATGTAGCAAGATATTTTCAACACAAGACAAAAGTGAACCATTTTGACACTTTTAACCCTGACCATTGCAAAGAGCAATCATGAATATGATTCATGCCAAACGGTTGCAGTTCGCCGATTCTGATTCAGAATTGATTATTCCTTCCAGTAGTATCATGTTCAAAATTCCAAAATTTGATTCCTACGTTTTAATTCGTGTTCAAAATTGGTTAGAAATTGGGTATATGATGCCATTCTTTTCATAAAACCCAAGTTTTAATTACATTATCATGGTACATAATTGATTTCCTGAAATTTACATCCAAACAATAATAAAATGTCAACTCATAATTTACAGTCAGCTGCATCTCAAATAGGGTGGAGGAAATACCAAAAATACCGATATACTACACTTATCGTATCGAAAAATATCGATTTTATCGAAATTTTCGGTATACCAAAATACCGGAATATATTGGTATACCGAAATATTTTCGATATACCGGAAAAATTTCCGGTATACAAAAAATATTTCCGGTATACCGATATATACTAAAATTTCGATACGGTATCGGTATGTAATATTGACATATCGAAATTAAATTTCGGTATACCGAATTTTCGGTACAATAACGGTATGACATTTTTCGGTATCGAAAATTTCGGTACGGTAACGGTATGACGAGAAAATTTTCGGTATGTCGTACCGTCCACCCCTAATCTCAACCCTACGATTTTCAAATTGAGTATTTAATTTTAAAATTTAACCTGTGGTCCAGATTAATCAAACATAACTAGGTCAATTGAGCTTGAATCCGAGTTAATTAATTAGACAAAAACATCTTCGAATCCGAGTTCATATGAACTCTTTTTCTTCCAAGTATTATTATTATGCACACATACTATCACTTTTATGTATATGCATTATCACTGTTAAAAAAATTAAGCACTTTTTAAATAACTAGGAGTCTACCACGTGCTTCGCACGTTACACGATTTATCAAGTATTAAGTATTGAACAAATATAGTAAATTCAAATTCAACAAAATTAATCATGCAACTATTGTTTGTTGTCAATATCAAACAACTCTTCTCACTCAGATCAATGTCTTTAAAACGTACCTATTAGATTAGAAAGAAAGTAAAAGAACTCTTGAAAAAAGCTAATGTAAACTCAAATTTTCTTGATCAACTTGAATTGAGTGAATCTGAGAGACTTGTTGAGCTTTCTAGCTTACGTTTATGGGAAGTTTTTTCTGCTTTAGGATCTTTATTCAGTTTCAGGACTTCTTTGATCACTATTTTCTTATTAGCTCTTTCTTCTTTTCTTTACTATATATAGACAAACCTAAATTAAGGATTCCAAAAACAAATAATCATTGGATACATATAACATGCTGCAGAGATTCCTGGATTAAGTCCTTTATAATTTCTATGAAATATAAAAATAATATTTAATAATCTTATCAGTACACTGAGTAAGTGTTGAGAATCATACATTTGCTTTGAATTCAACATAGTGACGTACTGCCCAAATCAAAATTTAGAATAGTTAACGAAAATTATGCAATTGTTCAAGAGGGGGAAAAAAAATAAACATGTTAAATTCAAAAGAAAATAATTGAAAAGCAACTGGAAAGAATTTACATTTTAATCAATTTATCATAAGTAAGTACATATTATAAGGTTGGCAATAGAAATCATATAGAATTTTTTTTTTTTTTTTTTTGTAACTGGGTCTATTTTACTTCATCTATGCAAACAATAAATAAATGCAAGGAACTCAAAATTTATTCATCAACTAAATATACAATCATCAAAGCTAGATCAAGTGCACGTCTCATCTGGGAAAAAAATAACGAAAAACCATATAAATCAATATTTGTATGAATCATGTTAAAAATCCATTAAAAAATCAGGTTAATAATCTCAGACTCATGCACTAACATTTATAAGACATGCATATAATTTTTATATATTTTACGCTTTGCAATAGCATTTAAGTAAAGATCATGGACAATGAATATAATTAGTTTGACAATAATTCTGGACCATGTCTCAATTCTGCATGAATAACATAAGAATCTAAACATAAATTTTCCATCTCTTCCAAATTGATATAACAAATCATTTGTGCTGGTATGTATGCATGAAGCATGAACATTAAATAAATCTTAAAAAATTATGCAGACATGAATTCTGTCAAAACACTCACTGGAAACATGACATACTGGAATAAAACTAACCTGATAAAAGGCTAAGCACTAGAGTTCAAAATTTTTCATCGAGTCCAATTCAAGGTCTAAGGTTGCATCATAATCTTTAACCTTCATCGCAAGCCCAACCCCATGAACGCATTTGATATCTCATAGGATTTTTTTTTATCGGGCAAATGGTGATTCGAACCCATGATCTCACGGCATAGATATCTCACATGAATTAATCATTATCCAATGGCATGACATACACCAGCAAGTAATATTCATCATCCAATGCAAAGCTCAATGTAGATTTAACATTAAGAACCCTTTCTAAACAAAAGATACATAATTCATATGACAATAAAATATCAAGACAATTGCTTAGGTGCAGATAAGGTCTTAACGAACATTTATATCTTTTGACAATTGGCATACATACAACACTCTTCTTCAGGAAAAAAAATACTTACCATTTCTTGATTACTGTACCCTGTTTTATTATGCACGGGCTCAAAGTGTCCAATAATAAGAAAATCTTGTAAGTTTTTTGAAGACCTATGAGATGTTCAATTATTTCCTGTAATTAGTTTTCAAATTGCCACTTAGTTTCAATTGAGCTTGAAAATTTTCATTTATACTTCATACAATTTAAAAAATGATGATAATGAGTTGCGATTCCCCAAATAATAAATTCGCAATCACCTCAGTGAAGGTGGTTTTCCAGATTTGATCCTTCTATCATCATGGTCATATTGATCCTCATTTCAGCAAGACTTGAAATTTGCCAACAATCAGAGAAATGAAAGCCACATCAACCAAATTATATAAGTTCCCACATTTAGCATTCATATTAGGTGCATTCTAGACTCTGAATGAGTAGGACCATAAGAAATGTGCAATAAGGTTTCACCATTAGATCTCCATGAATAACAAAGATGAATATTGCATTGTACCCTAAAGATGTTACATAACTGAAGAGTTATTAAGTACTATTTCATATTAGGTATTACCTATTGTTTGACAAATTGCCACAGAAAAATGTACCAATTTGATATTTGAGGTCTTTAGTTTAATTAATTGGAATGTTTAATTAATTCATCGTACTACACCACAAGAAATTTGATAGCAAACAAGGAGGCAAATTTAATTTCTTCGGTTATGTATAAAAAAAAACTCTGAAATTGCACGCAACATGTTAATTATGTGTAGTAGTGTAATTGCGTAAACAATGAGAGAAATAAATAGTAAGAAATATGTCCTACCTCAAGTAATATCTTCCATCATATCCACCAGCAACATAGAGTGCACCATTCAAATTTGCTGTAGCAGGAGAAGAATGTTGTAGAGAGAAAACAGATGCAACAAAATCTAAGAAATTATAAACAAACGTGTGATTGCTTCTAATTTTGTTCCAAGTAAAGGTAAGGAAATTAATAGGCTTTGACAAAAATGTCACCAAGAATGGGAAGTCAGTTTAAAAATGGAAAAGAAAATTCATTAGATTATCAAATTGATTATAAAAAAAAAATGATTTGCAGAATACAATCAATTGCCATGGTTCTCAATCAAAATAGCATGCATAAAAAAACATTATCACATGATTTTGTACAGACCACAACCAAGAATAAAATAGCTTAAGACCTTTACAAATAAATCCATTTTCAAATCATTATTGCTCGAGATATGTAATCTCAATGTAAAAAGCATGACATTCTTAAAGTACATTTTATAATTGTAGAAATCATACTCAAGAACAAAAGAGTTACACACCTTTTAAGGCCTGCTTTATCTGAAGAGCTGTTGTAACAAAGCTTCCCCTACCTAAGACATGACACTTACAAAGTTGTATGAATATCTTCTACTTATATTTATAATCATGCACCAATGCAGAAAGCAAAAATAGTCATATTATGTTACCAACTTTCCTTCACCATCAACAACTGGTGGTTATTGAAACTTTCTTTTAAGCTATAATCTTCATTAGTACTACTTTTTTTTTTAATCTAAGGTTATTGAACAATTGAAGTAAGTTAATTTCCATGGTCCCTTAGACCAAAGATTCTATAGCAGGAGAACCAGAGAACTATAGCAGTGTGTTTAAATAACAATAGTATCTCCATCAAATCAGATAAGCTTAAACTTTTTTGTGGTAAATTCTACAGGATTTGAAAATTTCATTTTGAGAAGCTCTAAAAACTTTCAAATGGAAAAGGCCAATTCCTTATTCTTTTTTATTTCTTCAGCGTGAACAATTGGTCCTCCTTCTTGGCCATCTATACAAAGAACATAATTAAGGTGATTAATTCCTCTTGAGATCAACCATTTTTTAAACGTAAACATCCCCCAATTCCACAAGTAAAAAGGAATTAATCTTATTAACTTACGTGGATACAACTTCCTTTCCAAATCTGGAACACGTGTTCATCTTTTTAGCATTATAAGCAGTCTGCATAGAATAGTAGATATTAATAACTGAAAACCAATACGGTTGTTGCAATTTCTAGGTCATATACAAAGTGCATTGATTCTATTTATGTATACGGCTGTTGCAGATTGTAGCATTAAGAGGGATGAAGGGTTGACGCAAAAAATAGATTCAACTTCAAGAGAAAATAAGTCTTTCAAGTCTCAAAGAAGAAAATACCTGCATGACCAAAAATCATCAGCAAAATTTGGAGGAAATAACATATCTGCTTGTTTATTAGTAAAAGAAGGTTTCCCTGCAAAAGTTTTCGAGTTTAGT
The DNA here is from genome assembly GCA_037126765.1 of Stenogyne calaminthoides. NCBI lineage: Eukaryota > Viridiplantae > Streptophyta > Magnoliopsida > Lamiales > Lamiaceae > Stenogyne > Stenogyne calaminthoides. The sequence goes on from JBBCBC010000025.1 coordinate 22,745,261, forward strand.
CAACCAATTAGCAATAATACTCTGTAAAACAATGCCTAGAAGTATTGTTTACAAACATAGGAACACAATATAGATCAAACCAAACATATATTCATTGATGGTTTTTGAGGCAAAAGATATGAGATTTGAATCCTTATCATTCCCTAGCACCTGTTCAAGGGAACCAAATCATACTAACTTTCAGGAAAAAAAATAAACGGTGGAATGGATCTAGGGAAGGAATGCATACTCTAAAATAATCAAATGATGCAGCATGTGCTTCACGAGAAAAAAAAATGTTAAATCACAAAATATAAATAAAATGAAAACACAGTAGGTTGTAGGGAGAAATCTCAATTCAACACAGAAGGGTAAAAATGAAATTTAATAAATTACCCGCATATGTAGCAGAGATATTTCAAACTCCTACCTAAAGGTCCAAAAAAAAAAAAAAAAAAAAAGGAACAATAGTTCAAGTCAACCAACACTCATTCCATTATGATTCCTACTCTCCAAGCACCCAAGCCAAGATAGTTCCCAATAATCCAGTATATATTGCTAAGATTTAAACAAACGGACCTATCAATCAATGAAATCATTATATATTCTCCAAATGGCGTTGCGCACCTGTCGGAGATTCCTCCCTTTCAAAGTCCGACCTGCCCCTCCAGTTCACCACTCGTATATCAGCTAGTGCCTAGACAAAAATTCGATTAATAAATTTTAAGGGATTAGATATGCGATAAAAAAATAAATAATTAATGATAAGCAATTGTTGTAAAGAGAAGAAAAATATAAAAGGACTTATTAAAAAAAAAAAAACCTATAGACGTAGCTCTTGGTTGTTCTGCTCAAAGGTGACCCCTTTCCTCTTTTTTATCCCCAAAGTAGACATTTAATCTTGCTTGGACATTTTAACAAACATGTTATGTGCAAGCATTTATTTGTGAACTAATTTTATAACCAAGACGTCCAAAAACCACAAAACAACTAAACAGAAATAGAACGAAACCCAATCTATTCCATCAATCATAAAGCAAAATAAAAAAATTGAATCTGAATTGAAAACTAAGCAACCAAATTCAAAACTTACAAATGATTATCAATTTAACATGAATTCTGACGGTAATGAAAGTATAATGTCCCATATAATGAAAGGAAGAAACCTCAAACTTAGGAAACAAAATCTGAACCAAAATCATTCAAACACAAACAGAAACCAAACAGGATTTCAAATGTATGTATCATTTTGGCTTTACAATTATGATTTTCATCATCCCTCATTCAATCAAAACAAAAATCCTACATAACAAGCATACACGATCACTTACGGGGAGAAGTGCATCGCCGCTTGTTCGTCTCAGGTTAGCACCGATCTGCCAGCGCTTCAATTCCGCTGTCATCGCTTGTTGCACCTTCAATCTGCCTCAAGCTTTCACACGTCGGCGAATCGTCGTCCTCAGCACATCGCCGGCCTCCATGGTTGATTGATTGTAGAGCTAGAGGAGAAATGAAAAAAAAGGAAGACAAATGGCGCTAATGATGATCAGTAAAAAAAAAAAGAGAGGGGAACAGTCATATTTACTATATTAATATTAAAATAAAAATATTAATTAAACAAATAATTAAGTTTAAAATAAAGGAAGGATTAAAATGTGTATACCAAAATATGGCAGGGGTATAATGGTCCGAAAATAATTTCATATCCTTTGTCATTTTTTAAAATAGTATAGATATAGATACAGATAATAGTGCATAAACATAATAATTATAATATTTATGTATAACAACAATGCTAAAAAATAGAGTTTACTTGAATTTGGGTTCAAAAACGATGTTTGCATATTTTCTTTTAAAAACTTACATTAGCTTTGACACTTTTATCTATATATATACACACTATGTATTTATATAGATGTAAATAATTAAAATTTATTAATAAATAAAATAATCAATCAAAGGTTGTTGATTTACATTTTGCTTAGATCTAGGGTAGAACACTTCTTGAATATATCGTGTATTTCTTTCTCTCCCTCATTTAAGTGTATTTATAGAGATTTGAAAGTTCGATTTCCTTTTGGGAGCAATTTAGAGTTATAGGAGTTATAAGGTGAATTGGTGATCGAGCCGTTATGAAGTAGTTGATTATTTGAGTGTTTTGGAGTTAACTACTAACAACTAAATTTTGTCCGACCGATCGATAAAAAATAAAAAATAAATAAAATCATACAAAATATTGATTACCTTCTTTGTCGATTTTTGCTTTAGCTTTTTCTTCACATTTTGCTTTCTAACTCCGGAACTCATCTTTTGAACATTATTTATTTCGATCATCTTCTTCGTCTTTCAATTTGTTCTTTTTCGTGAGCGAGTTATTTATTAATATTTGAAATGATAAAGAGATTTTTATAGATGTAAATATTAAAATTTATTAATAAATAAAACCTTCATCTATCCTAAGTGGGAGACCACGATTCCTTAAAAAGTTATACTTTATCATGATTCATATACTAACTACTAAATAACTAACGCTCAATAAAAAAAAAAAAAAAAAAAATCATACAAAATATTGAAAAACATTCCTTAAAAAAACGTTTAAATTTCAAATATTAATAAATCTCGTTAGATTAAAAACGGATGGAGTACATGAAAATGAATGTTTACAGAATAATTTGAATTTGATATCACAACTTGAGCTTACTCAAATGAATTCGAATTGAATTCAATTTTCTTCGTGTGTCAATTCATGAAACGTTCATGATCACATTCTTAAATGATTAGTCGATCATATTCAAATGGAGTACAATTTTTTAGGCGTTCATTCTTCTTAATTACACACGTAATTAATTTACTACTCCTCCATCACAAAAATATGATCCCTCCTCCTTTTCAAACAAATCAATAAAACATCATGCTTGAAATTCTGAATTTACCTATATAATTTCTAATATATTCTTATTTATTAAATGTTATCTTCGTCCCACTATAATTGTTTCGTTTTTTCTTTTATGAACGTCCACTATAATTTTCTCATTTCATAAAAGAAAAAAGTAACTCCACTACCCATAATTTTTATCACCAATTTTCACACAATATTACAAAAAATGTCACTCACTACTCCACATACCTTTTTCATCTCTCTCATTTTATTATTTTATTATTATTTCTTAAACAAAACAACATAAAGAAAGGAGACAATTACACCAAGACAAAGGAAGTATAAAATAACAACACATAATTTCAATATATATCAAATAGAGAATTTATTCTTGGGAATTGAATCATGTTGGCTCTCTTCTACAAGTGTCTGCTTCTTGGATACATTCTTCGATTTACAACTCGCTTTAGGTCAATGACACGGGTAGGGGGAGTTTCTTGTCTCTTCCTCACCAAAAATATATATATATATCAAATAGGAATATTTAAAACAATTTGCACAGTTTTAATAGGTAAGAGGACTATAAATTAGGAGAAACCAAAATAAAAAATGAGACCATATTCGTTTGAATTCAAAATTGAGTTCTTTTATTTATTAAAGGATAGTATAAAGTTCATGTAGGAAATCAAAGATAGGACATGGCCATAATTGTTATCGAAGAATATTTTAGAAAATGAGTGTTCTTTTGTAAATTGGATGTCGAATCCGAGAAAGTATTGAGTGGTAAAGGAGGGAAGAAGTAGAGAGGTTTGATTTCCATTTCTTTGTTGTAATATTTGAATGTAAGGGCTTGCACTCCAATTCTTACTATAAAATTTTCTTGCCCTTGATAAAAAATAAAAAAAAAAAAAAATAAAAAGTATAAAAGAGAGAGTGACTTTCCAGTCCAAAATAGGAAGAGAGTGTACTAATAGGTCCAAGAATCTTTTTTTAGTACTAATAGGTGCAAAGTTATACTTAAGAAGACAAAAATACCCCTTTCTTCCTATTTTTGAAAATTTTGTCTTCCCTTGCTTTTCAGATTTTAACTTTTGTGTTCTCCAATTTTTACTTTCCAGAGTTTTTTAAAATTTAGTCTTCCATTGCTTTCCAGATTTTAAATTTCGTGTTCTCCTATTTTTACTTTCCAGAATTTTTTAAAATTTAGTCTTCCAGATTTTTAGTTAAAGAGGAATTGATGAGAACCAAAAATATAAATATATATTCATCTTTGTTTCATTTACAATTTGAATTGTCATATCTAAATCCAAAATTTACATATTTTCGTCCTTATTCATCATACACATATGCATAAATAAGATGAACATATTGATCAACACATGCATAAATACATGCATAATCAATTGATGAACATATGTCCAAAAAAGATCAAATACAGATCCAAAATCAAAAAAATCACATATTTTCGTCTCTAGTTCAACATGCACATTTGCACGAAAACGTGCATGTGTACATGTAATTGATGAACCTATGCATCTAAAATAATACAAAAATACAAATATAAAACCTGAAAGATAACCAATTCTGAACAAAAAAATAATTTCTCTTCCCATCTTCATCTTCATCTTCCTCCATCATCAATAATCCATTTTTCCAGAAAACTCAGAGATACCAAACTCGCCAAAAATTGTAGAAAACGCATTTCTTCAAAAAAGAAAAATTATAGAAAACTCACCGCCGAAACCCTTTGCCCGAAAAATATAAGAAAAAATCCAGATTTGCAATTTCTTAAAATCCAGAAAAGCCAACACATACACCAAAAATTTACATCTTCAATTTGCAAAAAATAATATCCAACACATGCACCAGATCTGCATCTTCAATTATTTTTTAGCGCAATCTGCATCTTCAATTTGACCACCCCTCAAACCCATAAAATTAGCACAAAGTTGCAAAAACACATAGCACAAAAAATTAGCAAGCCTTCACAACAAAATTCATCAAACAAATAAAAATACTTCAAACAAAATCGCACAGATCTATGAAAATGACACAAAAATCGCACAAAAATGACACAAAAAAAGATTTGGAAAAAATCGCACCAACCTCCGGTCACCGTCACGCGATTTTGATTCGTCTTTGGCGGCGACGTCTTCGCGTCGCCTTCATCTCCGCATCGCCATCGTCTTTTTGTCGTGTGAGGTTGGTGAGGTTGGATTTGGGAGGGGTTGTGCCGCCGTCTGCAAGTGGCGGCGCATGTCGTCGATTTCTTCCCCTTCTTCTCTAGCTACGCCGTCGACGATCACTCCAAATCCATATCCAGATCTGGGGGCCGTCTTAGATGCGGGAGTGTGTGGGTTCGGCGCTGCTCGGGGTTGTGGGGCGGCGGTGAGGACGGTCTGCAAGCCACCACCGCCGTTAGGAACATTAAAGGTGTGTTTTGAAACACTTAAAACAGCTTCCAGAAGCACTTATTTTCAAAATCTGTGAGAGGGAGCTTTGAAAAAAAATGCTTCTGGAAGCTGTTTTAAGTGTTTCAAAACACCCCCTAAAACCAGCGTATTTGATTTTTTTTAGTGAGAGAAAGAAGAAGATATATATATATATATAGAGAGAGAGAGAGAAGAGAAGAGAAGAGAAACGATATTAGTGAGAGTGAGAGGTTCACGGTTGGATTTATTAGGGTAGGGGTATTATGGGCTTCTCTACATTCAGTTTGGACCTCTTTAAGGTGTGTTTGGAAACAATAGTGATTATCTTAAAGTGATTAAAATTGATTTTAGTAGTAAAATTAAAAGTTGGTAGTGTTTTAAATTAAAGTACTTTTAATCAATTTTTTAGAAGTTAGAGTATTTGCAAAATAATCACTTTTTGATAACTTTACAAAAAGATCCATATTAAAAGTAGAGATAAATAAAGGTAATATTGTAATATTGTTAAAATCATGAGGATAAAATTACAATAATATTTATTATAATAATGAGAAACACTTTTAAGCTAATAGAAGCATGGAGAGTGTTACTTTAAGAAAACTATTTTAAGTGCTTAAATTTAGTAATTTGTTAAGTTTTCAAAAACAAAAAAAGTGATTGTCATCTAAAAATAAGTGATTTTAAGTTGTTAATTGTGTTTGCAAACACTCACTTATTAGTCATTGATAAAGCAATTTGGACATAGTAGTATTATTATGGGCTGAATTGGACCTATTAGTACTTATTTCAGTATAAAATTAACTCGTGAGCCACACGTTTTCTCTTTATCACACCCCATACTGAGAAAAAAATACCATCATTATCACTCTCACTAATCATATACGTATGTGTGTATATATATGTGCATGTCTCCTCCACTAGGAACATATCTGCAGGCTGCAGCAAATATTCCAACACCTTTTTTGCTCAAAAAATTACCCTCTCGCTATATATATATATTTATGTATTATATGTATATTGTATGTAAAAAATTCAATGTTAGGAGTGAGATGAGAAACAGAGGAAAAGGGCAATCGGCGAATGAAGAAACAAAAGAAGAAGCAGAAATTCAAAAAATATTTCTCGAAATTATGGACGGATATAATGATTCTGTAATCCCACCATTATCGTATTTCTCCCCCAATATTGAAATTAGTACGATTTCAAGAAAAAGACAGAGAGTGAGTGAATATCTGTGTAAGGAACGTGAAAGAAGGGAGCAAATGAATCATAATTTCTCTGTTCTTCGATCCTTGGTGCCTTCCCTTTTCAATGAATTTAAGGTCAATTCCAATTTCATTTTTATTTTATTTTTCGTGATGGGCTTCTTGGGTTAATTCTTTTCATAGGCTAATTTTGTTTAATTGATGGCTATGATATTGATGCATGTTTGGTTAGTGATTGATTAAGTGAAACTTAATAATGATTAGTGAAATCTTAATTCGAATCGCTTATGTTTTTTTTACTGTAAATATATGTTGTATGTTTTTTCTGTTTTCAGAAGATTATTGATCGATTTCGAGGGTCAATTATGTGGATCATCTCTGTTTCTTCGCAATAGAGGCGTTTTTATGATACTGCAGTAAGAAACATTTTTAATGGTGTGCATAAAAATGCCCTGTTTCTTGATTTTGCCTTGTTTAATTGATCTATTTCTTGAAGAAGTAACACTTGGGTGCACCAATTGCATCGCATAACTGGTAAACAACTAACATTATTCATGAAACCAACTAATACTTTTTAGTTAAGAAACTAATACTTTTTAGTAGAACAACTAATACTTTTTAGTAAAACAACTACTACCATGGTGCAATGGTGCGTAGGAGTATTTTTCTTCTTGAATGTTGGCACAAATTCAAGTTTATAGGATACGACTAAATTCTTTTTATTCAGTTTTTAGCACTCCTTCTTTGTGAGACTTGTTTGTTCCAATGTGTTCTATAATAGTACATTGTGCATTTGTGTTCCTGTATTGTGTAGGAACACTCTTGCATAAAAAACTGTATCAATTTAATTTGATATTAAATCTCACATAACATATTCTCCATAAATTTTAACTATGTATAAACATGCAGCCTCTCAAAGAGAAGATAATAGGCGAAACGGTGGACTTCATAAGATACCTTCAAGAAGAGACAGAAAGGTTAGAGGGGCTGCTGAAATTTAAAAAGGATGAGCAAAATGAGGAAAAATCGAAATGTACAAATCAAAAAGTTACAATCTCGAGTGGTGCAACATTCATCGCCATTCAACTGCCCTCTAGACGAGGTTTATCGCTCGATATAATCAAAGTTCTCACTAGGCATCAGGCCGAGGTTTTGGAGGCTCGATTATCTGTTAACGAACAAGGGCTGTTAACATTCACTGCCACAGTAAGGCTTGGAAGTGTTGGAGGGAGCACCATTGATAAGTTAAGGGAAGAACTCTCAACTTTATAGGTATAAACATGAGGATTTATTGATTGTTGATATTGTTAAAAAAATTTGGTTGATGCAGTTTTTGGAAAGGGATTATAGAATTTATTTTTTTTTTGTTGGAACCGAGTTTATACACAAGGATAAGAGCTGATTGTCAATTTTGTATACATTGTGAATTTGTGATTGCAGTTTATAGAGGTGACATTTACTTTGTTTAAGCATATTTGATAACAGTATAATATAAGGATTAATGAAAAGTTACCAACAAATTTTAAACAAAAACAAAATTGTGGTTTATAAGAAACCAATTTCAAATTATTTCAGATTTTTTCATTGCCTTCTGCTGCTTCTGCTAAGGCAGCTCTGCAGCTTCACTCATCGCGTATTCTTCTTCATTTTTCATCTTCTTACTCAACTCTGCAGCTTTTAGCCTCATTTCGTCGCCCATTTTCAGGACAAAAACTTTATGAATCACATTCGCGACCTCTTCGCTGGTGAAATGTCCATTTTCACCTATTATTACTTCTATCCCGAAGCCTTCCTCCACCATTAGTTTAGCATTCAAGGGCTGGTCTATTCTGAAAGGTATGCCTATAACCGGTACCCCAAAATAGACACTTTCGATTAGAGAGCTCATACTACAATGACTCACGAAAGCACCGATACTAGGATGTTGTAAAACGGTAGCCTGTGGTGCCCATTGAACTATCATGCCCCTTTCTTTCACCCTATCAAGAAACCCCTCTGGCAAAGCGTCGTCTATGGTAATTTTCGCATTAGATGGAAACCTCAAGACCCATATGAAGTTGACATTAAAGGCTAACTCCAGCCCTTTTGCCATTTCTGTAATCTGATTCTTGGACAGATAGTTTTCACTTCCGAATGAGATGAAGATGGTTGAAAATTGTTTCTTTGTGTTTAACCATTGCACAATCTTTGAATGATTGTGCTCGGTTATAGAGGGTACGATTAGTGGGCCCACGGGGACTATTTCCTTCTGGCACATGATTGATAAGTAATCCATGTACTTCCCTTCGATTCCCCTGCTTGTTCTCATCAAGATGACGTTGGAAGATTGTTTGAAGTGGCTAAGTTTGTGAGCTTGATCTTCGTCTCTCTTATGCGCAGATTGGAACTCCCTTAGTTCATAGTCTCGAAAGTGCAATGCACCATAAGGGAAAGGAGAGTGCCCGTTTGTAATGATCAGATGAATGATGAATGAATACGATGCAGCCCCTGAGGTGGCAAAATGAACGGCTGGGATGCCTAGTGATGAAGCGATCATGGGCGCCCACAATGGAAAGAGGTCGTATATCAGAACATCGGGCTTAAGGGAGGTGATGATGGTGGAGAAGCTGGATTTTGACATGTGAAAGGCCTCAATGAGTTAGGCATGAGATTCGATGGCACGTTTTTTGTCGTGTAGTATTCGGGAGGAATCTCGGGCAACGGGGGCATGTGGAGTTCGATTAAATGGATAGAAACACCATTGGAGCTGAAGGTGGTTTCAAGATTCTCTCTGATTGAAGTGAGATTGTTGGGTATGGACTATGGAGCAGAAGAATATTTTGAAGTTTTTGGTTGATAGATTTTTGTCTACTTCTGGGTAAGGGTATATATGTCCATGTGCCAGGAATGGGAGCATTAGAATGGTGAAACTAACCAGGTAACTTAGCCCACCTGACCATTGGGCTCCTCAATTGTGTGGGAGACTCAGGTTCGATTCCCTTTGGAAACGAATTGGAGTATGAGAGTTATAAGGTGGCTTGGTGAATTTGTAGAGTATTCGGATGCTTGGTGTACTAACAACTAATTGTCCGATAAAATAAAAATAAAAATTAGAATGGTGAAACTAGGTTGCTTTGTCTCCATTGATTAGAACCTTCAATGTAGAAAATATTAGGGAGTTAACAAAAATAGATTGACTTCATTACCACTTACTTTTCGAATAAAATATATTAACAAAAAATTATATGAGTGATTTTATATATAGACGGATCCCATCTAATATATTATATAGCTCATGAGTTTACAGAGCTCCTACCCAATTATATTTTAAAGAAACGTGTGACTATATCATAGTGAAGTCTTGTCTCTTATGTGAGACCGTTTCACACAAGAGTCTGTCAAATATATTTTACCTGTTTACTCAATTATGATGGACATCATAGCAAAAATAAATTAAAGTATGCTTAAGGTTTGAAGCTTCCAAATTCATCAATTAATCAAAAAGCTACATAGGTAAGAATAGTGAACAAATGAATAAAAAGGCACTTATTTTGAATACATCTCACGATCTGTTTCACAAGTAGTCTCACACAAGAAATTTTCATTTATAAGTCTTGAGAATTTCAACACATGATCCAATTTTTAGACCAAGTGTACACAATCTTGCACATGAAAATTGTCTTATTTCATATCATAGAAGAAATTAAAGACATGTTTTAATTTGTTTTCTCAATTGGAGACCTAAATTTCAACTCAATTATCAATATGAAACTAATTAGGAAGGAAAAAAAAACACATAGGGGGGATGGATTTAAATTAGAAAGTGCATCCACTATCCACATTTTTCAACAATTTCAGTTTGCTAGAAATTTAATGACCATAGTAATTGACAACAATGCAATCAATTGAATGCGTAGATCTAGTTCATAATTTTTTTTGTTTATGTAATTGTAGCCTATAAAATTTTTTAGTTTATAAATTGACCAGAGCTATCAAATGGGCCATATCAAATTGACTCTCATAGAGCTATTGAAGCCCAATGCATCTTGTCCCAAACTCATTTATGATATTAATATATTAGGCTTATAGTATATATTTGCATTCAATAAAGAAGTATCTTCCCCTAAATATCAATAAATAAGTAACATATTTAATTTGCTAGAGATGAAAAAAAAAATTCAATAAAGAAGTATTTCCTTTATACAAATGGGCGAATCACCCCCAATTCATATGGTTATTTTATTTTAAATCTCTGTATTTGTGTAAGAAGTTATTTATAATATTATTATTAATTTTTTAATTTATCAATTTCAATAATTCATTATTTAATTTTAATACTTACTATTGATTATGAATCACCCCTATTTATGTGGTTGTTATATTTAAAATACTTCATCTTGAAAATATATACATTAATTTATATTAAATACATACTCCATAATTTATAAATTTATATATCCCCTTATTCATTTAAATATCACTAGCATGTAATCCGACGTACTACGTCTACACGAGATTAAAAATAATTTTTATATTATTAATTTTAAATTAAATATTTTAAATATTTAATTAGTTTGATTAATTCAATTATAAACGTAATTTTTTTCTAATATTATATGTGCATATTTTCATTCATTTCTTATTCTAAATTACTCCCTCCAATTCTTTTTAATGTCTTTTTAGTCTTTTAGAATATTTATATAATAAATATCGTTCTGATATTTTCTCCCCTCATAATTATACCATATATACCCATAATAATTAATTTTCCTGATCATTTAAATTTTCTTATGATCATTTAAATTTTCTTATGCTAACATTAATATTAATTTTTTATAATTAAATATTTATAACAATAAATAGTATTGACTAGAAAAATTATTCACACAACATATTTATAAAAAAAAATTAATTGTAATAACCATAAAAAATAATCATTATAGATATATATAAGATAATGATGGTTGAAAATGTCAAAACGACATGTATTATGTAAATAATATATAAAATTGAAATGAGTACGACACTAATTTTAATGAGATGAAGTAATTTAGAATAATAAATGAATGAAAATATGCACTAATATATTAAAATATAAAAAAATATATCTGTAATTAAATTAATTAAATTAAATATTTAAAATATTTCAGTTAAAATTAATAAAAAAAATTATTTTAAATCCCGCGTAGTAGTGAGGTTACGCGGTAGTCTTCCCCTAATATTAATGAGAGGATCTCATGTGCATCTATGTACACTGTGCACTCATGGTGCATTTTAAAATAATGCATCTTATTATATTGAAAGATTCAACTTGTTCACAGTGAACAGTGCAATTATTTTTTTCATATTAATAGTTGCACAATTCATTGTAAACAAGTTGCATCTTTTAGTATAATAAGTTATATGATTCTAAAATGTATTATAAATTAACGGTGCATCTGAATGTATACAACATTCGGCGATCAATATATAAGTATCATCACATACTGCAATAAGATTTGTCTTCAACTTAATTCTACGGAGAAATCCAAAGCTTTACTCTTCCGAAAACCACATTCTTCAAATGCACACCTAAGAGCTTTATAATATATGTAATGACTGAGCTTAATGATTAATCATTAATGAACATTACATATAAATCATCAATTAATTACCATGAGACAAGATTGGTACTAATCACTAAAAATAAGGTGATAAATTACATTTGGAATTGGATATTCTGTATTATATTTGGTCCGACATTTGCACCATTTCTCCCAAAATAAAACTCAATAATTTTTATTATTTACTATGATAATAAATATATATAGCTCTACGATTTTTATGTAGTATTTAAATCTTACTATTACTTCTTAATTACTCTTATTGCATATGAATCAACCATCATTTTTATATGCTTCTTATAGCAGCTTGAGAGCTATGGCTATGGAGGAAGGCATTTCATATATACATTTCTTTTATATATATATATTTAATTACATATCATTATAGGAATATAATTACAGATCATATCAAATTACATATCATTATAGGAATATAATTTCAAATGCACATGATAGTAGAGTATATTTAAGTCAGGTCATGATTCAATACAAGTATTCTAGCCGTCCATAGAGGCGGCGATCATCAGAAATAAAAATTTTAAAAACAAAATTTAAATAAACAACAATAATACCTTAATGAGCCTTTTTCATAAACAAAATAATTACAAGGCTACAAGGGTTGCACACAAGAGAGGGGTAGAGAGAGAAAAAGAGAGGGCGGGTCTAAAACTCATTATCAATATTCCTAAAATTGAACCTAAAATGGTTTATAAATTAGGAGTTTTTGAAAAAATAGGTTTTAAACAAATTGTTAAAACTACTGAATCCTCTATACCTCTTCATGAAGAAGAGATGGTTATTAAATTGCTTAGTAAAAATGATATTTTACATATATATATATATATATATTACATATTTATATGACCTTAGGGCTCAGTTGGTTAGGAATAATGAAAATCACTTTTATTGATGTTGCTTGGTAGAACCATTACACAAGTAATATGAATAGAAGCAAGTAATTGATTATCCTCACCCACTTAACACACCTCACATGATACTTATAACTCATGTTCGAAATCCTATGAATTTGAAAGTCTTGGTGAATAGTAAAAAATATGTGTTTGTTTTGAGATTTTAATAGGGTTGAATTTTACTTTATGTTAAATCAATGTTTAATAATGATTGATGTGGTATTATTATATTGTGTTGAGAGTGAGAAAATAAATGATGTGATTGTATTGAATTTTGTGGAAAATAGGGGTGTATGTGTACTTTATTGGAGATGATTTTGAAGTTTAATTTTAAATCTCAAACTATAATGAGACGTGGTTTTCAAAGTCCTAAGTTCATCGGGTGAGTCCCGAAATAAACATACCCTTAGGCCCCGTTTGGTTCGTGGGATTGATCGGGACAGACCAGAATTATTATTTTAATCTCAACTAATCTATTGTTTGGTTTGTGGGATGATGACCCATATATACTTCTAGCCCGAGTAAAATATGTATTAAATCCATCCATGGAGGGATATGTCAATCTCATGTGAAAGGTGGAATAGAACATATCTCAAATGCAATATTACAAATTGATCTTCTATTATTTGAATAGATTCACAAGAATGAAGTGTATTGTTTAAATTTAATTTAATGTTATTTATGACATTTCAATAGGTATTCCTTCTAATATCTCAATTCAATCCTACAATCTAAACATATATCTTGATTCAAACAAATTAAGTCAAATCAATCAAATTTTATTCAATATCATTCAATAATATCACACCTAATCAATCAAGTCTCGTGAACCAAACACCCCCTTAGTGATTGACCATTCAATGATACCAATTACTATTATCATTCTCAAGTCATATCAAGCACCCTTAATTTGTTCATCATTGGGGTTTGAATTTTGATGTTGCTGGAATGAATTTTTGTGTCTTATTTTGTTTATATTTTTTATTATGGAATAAAATTTTCTTACTTAATTCAAGAACTAGCATTTTCGGTCCTGTTAAGTGACTTACGTACTTTACATTAAAAAAAGAAAACAAAATTGCGTTGATATTATAGTCACTACCAAAAAAAAAAGTGTATTGCTTACAAAATTTTCCAGCATGACTATTGAATTTTTAATGAAAATAATTTTGTCTATAAATAGTGCGAGTGGTCTATGACTTGCATATAAATTTTATATTCATTATTGCCTACGAAAATATAAATTGTCTTAGAAATTATTTCTCTAGGTACGTTTATCTATAGGAATTATACTTGTGTAGGTAGATTGTGTTAGGAATTTAAACAAGCAATTATAGGAGAAAATAATAGAACTAGGAATTTAGAGAAAAATAATTTGGTTACCATAGTTCGTCAGGAATGACTACGTCTGGGGGCACTACCAAGACAGGAGAGATCTACTATATCGTATAAGATAGTGCAAGTAGTGCAAGATACAATGGGGGAGTCAGAGGGTTATTTGTACAAAAAACCTAGACTGCACGAAACTGGGCCAAAACCCTAGATTTGGCTCATCCTGACCAAAACCCTAAATCCGCGCACAGGCCTCGGAACCGCTCGACCTGGGCCTTTGGTCGAGCGATTCTGCTCGACCAACTTGTTAGCTCAAGCGCCTATGTTGCGCTGTATAGGGGGGCGCTCGACCGAGCATAACAGGTCTAGCGCCTCCCGCGTCCTGCATTCCGGTTTCGATCAGGCTCCAACAATCCCACCAATCTCCCACCTGGAGACTGACACTAGAGCGGAAGTGCACGACCTCAACTGGTCGAGCGTCTTGTCCTCCCTGGACTCATTCCGCAAGTCTTGTCCTCCCTGGACTCATTCTGCAAGTCTAGTCCTCCCTGGACTCATTCCGCAACTCAGACTCCAAAACCCAACAATCTCCCACCTGGAGACTGACTCCAAGACGTAACTCGTCTTATGTTGGGATTATACTGGAAAGTATGCTTTTTACTTTGTATAATCAAAAACTGAATTTCGGACTTATTTACTGAAATAAATTGTTTATCACTGATGTTTTAAATATTATCGAATGTTACATATATTTACTGCATAACTGTTCAATAATTCATACGTGTTACATTGTAGTTAATTTAGTGATACCAGATCACAGAAGATTAAATTAACAATCCCTTGTAACTAAAAGTACGTCATTCACGACCTAGATGGAAATGAACAACCCATCGTGAAAGGTTGAAGTGTAAGGCTCAGATTGACTTGTCTTGACCAAGAGATTACACTAGTGCATGAATGATGCACTGAATAGGACCTACAGAAGGACAAATTCTTCAGAACTGAACAAGGAAGAATTAGACCTCAGTGGTTCGTTATTTCTTAATCTTCGTTCCTTAAATAGGATCACGTGTGATTGGTAACTATTGCTTTGACTTATCATGGGTTGTTGGGATATTTTAGTTTTGATGAATTATGCCAAAACATTATCAACTTGTGTTTTTGAAGCTAATCTACAGATAACAAGTTGAGGGGGAACGAGAGAACAAGTTGAGGGGGAACTCACGAAATCAAACGTAGATGATCGAGATCGACGAGGTCGACAGACCGATCGAGATCGATGATTAGATGAGTTCGAAGTTAATCGATGAAACATGCAAAATCGAGAAGAGTCTAAGCCGGTGATCGGAAGATCGGATGACCGAAACAGAACTGATCGGATGACCCGGAAAAAGCGGTCGGTGATATGGTGATCGAAAAGCGACAAAGCCGATCGAAGAAAAGAAACCCACCGAAGATCGGAAGAAGGTTGCGGATCGGATCGTAAAAGGATAATCTTTGTAGGCGTGATCGAGATCGGATATGAAGATGAGCGGTTGATCAAGATCGACGCGTGATTGAGATCGGATGTGCTAAAGCGGATATGCTAACCTAATATGCTTCGATGTACTAACTGGATGCGATAAACCGATATCGACTGATGCTATCTCGATCCGATCATGTGAATCGATCGACAAAGCGAGAAGAAATCGATATCGAAAACCAAAAATCGCAGATATATAGAAGTCATCGTAAGAGAAGTCATTCGAGAATTTTACTTTCGTCTTAGTGAATCGAAGTAGTGAACTCGGTTATTTCGAGTGTCGATATGCTTGATCATACAAGGTCCGTGAAGAGAAGTCCATTGAATCAAGAATCTCGAGTTTTGAGTTTGAAGAAGCCAAGGATTAATCTCAAGAAAATAGCATTAGATTACGACGTGGACCAATGAGAGGAAGACAACAAGCCCCGCAAAAAGTTATGAGAATAGTATGGATTTGAATGTGACTCCATCCAACGGTAACATTCAAATCCACACTATAAATACAAGTTCTTCCTTCATTATTTGTGTGGAGAAAGTGGATGCGTGGAGATTATAGCACGAGATGCTACAGAGCCAAAGAGAGTTATACCCAAAGCATTCTCACCCTAGAACACAAGTCTGTAGATATACAAATATGTTCAAGAGTGTTCTAGAACCCAATCTAAGCAACCCACGATGTATCCTAAGCTTAGAGAGATTTTCCCAACCTTAGCATTGAGGCTAAACAAATGTAAGGGAAAATCTCAACCTAGTTGGAACCAAACAAACCTTACCCAAATCAGTTTGATAGGTTAAGTTTGTAGGTGAGTGTGAACTCGGTAAACATCTAGCAATCCCGAAAGGGAGGGTAGGCAATCCCGAGAGGGTGATAAGTCCCTTTGGAGTGTGAACTCGGTAAACATCTATAGGCAATCCCGTGGAGGGTGATAAGTCCCGTTGGAGTGAGAGCTCGTTAAATATCTAGAGGCGAACCCGAGAGGGTGATAAGTCCAGTTGGAAGGAATTTCCCTAGGAACAGGGAGAGTGGATGTAGGAGCTTGAGCCTCCGAACCACTATACATTGTTGTGTTGTTTACTGCTTTACGTTCTTATCTTGTCATATGCATTCGATTAAGCAAAACACAACACATGAGCTTAAAAGTAAAAAAAATTTGGAATCACTCTGCCCTCACCTCTGTTTTATATGCATCGCTTTTAAAATGTTTGCTTCCGCACGCGCAAAATGGGTTTTCAAAATCGGGACCATCAATGAACAACCCATCGTGAAAGGTTGAAGTGTAAGGCTCAGATTGACTTGTCTTGACCAAGAGATTACACTAGTGCATGAATGATGCACTGAATAGGACCTACAGGAGGACAAATTCTTCAGAACTGAACAAGGAAGAATTAGACCTCAGCGGTTCGTTATTTCTTAATCTTCGTTCCTTAAATAGGATCACGTGTGATTGGTAACTATTGCTTTGACTTATCATGGGTAGAGAATCAACGAGATTCAATACTTTTTATCTTGGGCAATATTATTGGTCACATGTGATTGCTAAGATTTAATACGGAGAATAGTGTGCAAGTATGCTTGCTTGATTTGCCCCCTTGGGAGGTTCATAAGCTTTATCATACTAAATCTTGCAAGTGGAATTAGTTTCCGGTATAGATAATAATGTTGAACCGTTCTTTGACCAAGGACAAAAGATACTAATTAATGGAAAGCTATTTCAGTGGCTTGAATTAATTAATGGGCTAGATGATCTTAAACACGGAAAATAATAACCGGGAGCCATATTGACTGTAATATGGGTTAAGATGGATAGTGCAATATTAACTATGTAGTGGGATTAATTAATATTTATGGGCTTGAATAATATTGTGGCTCAATATTGATAATTCAAGATCCATTGGAAGATCAAATCTTAATTCTCCTAAAGGCCCCCTGAGTAGCCCAACATATAGTCCAATAACTGAAAAATGTGTTTAAAATAAAATAAATATTGTTGCTTATTTTTCCTCATTTATTTCGAAATTTATGGATAAAAGGGGAGGAAGATTTTCTTTGAATTTTGTTATGGAATGAAGATATGTATTCTTTGAATACAAGATTATCTCATTAAATTTAAGAAATCTCCCACTTGGTTATCTATAAGAGAATTTCAAAAATTTTGATAAATTAAGGGCAAGAAAGATTTTCTTGAAAAGATATTATGGAAGATATGTATTTCTTGAAATACAAGAATATCTCATAAATTCAAGAAGATCCAAATCTTGGAATCTTGACCCATAATTTTCGAAATAATCCATAACAAAGAGTAGGTGGGATTTTGTGGAATATTATAATTATGGAAAAAAGAATATAGGAGATATATTCAAGATTTCTTGGAGATCAAGAAAAGATTTTTCCACATTATTTTTTGCCAAAATTTCGTCCATCACCCTCTATAAATAGGGGATGAATGTTTCATTCCCAGTAACACACGAAAACTGGTTTTTCGGAAAAATATCAGCGTCGATAAAATATCAAATATTTTGTAACGTCGACAGATTGTATTTTTTTCTAAAAACGTCAATTGAGTAGTGTACAAATTCATGTGCTGGAAAAATAAGTAAATCCACAAAGGTGGTGCAACATAATTTATTTTCCTTTTGTTAATTGTTCACAAGTGTCCTACCACCGGATGGTCGAACAAGGATTAAGGGAATACTTGGGAAGTTCTTTTGGTTAGTCTAATCAGCCAGATCACTGTCATCCCAAGAGGTACGTTCACGTAAACTCGTAGAATTCTGCATGCGTAGGCTTTACGTGAATTAATTATATGCATGATATGTTGTTGAATTATTATTTGAATTAATATAGGATTAATTCATGCTAGTAATAATTATAAGAATTAAATTTGTATTTAAATATTCACCCCGAATAGATCTGTGCAACTTTTTCCCCAACAACTGGTATCAGAGTCACGGTTTCGGGCTCTGAATTTTTTAAATTGTAATTTAATTCGCTGACATTAAATTTGAAATTGGATAGTAGAATTGCTAGATCTATTTTGCAGGTATCCAATTGTCATGTAATTTAATGTGTTTATTTATGCATGCATATAAATTGTGGTTATTAATTTGATTCGTTCAGATTCGTTTTGCCTCGTGAGAAAATCCACGAGTAGATTAGAATTTGTTTGATTTGATCAATGTAATAGACTAGTCTAGATCTAGGTTTATTTATTTTTTGTAAATAAATTATAACCGGATCGAAAACGAAGACGGAGACGGAGAATTAAAGGATAAAATCCAGAACCGGGAGTAGGCGGCGTGCGTCGCGCGAAACGTGCCAAGGGAGGCACGCCAAGACAACGCGGACGCCTTAGCAGGCGAGGCCGAGGGCCGAGAGCGCATGAGGATTAGGCCTTAAGCACGGGCGGGCGCAAGGCGACGCTGCACCATCTTGCTAAAGAAAGCCGGGCGACGAAGCGGATGCACGCGGAGACGCTTGGGGATCGCCGAGGTTCGTGGGGCGGCAGGGTTTGGCGAAGCGTCTTGGCGCGGATGCATTGATTCGCGTCGTCGAGCTTCGGCGGCTTCTCGGACCGAGCCGAGGCAATTGGCGAGGCGATCGCTGAAGCGATGCCGAGCCTACATAGCTAAGTGGCCGGGCGGATGCGGCGTGCATCATCCGGCCGCGGCTACTGGCGTGGCGTTTCGAGACGGAGTATTTTTTTGAGACGATCGAGTGGGAGAAATTCAAGATGGTGTTTCTTCAAGATCAAGCCAAGAAAAATCAAACCATGACAATTGGATAATTTGTGTCCAATATGTTTATTTTTCTGCTTTGCTTGATTTATAATTGTGTTATCTTATGCTTTATTTAATTTGTTTAAATGTGTTTGCATGAGAGTTGCCCAAAGAAAAATCTCACCTTAAAAAATTACTAAGTATATTTAAATAATTAATTGACAATTTTATTCCGGATAATAAAATTGAATTAATTTTGACCGCCATGATTTATTTATTTGTGAATTCTTTTGGAGAAATTCTCCCCACGGGACGGTCAAAAGATAGCTTTCACATGAATGAATTCCAAATGGATGATTGTGGGTTATTATTAGTGGCGACGATGACCCTCCCCACGAGGCTCGTTCAATGCGAAATAATAATCATGTATTTAATCATGGTTATTACTTAGGTATAAAATTGATATGCATATACTTCCCCAAAGTCCCTGTCAATTTTATATTGGTCAAGTGGGAGCCAACTATTAATCTGGATATTAAAAGTTTGTAACTGTTCTTGTTTGTAACCTGCTTGAATGTGTTTAAATAATGACCCACCCCACGTGGCTTATTTAAACTGTTTTGAGATGTTGACTGATGCATGTTCATATTTTTTTTGAGATTTTAATATGATGCATGTGATCGAACCTTGTGATATATTTGTGCTTATGCATATTATTATTTATTTCAGTTCAGCATGTCGTAACCTTTTAAATCCACTGCTATTATACTTGAAGTCAATATAATATGTATGGAAACTATATTGATTGGAAACGAAAATTATAATTGTCCTAATTGCACAAAAGCACAAGTGGATTCTTGACACACCAAAATCAGATGAGCCAACTGACGAGTCAAAAATGCGGGACTCGTCAGATCACCTTGCGAGAGATGTCGTCGCTGAAAATGGTGGAGGGCAAACCCGTAAGGGATTACGTCCTCAAAATAGATGACTCATCTGAACAAACTTGAGATTCTGAGTGCAGATTATAATCTGGAGACTCAGATGAATTTGGTACTTCACTCTCTGCCCAAAAAGTTTTTGAGCATTTTGGCCTCGCTAGCTGATTTGTTGCAAGCTTTTGCTCTCGACAGAGATGATGATGGGGCACCAAACTCAAGCTTTGACGGCAAGTGGTCCGTCTTCATCTTCTACGCCAAGGGAAGGCAAGAAAAAGAAGAGGACCAAAAGCCATAAGCAATAAAACTCAACTGTTGACAAGGGCAATGGTAAGATGAGGAATGCTTGTGGTGTCAAGGAAAATTCAAAGAGGAAGTGCTTAAGCTGCGGTGAGAGAGGACAATGGAGGTTTTGCCTGTTCCAACCCCAAAAGGGACGGAAAGAAAGGTAATTCTCACGCACTAGTTGTTGAAACTTGTTTAGCGGCGAATACTTCTCATTCGTGGGTGGTTGATACGAGATCCACTAATCATGTTTGCTTCACGGGTTCAAACTGGTCATGTAACTTAGTGGGAGTGAGATCCTCATCACACTGGACGATGCTATGAGAGTGACAGCTGAAGCAGTGGGAGAAGTGCACTTGTCTTTTGAAGACAGAGTTCTAATTTTAAGACATGTTCTTTATGTTCCCAGTTTTAGAAAGAATTCACTTTCAGTTTCTAAAATTCTGTTAATAGACACTTACTTTCTTCTAATAAGAATGAAATCATTTCTGGAAATGATGAGTGTATCTATTATGGGACATTGATGGAAAATTTCTATATAATTAACTGTGCACACCACTCACGAAATGCATCCTATAACACATCAACTGTTTCCGATAAAAGAAAATATGAATGAGACACTTCTATGGCATCTAAGATTTGGACATATAAATCCAAAGAGGATCCAAAGGTTTGTGAAAGACCGTTCACAGGAGTTTCTCCAAGTCGAACCAATTCCAACCTGCGAATCATGTTTGGAGGGTAAAATGACCAAGAGGACATTTGGAGCCAAGGGGAATAGGGCCAAAGAAGTGTTAGAGATCGTTCACACAGATGTATGTGGTCCAATGTCAACCAAAGCAAGAGGAGGTTATGAGTATTTTGTCACTTTTATTGATGATTACTCAAGGTACGGTTATATTTTCCTTATGAAGCATAAATCTGAGACCTTTGAGAAATTCAAAGAATTTAAGGCTCAAGCAGAGAATCATAGGGAAAAACGTATCTAGTCTCTACGATCTGATCGTGGAGGCGAATACCTCAGCGATGAGTTTTTGAACTACTTATATGATGAAGGGATTGTATCCCAGCTCACTGCACCCGGAACCCCTCAACAAAACGGGATTGCAGAGCGAAGAAACAGAACTCTTTTGGAAATGGTTAGATTTATGATGAGTTATGCGGATCTTCCCAAGTCGTTCTGGGGTCATGCCTTGGAAACAACAGCTTACATTCTGAACTTGGTGCCATCCAAATCGGTTCCCAAAACTCCCAAAGAATTGTGGACCGGGCGCAAGCCTAGTATGAGACACATGAGAATTTGGGGGTGTCCGGAAAATTGGATCCTCGATCAGAATTAAGGTTGTTTGTAGGATACCCCGAGGGAACAAAAGGGTGTATGTTCTATGGTCCCGAAGATCAAAAGGTGGTCATAAGCACCCACTTTAGATTTTTGGAAGAAGACTATATGAACGAAAGAAGACCCAGAAGTGAGATTACCTTAAATGAGCTAAGGAGGCAAACCTCATTGCTAACTGTACAAGATGACATACCAAACGACACACTTACACAACCGGAACCTCGTCGTAGTGGGAGGGTTGTGAGACAGCCCGAGAGATTCATGGGAATAGAAGAGTCCTCGGACTTAATTCCCGGACAAGACGAATCAGACCCATGGACATATGACGAATAGCAATAAAAGCCGAAATGGGTTCTATGTTTCATAACAAAGTGTGGGAGCTAGTCGAACCACTTAATGGGGTCAAACCCATTGGTTACAAGTGGGTATATAAGAGAAAAAGAGGACCGGACGGGAGGGTGGAAACCTTCAAGGCAAGACTAGTGGCGAAAGGTTATACTCAGAAAGAAGGGATCGATTATGAAGAAACTTTTTCGCCCGTAGCCATGCTCAAGTCTATCCGTATTCTCTTATCGATTGCTGCGCATCTCGACTTTGAAATCTGGCAAATGGATGTCAAGACAGCTTTCCTTAATGGAAGTCTTGATGAAGGGATCTATATGCAACAACCCCAAGGCTTCATTGAAAAAGGCCAAGAACACCTAGTTTGTAAGCTCATGAAGTCCATTTACGGACTCAAACAGGCATCCAGAGCTTGGAACCAATGTTTTGATCATGTTATATGGGTTCGATCAAAACGAGTTTGAAAGTTGTGTGTATAAAAAGCGTGTCGGAACTGCATTGGTATTCTTAGTACTATACGTAGATTACATTCTGATCATCGGGAACGATGTGAAGGTGTTATCAGACGTAAGGGCATGACTTTCAAAATAGTTTGATATGAAGGACTTAGGGGAAGCCGCACACATCCTTGGGATCAAGATTACTCGAGATAGCAAGAAAAAGATGATAGGCTTATCGCAAGCTTCATACATAGACACTGTCTTGAACCGATTCAGCATGCAAGATTCCAAGAAAGGTTTCGTACCTTTCAGGCATGGAATCCATCTATCCAAGAAAATGTCTCCTAAGACGCAAAAGGAGATAGATGACATGAAAGGTATTCCTTACGCTTCGGCTGTCGGAAGCCTTATGTATGCAATGCTGTGTACGAGACCGGATATCTGCTTTGCCGTTGGCATGGTGGCAAGATATCAAAGTAACCCGGGGGAAAGAACATTGAACGGCAGTTAAAAACATTCTGAAGTATCTGAAAAGAACTCGGGATAGAATGTTAATTTATCAGTCAGATAGTCTAATCCCCATCGGCTACACGGATTCGGATTTCTAATCAGACTTAGATTCCAGAAACTATCTTCCTCAGTTAGTGTGTTTCCATTTGGGAAGTGTAGCCATCAAATGGACGAGTGTGAAGCAGAAATGCATCACTGACTCAACCATGGAAGCCGGGTAAGTAGCTGCTTGTGAAGAAGTGAAAGAACCGATTTGGCACTAGACCTTCTTAGTGGACTTGGATGGAGTTCCGAATTTGTCTAGCAATATTTGCTAGGGGCAGTTGCAAATTCAAGGGAACCAAGAGTCCACGAGTCAAACAAGCACACTGAAGGAAAGACATCTTATACAAGAAATCGTTAAGAGAGGACATATAGAGGTGGCATAGATCGCGTCGGAAGACAACCTAGCTGATCCATTCACAAAGGGTCTGCCTCAGAATACATTCGAGAGACATGTGAAAGGAATGGGTGTCAAGACCTTTGCCAATCTACATTGAATATAAGTGGGAGAAATTATTAGGTTCGTGTAGGTGACATTAGATGTCACGGATCTACACGAGACATGTTGTAGTATACTTAAAAGCAGACTTTGAGTATAAGTGGAAGATTGTTGGGATTATACTGGAAAGTATGCTTTTTTACTTTGTATAATCAAAAACTGAATTTCGGACTTATTTACTGAAATAAATTGTTTATCACTGATGCTTTAAATATTATCGAATGTTACATATATTTACTGCATAACTGTTCAATAATTTGTACGTGTTACATTGTAGTTAATTTAGTGATACCAGATCACAGAAGATTAAATTAGCAGTCCCTTGTAACTAAAAGTACGTCATTCACGACCTAGATGGAAATGAACAACCCATCGTGAAAGGTTGAAGTGTAAGGCTCAGATTGGCTTGTCTTGACCAAGAGATTACACTAGTGCATGAATGATGCACTGAATAGGACCTACATGAGGACAAATTCTTCAGATATGAACAAGGAAGAATTAGACCTCAGTGGTTCGTCATTTCTTAATCTTCGTTCCTTAAATAGGATCACGTGTGATTGGTAACTATTGCTTTGACTTATCATGGGTAGAGAATCAACGAGATTCAATACTTTTTATCTTGGGCAATATTATTGGTCACATGTGATTGCTAAAATTTAATACGGAGAATCGTGTGCAAGTATGTTTGCTTGATTTGCCCCCTTGGGAGGTTCATAAGCTTTATCATACTAAATCTTGCAAGTGGAATTAGTTTTCGGTATGGATAATAATGTTGAACCGTTCCTTGACTAAGGACAAACGATATTAATTAATTGAAAACTATTTCAGTGGCTTGAATTAATTAATGGGCTAGATAATCTTAAACACGGGAAATAATAACCGGGAGCCATATTGACTGTAATATGGGTTAAGATGGATAGTGCAATATTAATTATGTAGTGGGATTAATTAATATTTATGGGCTTGAATAATATTGTGGCTCAATATTGATAATTCAAGATCCATTGGAAGATCCAATCTTAATTCTCCTAAAGGCCCCCTGAGTAGCCCAACATATAGTCCAATAACTGAAAAAGGTGTTTAAAATAAAATAAATATTGTTGCTTATTTTTCCTCATTTATTTCGAAATTTATGGATAAAAGGGGAGAAAGATTTTCTTTGAATTTTGTTATGGAATGAAGATATGTATTCTTGGAATACAAGATTATCTCATTAAATTCAAGAAATCTCCCACTTGGTTATCTATAAGAGAATTTCGAAAATTTTGATAAATTAAGGGCAAGAAAGATTTTCTTGATTTTCTTGAAAAGATATTATGGAAGATATGTATTTCTTGAAATACAAGAATATCTCATAAATTCAAGAAGATCCAAATCTTGGAATCTTGACCCATAATTTTTGAAATAATCCATAACAAAGAGTAGGTGGAATTTTGTGGAATATTATAATTATGGGAAAAGGAATATAGGAGATATATTCAAGATTTCTTGGAGATCAAGAAAAGATTTTCCCACATTATTTTTTGCCAAAATTTCGTCCACCACCCTCTATAAATAGGGGATGAATGTTTCATTCCCAGTAACACACGAAAATTGGTTTTTCGGAAAAATATCAGCGTCGATAAAATATCAAATATTTTGTAACGTCGACAGATTGTATTTTTTTCTAAAAACGTCAATTGAGTAGTGTACAATTCCATGTGCTGGAAAAATAAGTAAATCCACAAAGGTGGTGCAACATAGTTTATTCTCCTTTTGTTAATTGTTCACAAGTGTCCTACCACCGGATAGTCGAACAAGGATTAAGGGAATACTTGGGAAGTTCTTTTGGTTAGTCTAATCAGCCAGATCACTGTCATCCCAAGAGGTACGTTCACGTAAACTCGTAGAATTCCGCATGCGTAGGATTTACGTGAATTAATTATATGCATGATATGTTGTTGAATTATTATTTGAATTAATATAAGATTAATTCATGCTAGTAATAATTATAAGAATTAAATTTGTATTTAAATATTCACCCCGAATAGATCTGTGCAACTTATTCCCCAACATCTTCCCCATCTCTCATCGGTAGTTAACCACGCAATCCGAGCAATGTCCCTCAACGTTCGACTTCTAACCACACTTGATCCAAGCAACGTCCCACAACATCTTTCTCGAACCTGAGTCACTACGGCCCACAAGACCGCAACCTGGACCCTCACATCCATTCGATCCAAGAAATGCCCCTCAACGTTTTTGATTCGCACCAGAACCAAACAACGTCCCACAACATTCCCTTGAATCATTCGGCCACCAATTCCAGCACGATCTCAGGCACGTGACAACGTCCTTCTTGATCTTGCATGAACCAACCTGATACAACGATCTCAGGCACGTGTCAACGCCCATCTTGATCTTGCATCCAACCTAATACAACGATCTCAGCCACGTGTCAACGCCCATCTTGATCTTGCATCCAACCTGATACAACGATCTCAGCCACGTGTCAACGCCCATCTTGATCTTGCATCCAACCTGATACAACGATCTCAGCCACATGTCAACGCCCATCTTGATCTTGATCTTGCATCCAACCAACCACCTACTCCAAGCAACGTCCCATACTCCGCGAACAGGCTGCGGAACCCGCTCGACCTGGGGCTTTGGTCGAGCGGTTCTGCTCGACCAACCAGCTTGCTCGAGCGCCTTGTGCATTCTCAGACGTTCAGTGATTGTGCCCGGCCGCATACCGAACGAAGCTAAATCCGAAATCCGTTCCATCAAACTTCTCAACAGGCGATCTCCCTTCAGCCACCATAATTGCTCCCACCAGATCCCTTGAGTCTGATGCTCTGATACCAATTGTTAGGAATTTAAACAAGCAATTATAGGAGAAAATAATGGAACAACGAATTTAGGAACAAACAATTTGGTTACCCAGTTCGTCAGGAATGACTACGTCTGGGGGCACTACCAAGCCAGGAGAGATCTACTATATCGTATAAGATAGTGCAAGTGGTGCAAGATACAATGGGGGAGTCAGAGGGTTATTTGTACAAAAACCTAGACTGAACGAAACTGGGCCAAAATCTTAGATTTGGCCCATCCTGGCTGAAACCCTAAATCCGCACACAGGCCTCGGAACCGCTCGACCTGGGCCTTTGGTCGAGCAATTCTGCTCGACCAACTTGCTAGCTCGAGCGCCTATGTTGTGCTGCATGGGGGGCGCTCGACCGAGCATAAGTGCTCGACCACGAGCACAGGTCGAGTGCCTCCCGCGTCCTGCATTCCGGTTTCGATCAGGCTCCAACAATCCCAACATATTGTTCATAAATAATTTGTTTCTCTACTAAAATTCTAAAATTCGTAGGCAAATTGTAAGCAATCTTCACTAGAGTGAGTCTCATGTGTATCCGGATGCACCTTGCACTCATAACGCATTTTAAAAGCGTGCAACTATACAAAATAGAAACGTGCAACTATTTCAAATAGAAGCATGCAACTATGTTTCCATATTAACAGTTGCACTTTTCAGTATAACAAATTGCACGCTTCTAAAATGCACTATGAGTGCACGGTGCACCCAGGTGCATACAAGACCTAGCCTCTTCACTATTTAAACACTAAATTATTTTTGTTGACAAATTTCGTAATCATTTATAACACTTTGTAGGTAATTTTTTTATTTTTTGTAGTGAGTAACAAATAAAAAAGAACAGCATTGGGTATAAAATGAGATAATTCAATAGGAATAGTGGGAGTAATAAGTTTGTATAAACAATTAATAATTTGTTCCATCCAAATATTTCAATTAGTCACTCTAAAATTAATTATAAAATGGAAAAGCCATAAATATCAATTATGCAAGTAAAAATAAAATAAAAATCGAATAAGTTTAGAGGGCATCACATTCACATGGCTACATTCTGCTACTTAATCAATTTCACTTGAAATATTTACAGCTGCACAGATCGGATCGACTGTACATCCTTTTTTCCTCGAACAAAAATGGCATGTCAATTCACCGAGTCATGCTAACTACACACTTTGGACTAGTGGAGGTGATGGTTGATGTACGAGGTGAGGATGATGTGTTGTAGCCGTTTTGCCATGTCGCGCCCGCTATGCGACACAGATTCCGGTGTCGCGCGTTGACCGCGACACGAGAAGCCTGTGTCGCGAGCTGACAGTGTCGCCCGTTAGCCTGTGTCGCGCGGGTTGGGCGACACGGGCGTGCCAACCGCCCGACAATTTTTTTAATTTCTGTTTTTATTAAATTAGAATTAAGTTATAATTATTTATTTAACTAACTAAATGTATTATTTGTGTTGTAGGACAATAGAGACGATCGTTTGTTGACCCAGTTCGTCGAGAACGACTACATCTGGGGGCGTACCAAGCCAGGAGATTTCACTATTTCATCATCCGATTATTCTATACAAGAGATCCCTTTATATAGGGTGTACAAATAATATAATAAATGTTTAATTTATTTCTCTATTTATTACACTTAATGAAGGTTCTAATTTATCTCCCAATCAGTTACAGTTGATGAAGGCACATAATGTGTTTTTCCTTCAACAATTTGATTAATTTAAAAGTATTAATTATTTAGTTATAAAGAATTAGTTATTTCATTGAAAAATATTATCGTTGTTTGGTCATAAAGTATAATTTCATTAACTAAAAAGTGTTAGTTATTTGTTATCAACAATATTAGTTCATCAATTGAAAAGTATTAACATTAATTGAAAAGTATTAGTTCATTCATTGAAAAGTATTAGTTAGTTGGTTATAAAGTATTAGTTCATTCATTGAAAAGTATTAGTTTAATTATCAATTTAAACATGAAAATTTAAAATATTATTCACATTATATGAAAAATATATATATACACATTACATAATTTCAATCCGAGAATGGACTGCGACGTGCTGCTAGAAAAAATGTATTAAATATTAAAAAAATGTATAATATTTGTCTTTCTCGTTATTTCTAGACCTATAATTATACTCACGTCACGGTGCATCCGATTCATGTAATGTACGATATAGCTCTATCCTGCTTTCAAATTCTAAATGTATACCATTTACAGAAGGGTCATGTCCGCGTTCCCAGTATGCAGATATAAACGGTACTGAATGCTCGTCAGTTGTCATATGCAACTGAAATTACAGTTAAAAAATTATAATTATAATTAAATAAAATACATAAATAAAAAAATTTGTGTCGGAATTACATTAGTATAATTTTTTCTTACTAATATCCAATGAGAATTGTTGTGCACGCTCCCCAAGACCAATTTGAGGGCCGGAAGTCCTCCATATTCATCTGTTATTACGGGAAGACAATAATGTCTGCCATGTTCACTAAATGACATTACGAAAACGTTATATGTGGTTGCAGCCAGGTATCCATGTTCAGGTAATGAAAACCATTTATCAATTGAGGCATAACCGCGGAAGTGATTAAGTGATTTTTCCAACTCTGACATGGTTGTGTAACCACGAATAATGTTTTCGTATAAATCACGTCTTATTTGCAGATCTTTAAAAAGATTCATTCGTACCGTAGGTCAGTGGTCCTCGCTTCCGTAGATTGCGAGTGCAACAGCTCTAAATCCGCAGTTTCCATCTCCAATTACATCATTGTAGGAATGAATATAATTTCTAATATATGGAGGAAAATCGTTTTCCACCGGAGAGTTAAAAAACTGTATTGGATAGTTAATATTTATTTGAAAATTGAGCGGCCTACTTGAACTAGCGGTACAGTTGCGATGCGGGACATTAGAAGGTGGGGGCCTCTTGGGCTTTGAAGTTGGAGTTTTGGGGGAATTTGTGTCGGTATGCCCTGGATTTTGAGAAAATCTGTTCCGAGTCTCTTTAGAAAAACTCATCGTACATCTTTCTGATGTGCTATATCTACGATCAGCTTCAGGTGGAATATCCTGGTGCGCATTAGTTGCCGCCACTCTCCCCTTACCCCTTTTTTTAGTAGACTTCTTGAATCCCACACCTTTTATCATTCTCTCATACCAAAAAGGTTGACGATCACTGTCTTTAGTCTTCTGTGTCGACTTATTTTTTTTTCAACCTTCGGTGGAAGAATGTCTTCCGTGTCATCATCGAATAATTTTCTCCTAGTCTTACCACCACCATCATCATCTGTTCCGGTGGTAGGTATACTAGAAAAATCTATATCCAATGTTTTTCAAAACGAGTCTATACAATTTAAAGGTATTTAAAAATTGTTTTCAAAGTACCTTGTAAGCTCGCATTGGCACGGAAGACCATGTGTTCTTCTGAGACAACAACCACAATTTTTTGGACCTAGTTTCCTCTGCACTTCTTCTACAATGAGATCAAACGCCTTAGACGTGATATTGCACACTAGTTGACTGAAAAATTCATTCTCTAGCATATCAGTTCTTGTCTTGTGGCCGCTAAATCTCGATTGCTTTTTTATCTCACATATTTGCAACTCCATTACCTGGTGAAACTTTTTGAAGATCATGTCAAAGTGCCTCTTGTAGCCATCCAAGTTTTTTTTTCACCCTATGATGTTCTTGTTCAACCCTACAAATATATTACATGTCTCAAAACGTCGTTCCAATAGTTTTAGTTATGATAATAGTGTAATAGTTGTCATAAAAAGTATTAATTTTGTACGGTTACCTGTTCGTGGTGTAGTTTCCGTAGTGCAGACGATGATCGAGTTGCATCCCTAAAATTCTCATTTTATGCGGCCTAAGCCACGTATCTTCGCAATACAAAATTAGATCGCCCAATTTGTCGTACTTCTTCTTTACGTAATTCCACCTAATTTTCCATTCTTCAGGTGTGCCCGCCTAGATTGCATAATTCCACTGTAATTTAAAATTATCATCAAACTTTTTTATTTAATCCTTTTTTTACTAGAGCTAGCGCCCGGACATAAACAATTTGCTCTATGTGGCGCCTGCATAAATGTGCTTGAGAATTTGGAAAAACCACATTAACAACATTCATCATCGCGAAAGCCCTATCCGTAACAACGACATTTGGTAGGTCACTCTAGTACAGTCCCCGAATAAATCGTAGGATATATTCGAAGTGTTCCTGCGTTTCACGGATCATATATGCATATGCAATGGTGAACATCTTGTGAGTGCTTGTTGCCCCAACTGCCTCAAGTAAAGGCATACCCTACATGTTCGTGTTGTATGTTGTGTCAATGATTAATACTTGCGGATAAGTGTTGACCATTACAACCGAACATGGGTGGTTGAAAACTATATCTTCGAGTTCGTAATCAGCATTTGTCCTATAGTCATACCTATATTTTTATATAAACATATCAAATATAATACAATCAAAATATGAATATAATTATTTAGGTAACAAAAAACAGGATTTCAAATTAACGAGTAGTGTATATATAATGCATATAGACTAAAGTTAATCATTAACAATAAATATGGTCATGTATAGATTGTATAGCTAACTATACCCCAATAATATATTATATTGAGTGCAGTGTGATTAAAAGGAAATGTAATTGACTGATGAAGTTTTATAAAATAATCTTAAAAACTTTGCTAGTATTTATACCTGTAATTCCTCTTTCACAGTAGGTGTATGAAGTTTTGTGTTGAGGTAAGCTCCTCACGACTTTCTCTCCTTATCTTTTGCTGTGTATTGTACATTCTCTTTGAGTCCGTACTATTGTTGGAATCGATTGTCTTTAAATATCCCAAAATATTGCTCGAACTGACATTCATTGAATCTAGCAGTTGTACATGTTTGTACTGTTCGGGGGTTATTTGACCAATTCTGGAACCCTCATCACATTTTAGAAATCGATGATTGTGTGTCCCCTCCAAAACACTAATTTGCCACATATCACGGTCGGGATCAGAAAGCCAAGCAACTAAACAAAAAAGGACAAGAAATTTTTGCGGTTTTGGTATTTCGCTCATTCGTGATTTTTTTTAGGTCTATAGGTGACACCTTCACTACATATATACCTTACTGTTGTTGCATTAGAATTACGAATGGACAATGTGATGTTTCTCATACCAGCAACACTCTTAACATAAAAAGCAACTCCGTCTTTTCCGATTAACCCATCACCAGGAGTAATAAAATCAGCAATGACATCTTCGGGCACATAATCAGCATCATAATAAGAACTAATTTTATGTAATATTATAAAAATATGGAGGTATAAGGTGATAATGAATACTAAAGAAATGTAGGAGAAAAATTTATAAGAAGGTCTGTGCTGAAGTAGAATGTATAATTTGTGTGAAGAATTGTGTGAAGAATTTTGAACGATTAGAATGTATATGCTGAAGCATATGAAATTTATAAGAAGGGTGAAATTTATAAGAAGGTCTGTGCTGAAGTAGAATGTATAAATTGTTCAAAGAATTGTGTGAAGAATTTTGAACGATTAGAATGTATATGCTGAAGCATATGAAATTTATAAGAAGGTCTGTGCTGAAGTAGCATTGAAAATATAAAATAAGTACGTAGTAGCATATGAAATTTATAAGAAGTGTGAATCTGCATGAAAGGGGCCCGTCAAAAATTTCAAGATTAAAATCAGTAGTTCAGTACTGGTAAAGTTGAGAAACCAGCACACGCGAACGGAAAAAGTCCGACACGGATGGAAATTCAAAAGACGGTGGCGTGTGGGTGTCGGGGAGTGTGACCGCGCCCCCCACCATCGCCTATATTGCGCGACACACGCCCAATTGGCGCACAGGGCACGCGACACAGTTGGCCGTGTCGTGCCACTCGCGCGATATGCGCCTCACACGTCTGACTCGCCTGATTCCTCTTGTCCTCCTGAACTGATTTAACTGCACGAACCTGCTAACTTTATTATTTTTATCGCGATGTTATTATTACAGTGTTCTCTAGCTATATAATAGAGTCTCAGATTTTATGATTCACAATTGAAAATAATTTAGCCACAATTGCAGATAATAGCTGGTTCAAATATGAGTCAACAAGATTCATTTTTTTATGGAGAAGAGTGGACGAAAGAGGTAACTGAGTCTCTGGTTGAGTTTCTTGTAAAAGAAAATAGAGAGGGTCGTTGGGTTTGGAACAATGATAATATGCTTTCAATCGTTGGCGCTACACGACACATAAATATTAGTTTTGATTTGAATTTCCACCCAAAAGATGTTCAAATCAGAGTTCAAAATTGCGACGACGTTGGAGACTTTTCAAATACATCATTAGTCTTCGTACTGTAGTTTGGGATAGATTGACCAACCTCATGCGTGCACACCCGGACATATGGGCAAGTTTGATCGAGGTAATAGTAATAGTTGAAATTGTACTTTTGTGTTTGCTTCCTTTCTCGTGTTTTTAAAATTTGGTATGCTAATATGTGTAGAAAAACTCGATGTCGGCT
Source organism: Stenogyne calaminthoides (assembly GCA_037126765.1). Lineage (NCBI taxonomy): Eukaryota > Viridiplantae > Streptophyta > Magnoliopsida > Lamiales > Lamiaceae > Stenogyne > Stenogyne calaminthoides. The sequence continues at coordinate 22,778,610 of JBBCBC010000025.1, forward strand.
GCGTATATGACTCATGGAGATCCGTTATTTCTATCCTTTAGCTTTCTGTTCAGCCATTGGAGTGCACAAGATTATGGCCATGAATACCTCCCAGCGACTCCATGGGTGCATCCGTGGGAAGTTCCCGGTGAAGAGAGTACTGATGATGAACTAGACTACCCTTCCCTCGGAACGAAAAGAGTGAAGAAGAAAGTGACGAGTCCTATGAAACGGATTAGGACATGAAGTCTTGCAAGTTCATTAATATGTATTTATATTTTTGAAGTGTTATGGATATTTCTCTTTTAAAGTATTTTAATTTTCATGATAATATTGTGTTGTTGTTTTAATTTTATGATTCACAATTTTTTAAGTATTAGTAAATTTGGTTTTAAAGTATTTTAATTTTCATGATATTTTTTTAAGTATTAGTAAATTTGGTTTTAAAGTATTAGTTCCATATTTATAAAGTATTAATTCATTCATATAAAAGTATTTGCGAATGAATATAAAATTTGGTAGTTTCATATTTATAAAGTATTAGTTTCATGTTTATAAGAGTACTCTTTAATGAATATAAATTTATTAGTTTCATGTTTATAAAAGTATTAGTGAATGAATATAAAATTATTAGTTTCATGTTTATAAAAGTATTAGTGAAATGAATATAAAAGTATTAGTGAAATGAATATAAATGTATTAGTGAATTAAAGTCATTTAATATCTGAAATTTTCTGAATTAAAGTTTGAATTTTCGGTCAGTATTTTATGTAATATTTGAAATTAACAGTATTAAATTTTCGGTCAAACAATTCAAATTAAAGCACTAAATTCTGAATTTTTTTGAGTCAAAAGTCTGAAAAGTGTTGTCAAAAGAAACTGACATGATGTGCAACACGGAGTCTGAAGGTGCGCAACACGAAGTCTGAAAAGTATGTTGTCGCTTGATCTGCCATGCGACCACAGAATCCTCTGTCATCGCACAGCGCCACAATCGTCACGACCACGCAACAAATTTTTTTTTTTCCGAGATTTTCGGCCTCTATTAATATTTTTAACCTAATTCACCTAATTCACCACCATAAATACACCAATATCTCCTTCAATATAACCATAACCTCCCACTCAAATATTTTCACACTTCACACTCCCATTGTCTTTTGTCTTGCAAGTGCAGCAGCCATCTACTGCCTTCCAACGCCGACCTCCGCCGACCGACCACCGCCGGCCGTTGTTATATATATATATATATATATATATTGTATATATATATATATATACTTTTTTTTTTGCTTTTTTATTCTTATTTGTTTTATTTTTCGACACATAATAATAATTTTTTTCTTGTTTAACAGTCGAAGAATTAGCCAAGCTACCGCGTACTTGCCGCCGCCCGCCGCCCGCCGTCCGCCGCCGACCACCGCCTGTCGCCGCTGGACGTCGCCACCTTCAAGGTGTGTTTTCTTTTCTCGGTTGTTTGGTATATTTTATTTTTTATTATAAGGTATTAGTTGAATTGATGTATAGTAACATTTTGTATACTATAAATTGTTAGTCTATATGTTGTAAAATGTCACTTGAATTGTTGTAAGGTATTAGTTTAATTGCATTTACAAATAAAAGTAAAGTTTTATGTGAATCTGTTTACAAATAAAAGTAAAGTAAATTGATTTGCTTGTGTGTGTATATTTTAATTAATTTAATTTAATTCAATTATAATGCAACTTACAATTATTAATATAGGTCTCATTTCACTTACATAATGGTATACCAAAAAATATTACGATTAATTGATTTGAAAAAAGCAAGGTACTTTACAATAATTCATGAGAACTGTACTGTGAATAATGAACACGTGACATCTTAATTTCTCACTTCACTTGGCCATAATGCACCTGATTTTGGTGGGAAAAAAAATATTGCTTATACTTAGTATTTAATAAAACATAAAAAAAAAAAAAACTTGCATTTGAATTGGAAAATTTGACATTCAAATTTTCAAAAGGAATGAATGGTCAATGCTTTACAGTCCAAAACTAGTATAACTTTAATGCCACCATAAAAAAAGGAGAAAAATTATAGCTTTAATGCATTCCAAAATAAAACTAAATTATTTTACTTTTACTAGTCTCTGTTGAAATTTCGACATAATTTAATTGGTATTTCATTCCTCAATCCTAATATTTATTTTAGAAATATTATATTTGTAGAGCATAGCATTTAAACTTGTTTTAACTCAAACTAGTAATTAAATATGCAGTTCATTTTTTTATTTTTGAAAAGTAACTATGAAACTTTATTTCCTCAATTAAAATTTTAATTACGCAAATCATAATTGATTATTTCCTTACTTATTTTTTTAATTAGAATTTTAAAAATTAAATTAGTTTGAAAATTAGATAATATATAGTAAAAGTGAACGACCAATTAGATAATTTCTTAGAAAAAAAAAGGAATGATTGAGATTCTTGAAGTCAACAATTAATTATTCTCTTATTTAGATTATAGTTGATATAAGATTGTATGCTATAAGGTATTAGTTTGTATGTTGTGAGGTATTAGTTTGCATGCTGTAAGATATTAGTTTGTATGTTGTAAGGTAGTAGTTTGTATGCAATAAGGTATTAGTTTGTATGTTGTTAGGTATTACTTGTGTTGCTATAAGGTATTAGTTTATATGCTATAAGGTAGTAGTTTGTATGTTGTAAGGTATTAGTTTGTATGTTGTAAGGTATTAGTTTGTATGCTATAAGGTATTAGTTGAAATGTTGTAAGGTGTTGCTTCAATTGAGGTATTACTTGATTTAAAATATATAATTTCATATGTTTTTTCTTAGTTCACTATGTCAATCCGCTTCTGCCCCGATTGCTCTGCACCATGTAGAGTATGCAATCGATGTGTTCTTGCTAAACAACGTGCGCATGCAACTGAATCTGAACAACTCGAATTACAAAACTTTTAGTGGAGTACATTGTTCGATCTAAACACCCCTGCTTACCAACCTAATGTCGAGCAATCTTTTCCGATGCAGTATGATCCATTTCGTACACCTAATGACATTTGTTTCAATGATTTGCATAATTACTCTCCAATTGAATTCCCCTCATTTTCACCATCAACACATATGGTCATGGCCTCCGACCCTCTTCCGGTTGTGGCTGCATCTCATCATTCCCTTAACATGGGCCCGTCTACGTCTCATCACTCCATTCACTCCACTCACCAGGGCCCGTCTACATCTCATCACTCAGGACACCAGGATGAGGATGAATACGAAAGTGCTCCGCACGTAACACAAGCCTCATCCTCGTCTTCGTCACATAGTGATTGGTTGACGACGATGTCCATGCCTTGAGGACCTTTAGATCCAAGTGTGTTGTGTGCCACACAGAACCAAAAAAATATGGGATGATTCAGTAAGTAAAATACACGTTTTTTTAATTATTATTTCAAACAGTTACGATATGTAAATTAATGAGTTCATTTTTATGAAAAAATATGTAGATGTTTCGTAAGATCCTCGATGGCCAGACTCGAATTAGAACTCTTGAGGATTGGTCATCGAATTCATTCGATCATGACAATCATTCCTTCTCCCTCATTAGAAAGTCTGGATTGGAGGATATGGGGTGAATGATGTTTCAAACCAACAACATGCCCTTCATTACAACATTCGTCGAATGGTGGCACCCTGAGACGAATACTTTTCATATGCCTTTCGGGGAGATGACGATCACACTCCACGACGTACATGCTATCCTTGGTAAACGGAACCCTAAAACTAATTTTTAATAAAACAAATTTTAATTTTTTATCAATTCATTTTACTAATAATAAAAATAAAATTTTCTCCAATGTAGGCTTGAACATAAATGGCTTCCCCGTCATTGGCGACGAAAGTTGTATTGACGATGCATTGATTAATGCATGCGGCTCTAGGGGACAAAACCAAAGTAGCGCCATCCTTGAGTGTCAAAAGAATAACCACCTAAGCGAGGTCTCTATTGTTCGAGGTTACCTATGATACTTGATGGGGTCGACACTATTTCCTGATAAAAAGCGCAATTCTGTCCCCAAGTATTATGAGGTGTTGCGTAATCTCGATGCTGAAGTCCCTAACTATGCATGGGGAGCCGCCACATTGGTGTATTTATATCACCAGCTAGGGGCAGCATCCAGACGTAACACGACAGAGATTTCGGGTTGCTTTACATTACTTGAGGTTAAAATTACAAACAATAATATTTTCAATGATATTCAATACACTGTTATCAATATATTGTTACATATAATAACTTAAACTCATTACAATTTTTCGGTCTTTGGATATACGAAAGTACTTCTTCGAGTTATAAAACGCACCGAAGCTACTTATTATGTCCATGGTACCCCACTAGCATTACTATGGAACGCCTCTCAAAGATTCAATCGGAAGAAAGAGGATCTTGTACATTATCGCAAGCTATTGGATAATTACCCATCAAGTCATGTATGTTTCTCATTCTCAAGTGACATCTTAATACAAATACGTCATTTATAATTTAAGTAATAAAATGTCTTATAAAAATATTTTTCATACATTATAAGTCAATTGGACTCCGTTCGGCCTTTCTGCATCAATCCCTGCCCCATCGTTATTCCACGGTTGCATTCAATTTCTGGACTACGCCGAAAGGTATATGCCTAAAAGGGTTGCACGACAATTTGGGAGAGTTCAGGGCATACCCCCATCACCGATCGACTTCGATCGCAATCGTTCAAATTTGGGTGTCGCGACAAAGGGCTTACATTTAGGTGTATGGGCCTACGGTCTCATATTGGAACGAGATGGGCAATCACAGTTACCCACTCGGGTACCTGGGTCCCGAAGCTCTAGTTCCGGATCGTACTACACCGAATTATGCTGCATGGTATGCAAGAATAACACATCTAAGAGTGCACAACCCTGAACACGGTGAAAACAACGTGCACGTCAATCCCATGCATGGTTCAACGCAAAATAGGTTGCGACACGTGATGCAAAACACGAATTCGTTGTTCCAGCAAGTTAGTCAGGATCCACAATGTCCAAATTATGTCAATACTGGACTTGACGTAATTGCCCAACATGCTGGTACCGCAATGTTGCCCAATCCTGGATATTGGGGACCACAACAAGCATATCCTCCTGAACAATTCACCCAACCAATACAACCTGGTTGGTGGAACGACTGCCCATATCCATACTATTACCAAAACCAGCCCAACAACCCAGATGACGACGATAACAATTAATATTATATTTATTTAGATTTTTTTATTTAAATGTTTGATGGAATATTTATTTGTACTAAATTGCTCCAGATATTTAATTAGTATTGCAATTTTTTATCTCTTATTAAATATTTTACTGTTGACATATTTTAATTTCTGTTAATTTTTAAAAAATTTAAAAATCAGTGTTTTTTAAACAAATTTATTGCTCAAAATCAATAATATAGAACTTATTTACCTAAATATATAAAAACTAATTTATTTGTATATCTTATTAAAAGATGAGTGCAAAAAAAATAACATCATGAAATGACAACAGAGTCGATAACCAGGAAAGACCACCGCTATTGCTGTGGTTGGACAAAGATGGGAGGTAATTTAATTTTTTAAAATAATATCACATTTGATTTTTTTTAAAATATATCATTCTTAATATGGACAAACTACTTGGACAACACAATTTCATCGCACGATTTGGATACTGTGTGAATAATGTAGACGAGAGGCAGATACGCCGCAAAGATTTTTGACACAAAATGGACAAATCGACCCATGGTTCCTTCCTTTGAGTGGTTTAGGAACGCATGTGGACTATATTTGAAGTAGGTTTAATAGTGTTTGTATTTTTCACTTATTATTATTATTTTGTAAAAATATATATCTTAATAAAAATCTTTATTATTTTTATTACAGGATAAATTCAGGATTAATGAAGATCCAGCTGATTTCAGAATAACATTTTTCAAGATTTGTGCAACATTCATGCGTCAAGGATAGAGAAACCCTAAATTAGATGTTGAAGGGTCATAGATAAGAAAGAGACTGTGCTTAAATGTTTAATATTATTTGAATACATATTTATAGAGTACTAGTGTTTAATATTATTTATATCAAATTGTTTCTTAATATTAATTAAAATATAAAATAACTACATATTTATACTTAATTAATTAATTATCTTAAATTATTATTATAATAAAAAAACATAAAAAAATGAAACAAAATAAAAAAAAAAATCGACATCACTTTTTTTTATAAAACAACATTCATCATCACCAACTCCTTCTCAATCATCACACCAATCATCACACAAACAAACACCAAAAAAAAAAATATCACCAATCATCACCAACCAACATCACCACTCAACTCCTTTAATCCAAAATGTGGATATAGCACTGATGCAATTCACCATTGGTCTGTAGTTCAGATTTTAAAATTTCAAATTTAGGGGTCTCATCATCGCATTCTTGAAGAACAAAAAGGAAACTGGGAAAAAATGGCGGCTGGAACAACCCGCAAAATTTCTGCAGCTTCTGCAAGGGCGCACACTCGAAGACCAATGCTAAAGAGTTCTTCTAAATCTTCAGGTGGGCTTTGCTTGATAATTTATCTTTTTCGTTTATTTTTAAATAATTAATTTGTGGGTGTGGATTTTTTTTTGTTTTTGAATAATGGTTTGGTGTTAGACAGAGTGAACATATTCTTGGATGTGAAAATCTGATTGTAATGAGACACGATGGTGAGGGAGAATCAAATTTGCAATTATGTGTGTTCTTTTAGGATTGAGGCTATGTTATTTGTTTTTACCTAATCTGGTTTTGGTGCAATTATGACTTTTGAAATCTAAGTTTTACTATTAAAGAAACTTGAATATCCATTGTGGGATATTGAGTTCAAAGTAGTGAATAAACCTTTGTTTAGACGAATAATTAATTCCAGGAATTAGCTGGTTGTTTATTGCTTGATATTGAAACACCCCACCAATAAAATTTCACACTTGGACCAGTTTTGTTGTTGCCTTAAAAATTATATGCTAAAATGAATGTTTCAGGGATTTTCAAGAAAATACTGTTGGTTGGCTTAGTGGGATTTCTAGCTTGGGGTTATCAGGCAACAAGGCCTCCTCCACCAAAGACATGTGGCTCCGCAAACGGCCCTCCAGTCACAGCATCAAGAATACAGCTTAAGGATGGGAGGCACTTGGCATACGAAGAATATGGTGTCCAAAAGGATGTAGCAAAACACAAAATTGTGTTTATCCATGGATTTAATACTTGCAGACGTGATGTTTCTGCAATTACTGCAACTCTCTCACCAGTATGGTTCTTTCTCTTATCAATAGCATTATGCATTTGTTAAACTGATCGCATCTTCCAGCTTTTTAAACTTATTTACAGGATATAGTTGAAAGTAAAGGAATACACATAGTTTCATTTGATAGACCTGGTTATGGAGAGAGTGATCCTCACCCTAACCGAACTGTTAAGAGCTTGGCTTTCGACATTGAGGAACTTGCTGATCAGTTGGGACTAGGATCCAAGTTTTACGTTGTAGGATTTTCGATGGGTGGACAGGTCGTCTGGAGCTGCCTCAAATATATCCCACACAGGCGTGTTTCCATTATAATATGTCTGATTATATCTATCCACACAAAATGATTTTTCAATAATTAGGATATTGAAAGACTATTAAGAAGATGGTTGGTATTTTCATCTGTTAATTGTGTTCTTAACTAAAGCGTTCAACAGATTAGCAGGGTCAGCTTTATTAGCACCAGTTGTGAATTATTGGTGGGCTGGGTTTTCCTTCAAACTTGTCCGAACAAGCATATAAGCAGATTCCTTTACAAGACCAGTGGGCTCTTCGTGTGGCTCACTATATGCCGTGGCTTACCTACTGGTGGAACACCCAAAAATTATTTCCAGCTTCAGCTGTTATTGCTCACGACCACCCACAAGTATTTTCTAATCAAGACAAAGAACTACTTCCGAAGATTGCTTCTATCAGCAAGGATTATCAGGTGAATATTTATGTCTTTTAGTGTGAAATCTTTAACAATGAATTGTTTGTTAGTAAAAGTTAAAGCATGGATGGCTGATGGTCTTTTGTCAATATGAATTGTTTGCCTCAAATCTCAATATCCATGCACATTTTACAAGCATTACTATTAATGAAATTTCTATGCAGCTTGTCCTATTGTTTTAATACTTAAAGTGCTGATGGTATATTTTCAGTTACTCTCTGAAAATTAAGATGATAGTACATGAGTTTATATCTTGCATAAAAAAAAAACTTAGAATTGCACCATATGTATGCCTATATAGTTGCTGTTTTACTATGACTGGAATTGAGAAAATAAATTGACAGACAGAGGGAACCATATGCTCCTAATCATAGTTAAGACTGAGGAATCAAGTCTCTGTAATATAATGGATCTCATGAACAAGATTAATAAGCTATGAAGCCTATTTTCACTAAATTGCTCCAAATATGACTAAGTTGGATTTTTATTTATGTTCTGTTTGATAGTTTATATACTTTAACATAGCTGAATTTGGCCAGAGTTGAATGGATAAAATATCTTAGTTGGAGGTGCTTTAATTGGTTGAAAAATGGAAAAATAGTTATTGGAGCACATATGTTCTTGGGCAAAGTCTTACGTAAACCATTTCACTGTACAAGTACAACTGATTTGTAATTTATATGTATTTTTTAAACTTAATTAGTTGTTTCATTTAAACATATTAGTTTGTTGGTATTAGTTGTTTCGTTCAAAAGTATTAGTTTTTATACTTAAAGTGATAGTTGCGAACCTGGTGTACGGTAAAATTGTTTTACATAAAACCAATTCATTTTCTTGGACCAGTACTGAGTAATTGTGTTCATCTTCGATTTGGTGATTAATGTTTTAAGATTAGTTGGGCCTGTTGTATGATTAAGATTATGTTGCATACATTTTTGTTCAGTATGAATATGAACCATCAACCATTTGGCCATTAATTTTGAAATTATAATCTTTTGACATCTTATATTAATGTTAATTTTACATTAACCAGGCAATAGTAAGACAGCAAGGGGAGTTTGAGTCCCTTCACCGTGATTTGAACATAGGCTTTGGGACCTGGGAATTTGATCCTACTGATCTGAAGAATCCATTCCCAGAAAATGAAGGCTCGGTTCATTTATGGCAGGGAGATGAAGATAATATGGTCCCTGTTAGTCTGCAGCGTTATATTGCTCGTCGTCTGCCATGGATTCAGTACCATGAGTTACCAGGTGCTGGTCACCTGTTTCCGTATGCCGATGGAATGGGAGACTCAATCATACAAGCCCTTATTGCTTGAAAGCATTTCATAGGTTAATCAAACCACCTTTACTTCATTGACCTTACTTCAGCTAATTATCATACAATTTTTTCTGATTGAATTAATAAAATTGGCCTTCAAGCTTGCAAATAAGGTGTATTTAAATTGTTATACTCTGCTAAATATACAATAAATCCAAAAAAAAACAAACTGAAACAGGATAAAAGAATTCGTCACCATTTAGTTAAACCCTTTAGGCAAGAATTGAGGTAATCTGCTTAAGACTCAATCCAAAACCTTCTCTAGAAGCTCATCATTAATTCCAGAATCGAATAAGACATTCGGGATTTTCTGCATTCCAGGATTTGGCTGTTAAAACACCCGAAAACTGTAGCCGTAGATTTCCCAACATTCATCTGGGAAAAACCATCACATCTCCTTGCTCGATAACTTTAGCAAAGACCCAATTCGTTGAATCCACAAAACCCGAATAGACTTTCTCTTGCAGAACGTAGACTGTCTCTGTGGCTTGAGATCAGCGTGTGGCTTGAGGCCTGGAAATTTGGCATGATTCACTGATATGGCTGAGAGGCCTGTATTAGAGAAATTTCCAAGTGATTTTACACCTGAAAACACGAAATCATTCGGGGTGACTGACTTAGGATTCTTGCATGGTTCTAAAGGACCAAAATTGAATTTAAAGGACGAAAACTGGACAACTGGCCGGAAGCCTGTTACGAATGTCGACGGCGAGATTGGGGAAGATAGGGTTTGTGTGGCTGCGAAGGTTGAAGGAGATGAAGCGACTCTTTCAACCGATGCCTTACCACTTGGCTATACTCCATCTCCCCATGTAAAGCCAAAGGAGAGAGGCCCCAAGGCCGAACGACACATAGGGGTCTCAAGGCTTAAAGGAAGCCGGTCCAACGGACATTCCTTTTCCCCTTGTAGTCGTTAGTTCCTTCTTGACAGATCCGATCGGAGCTCCCGAACTCTTCGATGAGGATGACTCCTTCCTTTGAACTGGATTTCACATGGAAGCTAGGGTTTCGGGCAAGGACACAAAGTCAAAAGGAACAAGTACAAAAAGTTGTCTGAATGAATTAAAGTGGAATAATGGAACGGGCATGGGCTTTGGGATTGAGAAAGAAGGGGAATTTGCAAGTGGGCCTAATCATGCTGGTCCTATTATAATTAATTAAATCTGGGCCTTATTTATTAATTAGCTCAGCTGCAGTATTTTAATTAATTAGTCCTTCTAGTTCAGGTTATTTACATTTGGGCATGATCCCCACAAGTTGTTACAACAATGGCCTTTGGCCTTCGAAAATGCATCAGAAAATTAGCTCCACTCTCTCTCCTCTCTCTATCTAATTCTCTCTCTCTCCCTGTTCATTCATATCTTCATCTTGTTCTACAAGTTACATTATATTTCAGCATATTTTTCCCAGAAAAGCCCAAAACAAATTACAAAATACCCAAAAATATAAAAAACAGTACAATTGGTATCCTAGAGCCTGGTTTCAATCATGGCTGAGGGCACCCGCATCAAGGACCTGCAAGAATCACACAAAAAGCTGGAAACATTAATTCAATCAGAGGCTATGAAACTGGAAGCACTAGAAGGAAAGTTAACAGATAATATGCTTGGTTTAATAGCCAAAATGGAGGAGAAATTTGATTTTTTCACTAACACATTGACAGCTATGCAGCTACAATTGATGAATATGGATAAGGGCAAGGGCAGCAATGAAGGGTCTTCTATTTTGGGTAGTCCTAACTTTGGATCTGCTAGTGGAGGACCTTCCTATCAGAATCCAGACCCACAGAAGAGGCTTACTGATGGTACTCGGTTCTATAATCCAGTACCTAAGGTGGAATTTCCAAGGTTTGATGGCTCCAAACCTAGATCATGGATTCTTAAATCCAATGGCTATTTTAAGCTTATGAACAATATGTCTGATCAACAGAAAATCACTATGGCTACCATTCACTTTGAGGGTAAGGTAGCTCTATGGGCTCAAAATTTTAATCAAAGAAATTTGGATATTACTTGGGTGCAATTTTTGGATATTCTCTCAACTAGATTTGAAGAGATTAGAGATTCTTCAGTGATTTCTGAGGTTAATAAACTCAAACAATCTGGTAGCTATGAAGATTATGTTGACAAGTATGAGGAATTGAAAGTTTGTATGCTTGTGGTTACTGGTGATGTTTTCTCAGAAACTTACTTTGTGGCAAGTTTCATTGGTGGACTTAATGAGGAGCTACAAGCAACAATGGCCATGTTTGAACCCACCACACTTCAACATGGTATTAAATTGGGCAGGAAGCAAGATCAGGCTACTGCTGCACTAACTAGAAAGCTTAAGTCCTATTCCAGGGTTTCTAATCCTAACCTTAACCCTAACTCTAACTCTAACTCTAACTCTAATTCCTTGCAGTGGAAAAATTGAGATACTACTGGTGGACCATCTAACAAAAGAAAACCACCTTTCAAGGTCTTAACACCTACATAGATGGCTGCAAGAAGGGAGAAGGAGCTTTGCTACAACTGTGATGAACCTTTTGTTCATGGGAACATGTGTAAGCAAAGGATTTCATACATGATCATGGCAGAGGAAGAGGAGGAGACCTTATCTTCCAACTCTCCCACTGTAGAGGCTGAAGAAAATGTGGTTTATGGAGCTGATGTAATGGAAGAAGTGCAAATGTCTTTAAATGCTCTAGCAAGTGAAGATGGAGTTACTACTATGAGGTTATTTGGAGAATATGACAACCATAAGCTACATATTCTCATTGATTTAGGAAGCACATTGAGCTTTGTGCAAGCTGCTACTGCCCAAAGACTCAAATGCCCCATTACACCAGTTAAAGCACTTCTAGTGAAGTTGGCAAATGGGCAAAAGTTGGTTAGCTCTCAACAAGTCAAGCCTTTTACTTGGGAGATGCAGGGGCATAAGTTCTCTTACCCCCGAGACTTTTGGAAAATGAACGTTGTGATTTAATTCTAGGAGGGGACTGGCTCAAATCTTGCACCCCTATAGAATTAGATTATGAAAAGATGATATTTACTGTCAATCTTATGGGCAAAAGAGTAAAACTACAAGCTCTTACTTCTTCTGCTGAATGAAAATTCTTATCTGACATTGATCTATACAACATGGTTCACATGGAGGACAAAGTTGAAATTGAGGAGTTGTTCCTCATTACTACAGCACAACTCAATCAAGTGGGAAGTTCTAAAGAATTGGAAGAGCTATTGCTAACTTATCAAGATGTGTTTGAAGAACCTGTGTGCCTACCACCTGAAAGAGGGGTGGAACATCAGATTATTCTCAAACCGGGGAGCACACCAAAGCAACAATTCCCCTACAGCGTCATTCAGCACAATAAAAGCCCATTTGCTTCTCCTATGATATTGGTGAAAAAAAAAGTATGGGTCTTGGAGACTTTGTGTGGACTACAGGTATCTCAATGATTTAACTGTTAAACACAATTATCCTATTTCTATCATTGATGAACCGTTGGATGAGCTACATGGTTCAAAGGTTTTCTCCAAGATAGATTTGAGATCTGGTTATTTTCAAATTCTAATGACTAAAGAGCACATATACTTAACATCATTCAGAACTCATAATGGGCATTATGAGTTTCTGGTTATGCCATTTGGTCTGTGTAATGAACCAGCAACCTTCCAATCTCTGATGAATCAAATGTTTAGAGATCATTTAGGAAATCTGTGCTAGTTTTTTTTATGATATTCTGGTATACATTGAATCTATGGATCAACACTTGGAACACTTAAGGGTTGTCCTACAATTACTAAGAGGAAATCAGTTGTTTGCTAAGAGGAGCAAGTGCCAATTTGGCCAATCTAAGGTGGAATACCTTGGACATATCATTTCTGATAAAGGGGTAGCTACTGACCCTGAAAAGGTTGAATGCATGCAGAACTGACCTAAGCCACAAAATGTCAAACAATTGAGAGGTTTTCTAGGTTTGACAGGGTATTACAGGAAATTTTTGCAGGGATATGGCTTACTTGGTAAGCCACTTACATCTTTACTCAAGAAAGATGGTTTCAGATGGGATCATAAAGCTGATTAAGTTTTTCAAAGGTTGAAAAAAACTATGACCACTGTCCCTGTGTTATCATTACCTGATTTCACTAAGAGATTTGTGGTGGAAACTGATGCTAGTGGAAAAGGGATAGGGGTTGTACTAATGCAAGATGGGAAACCCCTAGCCTACATGAGTAAAACCTTATACCCCAGGAACCAATCTCTTTCTATCTATGAGAGGGAGTTCTTTGTATTGATGGCTATCCAGAAATGGAAGCATTATTTATAGGGGCAGAAGTTTACCATCAAGACTGATCAACAGTCTTTGAAGCACCTTTTAGACCAAAAAGTGGTAACCCCACTCCAACAGAAGTGGATCATCAAGTTGTTGGGTTTGGAGTATGAAATCCAGTACAAAAAGGGAACGGAAGTGAAAATAGTGCTGCAGATGCACTATCCAGAAGAATTCCTACTGACACTCAATGCAATGCTCTGTCCACAGTAACTCCTAAGTGGATGGAATAGGTTTTGATCAGCTATGATAATGATGAGTTTGTGGAAGGTATTATCAAAGCTAAGAGTTCTGATTCAACATGCCATCCTACATTTCAACTTGTTGATGGGGTATTAAGGTACAAAAAGAGGCTGATGATTGGAACTAATCATGGGTTGAGAACATTGATTTTTTTTTAAATGTATGAGACTCTCTATGGATAACACTCTGGAATTCTTGGATCTATCAAAGGATTAAAACGAGGCGCAATAGGTAAACCCCCCATCGGCGATGGGGATCCCGCACCCGTTGAGTTGTTTTATTGGCCAAACATGAAGGAAGATGTGCTATAGTGGGTTAAACAATGTGATGTGTGTGCTAGGAACAAGTCCTGTTCAAGCCTGTATCCTGGTTTGTTGCAACCCCTACCCATTCCCAGGCAAGCTTGGACTCACATTTCTATGGATTTCATAGAAGGCTTGCCCAAATCTTGGGGAAAGGATGTTATTTGGGTAGTGGTGGACAGATTCACCAAGTACTCACACTTCATAGCATTATCACACCCGACACTGCTCAATCTATTGCTAAATCTTTCTTAGATGTAATTTACAAGCTCCATGGTCTCCCAGTGAGCATTGTAAGTGATAGAGACAGGGTATTCACAAGTTCTTCTGGAAAGAACTCTTCAAACTACTGGGAACTCAATTGCACATGAGTTCCTCTTATCACCCTCAATCTAATGGACAGACAGAGAGGTGAACCAGTGCTTGAAACAGTATCTCAGGTGCATGGTGTGTGACAACCCTAAACAGTAGCTAAAGTGGTTACCATTATCTGAATTTTGGTAAAATACTAACTTTCACTCTAGCCTTAAGATGACACCATTTGAAGCCTTATATGACAATGCTCCTACTTATCTATTCATGGGGCCCTACTTGGATTCTAACAATGAAGAGGTACAAGACCTATTTACTCACAGGCAGCAGATTACAGAACAAATCAGAGAAAATTTAATCAAAGCTCAGAGTCGTATGAAATTGTATGCAGACAGAAATCGACAGGAAAGAGTATTTGAAGTAGGAGACCGAGTTTTTCTCAAACTTCAACCCTTCCGGTAGAACTCAGTCTACCTCCGGAAGAATCTCAAGCTCTCATCAAAATATTTCGGTCCCTACACTGTTTTGAAAAAAGTTGGTACCGTAGCTTATCAACTAGATCTACCTCCTGGATCTAAGATCCATCCCATTTTCCATGTTTCTCAACTTAAAAGACAAATAGGGAAGCAATACATACCATCGCAGGTGCTTCCAGATGTAGATGGAGATGGTCTCTTCGTTATCCAATCGGCCCGTGTGCTCGAATGTCGCGTTAATCTGCACAGAGAAAAGGAAATTGATCAGATTCACGTTGTTTAGGGAACTGATGAAGGAGATATCACGACTTGGGAAGATATCGCCTTGATTCATAGGAAAATTGATAAGGGCCATCCTTGGGGACAAGGATTTTTCAACCGAGGGAGTATTGTTACGAATGTTGATGGCGAGATTGGGAAAGATAGTGTTTGTGTGGCTGCGAAGGTTGAAGGAGATGAAGTGGAAGTTAGGGTTTCGAGTAAGGACACAAAGTCAAAAGGAACAAGTACAAAAGGTTGTCTGAATGAATTAAAGGGGAATAATGGAACGGGCATGGGCTTTGGGATTGAGAAAGAAGGGGAATTTGCAAGTGGGTCTAATCATGCTGGGCATATTATAATTAATAAAATCTGGGCCTTATTTATCAATTAGCCCAGTTGTAGTATTTTAATTAATTAGACCTTCTAGTTCAGGTTATTTACAATTGGGCATGGTCCCAACAAATTGTTACAACAATGGCTTTTGGCCTCCGAAAATGCATTAGAAAATTAGCTCCACTCTCTCTATCTAATTCTCTCTCTCTCCCTATTCATTCATATCTTCATCTTGTTCTACAAATTACATTATATTTCAGCATATTTTTCAAAGAAAAGCCCAAAACAAATTACAAAATACCAAAAAATATAAAAAAACAGTACAAAACCCCAATTCATTTCAAGTGTGTGAGCCGAACTTGTGGTTTTCCCTCTTGTTTATAATTTTCAAACAAAAAAGGAGCTAAATCGGTTAAAAAATATATAAATTGTACACCCTAAGATCCAAAAATGATAAAACAGAAACAAAGAGAATTTATTTTAGACTGGACCAAACTTATAGGAAGCAGAATAAAATTTTTTCCACCCTTACTCACACACATCCTGAGAACATCTCAACGGGTCAATTCTTCTGAAATTATTCCAAACAAACACGCTTAATTTTAAAGAAAATATACCTTGTTGGTTTTGAGTAACGCTAATAAATTATTTTAACTTCTTCTGACCATGACAGTGTAGGACTTTGTGTCAGGCAGACTCTACTTTCATAGGCGCTCTCTTGTGTTCGGCCATGTAGTCATAATTCTAGGGGTTGCTAAATTTTCACTCACATATGACTCATGTGTTTATGTCATTCCAACCCAATTATAGTTTAAAAAGGAAGCATGGGTAGGGGTGAAAACAGATCGAATATTTTTCGATCGATCCGGAGTCGTATCAGGTCGGTATCGAATTCGGTGTAAAAAATTAGTATCCGGACGGATACGGATAATTGACTTTGGACTCGGACTCGGATTCGGATTCGGAATACATAATATTCGATCGTATTCGAGTTTTCCCATATTTTATCGGATATTATCCGGATAATAAATTCGGATATTCAGTTTTTTTAATATAATTATTTTATTTTATTTTATATTAATATCTCTGATGCTCAGATCCTTCAAAACGGCTGGAGTACCGGTGTCGGACAAGTTCGACGCGGATACGGGTACGGGATCCGTACCGAATCCTCCGTTTCAAAAACGGACACGTCAATGAAGGTCCGGTTCGACTGAACTTTTTTTCAAAAATTGAAACTTCATTTCGAACATTTTTTTAGAAATTGAAACTTCATAAATGATGGAAATGTGAAGATGAAGCGTGAATCGCGGTCTTAACGATGAAGATATGGAGGTAATCCGAGATTTTTTTGGTCGATGAAGTATTCATGGCCGACGAAAGAGGGAGGATGAAGATGATGAACAGTTACATATGAGGAGGAGGGGGCGTGTAATTAGGGATAGGGTGTATTTTAATATAGTATTTGTTACTTTTAAAAAGTTTTGATTTTAATAAAAGCATTAAATATGCATGCACTAGTATTCATTGAATCTGGACACATGTAAATAGAATATTTAAATTTTTTGGTACAAGTTTGGTGGGAATATGTAATTTTGAATGAATAATTTTGGTGGGCTTTAAATTTTCCAATCTTCTTTTTTAAACGAATTTGTAATCTTTTTCTATTTAAATTTTAAAATATTATTCAATTCAAACTTAAATAATGTTCTTATGAGTTATGTTCTTAAATAATGTTCTTATGAGTTAGAACTTGTATTATTGTATATGGATTTTCAAAATCTTTTTCGAGCAATCCTTTAACTTATATATATTTATTTTGTCACAGATATAAATAATGAAAATGTGTGTATTTTTTTTGTGTATCAACAAATGTATCATCGTACCCGTATCCTATTTCGGATCCTTTTTAGCCTAGTCCAAGTATCCTAAGTTTTGAGAAATTGAGAGTCGGACACACAGATCCGTACCCGAGTCAAACACCCGTACCCGTGTCCGAGCAACATAGATTAATATATATAATAATATAATATTAGTACTTAATACTTATGTAATTTTATTAAGAAAATAGTCGGAGTGGTGATGTAGTCTCAACTTGAAAGTTCAGTATAATATTATATATGTCTTCTTAGGCGTTATGTTGTGCTGGAGTGGTGATTGTTACGAAGGATATATCTTTTAGCTTCATATTATTAGCAGTAGATATAATTTTTATAATTTGCATTAGAACTTCTATGAAATATTGCATTGGTAGTTTTTTTTATGTGTTTCAATCACATTTTGATGATTTTCGTTTGAAATATATTATCCGATTATAGTTATTTGAATCCGACCCGGATTCGTCCGATATCCGTAGCGTATCCGTATACCGAATATTCCGAATTCGTATCCGAATTCGGCTTTTCCGTATCCGACTCCGAATTCGAGAAAAAAATATGGTTTAGGATACGGTATAAGCACTATCTGTCCGTATTCGATCCGTTTTCACCCCTAAGCATGAGCCATATATTTAGATGGAACTCCTATCATGCATGAGGTAGTCTTATCATTTATTATATTATAAATGACTCATGTGTTTACTAGGCCCCCAATGATTCTAGTTACATGATTTTGTTACTTATGTAAAGCATAATTTTAATATAAATACTACTCTCTTTCTTTTTTCTAATATTGGCTATTCATGCTTGATGAGAGAATGTATTATTTGGTTATATTTGCAGGAACATTTTGAATTTTTTAAAGCAAAAAACATATCTCAAATATTTATTGAAATCTGACGAATGAACAATCTAAAAATAGACCAGAAAATGAACAAAAGAAAATAAAATGGGCCATCACTTTAAGGTACATAATTGAGAGACACATTAGTCTAAGATTCCATTTGGATGGATGAATTTGAAATTCATGGATTTCACACACAAATAATCATTCTCAAATGGATTTACAAATATTTAGATTTGAGAGTCTAGTTTAAAATAGAGGATTTTAAATCCTCATCAAAACCTAGTCATTTGAAATCTCATCATCTCTACCCCTTTCCTCTCTCTTCCCCCTTCACTCTCTTCCCTTCTCTCTCATCTCTTGACAATTCATGATTTAAAATTTATGCATTTTTACCTTTATTATTTTTCAAATCCATTAATTTCAAATCTCTTCTATCCAAATGGAGCCTAAAAGTACAATTTTTTTTTAACACTTGTAATATATAGTGGAATTTACACATTATGTAGTCGAATATGTAAATTCGACCATGTATGTATAAGTGTAATTGTACCTTAGAGTAGTAATAATTAAAAAAAATCGTAGAATACAATAGTTTAAAAAATTTTGTACCTTAAAGTAATTTTTTTCAAAATAAACTGGATCACTTGTTAGTATTTTTTTAGTTCTTTATTTGGGCCAAAAATAATGAAGAAAATGGCCCATTTTGATTAAATACCAAAAGCTGCCAATTTAGTGTGTGAGCAGTGATTATTGAAGAAAATCAAAGCAATACTGCATTTGCTTTTGGCTGGACGCCACTGCATGGTCAAGTTAATAACTTGGTCAACTATATCATATTTGACGAAATTTTGCATGAGATAGTTTCATACATGAAACTGATCCGATCACTTATTATATTATTTACGGGTTTATGAAGTTTCAGTATGATCATGTTTCAAATGTAAACATAACTCAAATATGGGTTTATGAAGTTTCAGTTATCATTTAGATGTAAATATAACTTAAATACCACTGTTGAGTTTTGTTTCATATATGAAATTGTCTTACAAAACTTATGGCTCATCCAAGAGGACCAATACTCAAGTACAAAATTTGAAATATTTTATTGGGCTAGAATCTGGCCCAAGTCTTAAAAACTATTTGCACCCATGTCCATTTATTGTCTTCTACGAAGCCATGGCCCAAAAAAAGCAGTCCACTCCACCTAAATGCTGGCCCAACGAAGCAGCACAAGTTATAATGGAATTGCTATCAAAATTGGGCCAAGAAAATAGCCAATCCATTACAATTTACAGCCGATTTTGCAGTCGCCGCTTCATCACTTTCGTTGCTATCTGGCCGCTAAAATAAAACAAATAGTCACAATTATTTATTCTCCAAGCAATTACAGTCTATTTTTAAATCGAGAAAAATTTATGGAGTCATAATTTACCAATTTTTTTTACAATTTATACGACAATAAGAACATATGTTGTTCATAAAATTAAGCCATTCATCTCAATATAAACAAGTCATAAATTTCACCGCTCAAACTAAAATATGCATGAGGCATTGTGGGCGCAACGCCCTCGACCTATTCTAAAAAAAAAAAACTAAAATATGCATCACCAATAATCAAATAAATTCCAAATACACGAGATAATATTATAACTTGCAAAATTAATTTCTACAATTGAACTAACTTGGGGATTTCAATTATAATTTGTGTTCATCCGGATTAATTAAAAATACATATGACAACTATGATTATCTTTAAAGTGTACTTGAACAAATGATCTTTGTATTCTTGCTTCAAACTCTTAAACCTTTCCTGTCAAGAAAAAAAAAACTCTTAAACCTTCTCCAGCGTTCTTTCAAAAGTTTTATGTGAACATGTATAACACACACCACTATTCAAATTATTCAAGAATGGATACTAGTGCACGGATCATAATACCTGCACCTTGTATATGAATCAGATTTATCATGAGCTATATCATTATTATGCATAAAAATTTCATAATAATATGTGTGATCATAATTTTATAATTATCTCTTTTGAGTAACACTCCTATGAACCAGATTTATACATGCGCTATATCATTGTTAGACATAAAAATTATCAGTGTTATGAACAAAAATTATCACGATTTGAAAAATAAAGTTATTTTTCAAACAATTATAGTTTTTATTCATAACAATAATGATTTTTTATACATAACAGTGATAGTTTTTGTGCATAACAATATTAAACAAATCCTCTAAAAACCTATCACGATTTGAAAAATAAAGCTATTTTTAAAGAAAAAGTGTTGTGTGAAATATTGCACACTAGTGTTATGTGCAATACAACATAAATAAGACAAAAATTGTCTAAATTTCGCGGGTCAGGGAGGCGGGTCGGGTCAGAGCGGGCAGGGCACAGGCAGTGGGTTCAGGTTGGCGCGGACGGATATGTATTTATAGAAGGATATCTTTATCAAATATATTTTGTAGCCTAGTGGTTCAGGTTTGTTGCTAATGCATTTGGTCGCAGGTTCGAATACTACTATACACATAATTTTTTTTTTGTCAATTTTTTGTTTGTTACTACATCTATGTATTAGTGTTACTACATTGTTATACTGAATTTTATTTATTTTTTTGTCAAATTTTTGTGTGTTACTACATCTATGTATAAGTGTTACTACATTGTTATATTGAATTTTATTTTATTTTTTTGTCAAATTTTTATGTGTTACTACATCTATGTATAAGTGTTACTACATTGTTATATTGAAAAAACTTCATATCTTACGTAACACTTAATAAAATATATTGTAACACATAATACACATAAATTTTTTTTGTCAATTTTTTGTGTGTTACTACATTGTTATATTAAATTTTATTTATTTTTGTCAAATTTTTGTGTGTTACTACATCTATGTATAAGTGTTACTACATTGTTATATTGAATTTTATTTTATTTTTTTGTCAAATTTTTGTGTGTTACTGTATCTATGTATAAGTGTTACTACATTGTTATACTGAAAAAACTTAATATTTTACGTAACACTTAATAAAACATATCGTAACACGTAAATATTCATAGGGTAACATGAGTCACAAGGTAACACATTATTGTTCATATGGTAGCACATGAGTATTCACATAGTATTACGATGATATATGAACAGTGTTACATATTACTAAAAAAATATGTGTTACTACATGAACAAAAAATGTTACCATATGAAGAAAAAAGTGTTACCACATAAACAAAATCAGAACAAACGCGAAAAGAAATTCCCCGTCCAAAATTACAGATTTACATAACAACTTGATGTGTTACTACATGAACAAAAGAATGTTACCCTATGAGCAAAAGAATGTTACTACATGAACAAAAACCAGTACAAACGCGAAAAAAATAATCGATATAAATTACAGATTCTGAGCGTAATGAAAGATGAAAAAGAGTGAAGGATCTCGAAAAGATCGCTTCACAAAATCATAGGAAATCACCTGTAAATTTGCGAGGATGAGAAAATTGAAGAAATAAAAAAGAATATGGAAGAGAAAAAGAAAAGGAAGAACAAGAGAAGAAGAGGAAAAACCTAGAGACGCACCATCATCAAAATCAACGGCGATCTGGTCGCGTTTGTTGCAACGCGAGAAGAGGAAGAAGAAGAAATTTGCCCTGTGACTGCTCGAGCGTGAAGATGAAAGAGGAAGCCCATTAACTTGTCAGTAATCTGCCCTAACCCGGCCTATTATTTGACCCGCAAAAAAAAAACCCAATTGCTCATATCACTTGTATGCAATATTGCATACACGTTTTTGTCATTTTTTAAAAAGAAACAGTTTTTATTCATAACAATGATAATTTTTATGCATAACAGTGATATTTTTTGTGGATAATAATGGAAAACAAATCCTCTATTGTACAATACAGTCTGGGCCGGTCCTACACTTTATGGAGCCCAGTGCAAAAAAATATTTAGACCCTTCATATTTATGCTAAAAAAAAAAGAATTACAAAGTAATAAAAAGTAAAAAGAAATGCATAAAACAAAATTTAAAAAAAAAAGATGCACTTACGCTTGATCTCAGAACTTAAGATTTATAAAGTAAAAAGAAATGCATAAAACAATATTTTAAGAAGAAGACGCACTTACGATTGATCTCAGAACTTATAAGGCTGTATTTGTTTTGAGATTTAAATGTGCGGAATAAGTTAAGGTTTTAGAATTCAGAGATTTAGAATTTTTTATGAATAACAAAATGTATATGTTTATTTTGAAATTTGAGTAGAGTGAGATTTAATTTTATGACAAATCAATATTTAATAATGATTGATATTGTATTATTATACTTCCTTATATTCAAAATATAAAATGTTTTGGCTTATTGCATTATTTACTTTTTATTCGATGCTCTTTTTTTTTATCGGACTTTTTATTTGATGTTTGACTTCTATTTTCCTACACTGTCCTTATTTAATACTCTTTCTTTACTTTTTTTGTTTTACTCCATATCATGTCATTAAAGATAATTTATCATTAAATAAGGCTAATTTTAGTATAATTTTTCTTTATTAATAAACGTGCAAAAGACCAAAATATCTTATATTTTGAATATGAGGGAATATTATATTGAGAAGAGTAATTAAGTGTATTAAGTGTGATA
The DNA here is from genome assembly GCA_037126765.1 of Stenogyne calaminthoides. Classification (NCBI taxonomy): domain Eukaryota; kingdom Viridiplantae; phylum Streptophyta; class Magnoliopsida; order Lamiales; family Lamiaceae; genus Stenogyne; species Stenogyne calaminthoides. The sequence continues at coordinate 22,801,588 of JBBCBC010000025.1, forward strand.
TATGACAAAGTCTAGTATGAAAATTTTCATACATGAAATTTTTTAATTTATAACCAAATTCTGTAATTGGTGAAGGTAAGACAAAATTGAGTAGTTCATGGTTCACTCGGTCCGAATAGGTCATAATTTAGGGTTCATTATCTAGTGTTTAGGGTGTAGATGATTGATTTAAGACAATTTTATAAATTTTCATACATGAAAATTTTCGCACTAGACATACTCGTGATATATTGGGAAGAGTAATAATAGATTTTATAAGTATTTGTAGATGTGAATGGAATGTGGAATTTGAAAATCAGACTCTAAATCTCAAACTCGTATAAGACGGGAAGCGCAAAGTTCTAAGTCCATCCATGTGAGTTCCAAAACAAACGCAATCTTAAAATTTATAAAGTACAATAAAACAATATTTTAAGAAGAAGATGCACTTACGAGGGATTAATCTCAGAACTTAAGATTTATAAAAAGACACATATTCGAATTAAGCTAAATGCTCTTTCAATAAAATTTAGCGCAATTTATTTTTTTATATTTATAATTTAATATATATATAAAATAAAAAATATATATAATTGTGGGCCTGGGCTGGAGTGGAGCCTTGTGCGACGGCACGACCCCCGCATGCCCCGAGCCGACTCTGAATACGGTGTTGTGGAGGAGGAAAACAGTTGGATCACACACACACATACTGGTACAGGTGTGTGTGATTCAATGGTTTTCCTCCTGCATAACACCGTGTTGTACTGTAGGGGATCCACTTTTACATAAGAATGTTACTAAAAAATAAAGTTCACCCTATTTTTATGGGACATATGAAAATAGAAATTAGGGCTATTTTTATGGGACAAATGTAGTATAACTTATTTATTCAATAATTACATCATGTAAACGTTCATTCATTTGAATCGCATGGCTCGAATAAATCCAGTTCTTTGTTCAAAAAAATTTCCTGATAAGATCTACCGTCCTATCTATAAAATTTGTCATCTTCAAAGTTAGCAATATATATCTCTTAAAATTTTGTGAGGCATTATTATACGAATAACTGCATATAATGTAGAATTCTTTCAAGTTCATAAGATGAAAACTTTGACTTGACAACAATCAACACATCTTGCTAGAATAAATAGCATGCAAGTTATGAGAGATATCATTCATCAATCATCATGCCAATTTCAAAAGAAAAAGATAAGTTCAAAATCCTCATGTTTCCATGGCTAGCCCATGGACATATACACCCCTTTCTTCAACTATCAAAAAAACTCTCATCAAGAAACTTCACTATCTACTTATGTTCAACTTCTGCCAATCTTGATTCAATCAAACCGAGCATCGAAAACGAGCTTTCTGATGATGATCCATGGATAGAACTAATAGAACTTCAAATCCCACCATCATGCCAACTTCCTCCGCACCTCCACACAACCAAGAATCTGCCATCCAATCTGATTCCGGCCCTGTTACAAGCCTTTCAGAAATCGAGTTCTAGTTTCTCGAAAATCATGGACTCTGTAAATCCTGATCTCCTGATATATGACATGTTCCAGCCGTGGGCTCCGAAGATGGCTTCGAGGAAAGGTGTACCATCCGTCTACTTTGCGACTTCAGGGGCGACGTGCTTTGCGTATTACCATCACGTGCACACCATGGGGAGCGGCGCCACCTTCCCTTACAAGGCGATAAGTTTGCCGAACGAGGTGATGGACAGGGTGCTGGAGCGCATTGTGCCGAACTTGAAAGATGCTGATGATGATTTTGCGTTCGGGAATTTCTCGAGGTCTTGTGAGATTGTGTTGATGAAGAGCTCAAAAGATTTAGAAGAGAAGTATGTTGATTATCTCTCTGTTTTGTGCAAGAAACAGATTGTATGCACTGGCCCGCTTATTGCGGATTGTAATAATGATGAGGGTTTGGAGATTATGAAGTGGTTAAACGTGAGGGATTTTCGTTCCACAGTGTATGTTTCGTTTGGGAGTGAGTGTTTTTTAAGCAAAGATCAGATAGGGGAAATAGTGAAAGGGCTTGAAATTTGTGGTGTTAGCTTTTTGTGGGTGATCAGGTTTCCGGATGGGGAGAAGATTGGTTGTTTGGACGACGTGTTGCCAGAAGGGTTCGTAGAGAGGGTGAAGGGGAGGGGGTTAGTTGTGACGAAATGGGCGCCGCAGACTAAGATTTTGGGGCATCCGAGTGTTGGTGGTTTCGTGAGTCATTGTGGGTGGAGTTCTGTAATGGAGAGTGTGTATTTTGGGGTTCCGATTATAGGAATGCCGATGAAATCCGAGCAGCCTATTAACGCGCAGTTAGTGGTGGAGAGTGGTGTCGGAGTAGGGGTTGAGAGAGACGGGACGAATGAAGTTTACGCGGGAGAAGAGGTGGCGAAAGCGATTAGTGAGGTAATGGTGCAGAAGACATTTTACAAAAAAGTTGGAAAAGTGGGTGAGATGATGAGGGACAAGGAAGAAGAAGAGATGAATGAAGCAGCAGAGCATTTGTTGAGAATCTGTATCAACAACAAGAAACAATTTGATACTTGTTATAAGCCAAGTTGAATGATTAGGTTTTTTTGTGCCTTCTCTGTTTTGTTAGAAGATGGCATTTTCTGTAACATCGCATGATCGCAATAAATGTAACAACTTCACATCAAATAAGACTTGTACATAATGAAACCCATGATATGTCTACATATTGGCGGGTGAAATTTCCTGTAATATAACCGTAGGGACAAACTCTCTTTTGTCATTTTTCAATTTGCACAACTCTTTTTTTGTCCTAAGACTTTTTCCACACAAAAATATGACATTTTTTTTTACCATTCTACCCATCCTTAATCTCATCCATATCCCATCCTTATCACATTCCATCATTTAATTATATTACATTCAAACCAATGATTTCAAAATCGGTTCGGATCGGCCGGTTCGACCGGTTGAACCGGGAACGGGACCCCGAACCGGTCCGAACACCCCCTAAGAATCGGTTTACAGGTTAAACCGGTCAAAATCGGTCAGAACCGGTCAAAATCGGTAAAAACCGGTTCGACCGGTTCAACCCGTTTTTTGTTTTTTTAATTTTTTTTTAAAATTTTAAACTATTAATTATTTAGGTAAAAAAATTATTATTTTTAATACCAATCAAATTTTCACTAATGTAAGGATCTAAACCCCCACCCCTTTTATATTACTCTATCTCACATATTTTTAGTACTTATTCGTTGTGGGATAGGAGGTTTAGATAGAATTTAGATCCACCTCCACTCCCTTTTATATTACTCTATCTCACATCTTTCTTAATACTTATTCAATGTGGGATGAGAGATCCATAAAGTTCACCTACTCTCCCTTTTATATTACTCCATCTCACATATTTTTTAACACTTATTCGATGTGGGATAGGAGATCCATAAAATCTACTTCCTATACCTTTTATATAACTTCATTTTATATTTCTTCTAATACTTATTCGATGTGGGACAAATCTTTTCCCCTTTTTATATTATTTTTTCTCACATTTCATCTAATACTTATTTAATGTGGGACAAAATCTTTTTCTCAAGAAAACCAACACGTTTATATTATTTTTATGGTTAAAGTTTGATTAATTAAATTTATATATTAATATTATAAGTCCATTGATGAATTAGTCATTTACATGCAAAAACGATAATACCTGAAAAACATGCCGGAGGGAGCTTCAGCGCGGGCGCTCTGACGCTCAAGTCAGAATCTTTCTCAAAGAATACTCTTTCGTAAAAGTAATCCAAGTACACCAATGTATATGGTATCTAGTAGTGGAATAATTCTAATTCGTGTGTGTCACTAAGTGTGTTCGTGTATACCTGATGGGTGTATTTATACCCAAATTGAGCTAGTAACTACCTGCTTACTTGGACTCCCCACCTGACCACGTTTTTGCTCAACAACTTCCTTGAACCTCGGAATTTTCTCCACGATTTGATTAGTCCTCCTCTCTTATCTGATCTCATCCACTATTCTATCTTATTATCCTGCCTATCTCGGAACAACTTGACACAGAAAGCTCCCCAGATCCTTGTAAGAACCTTCCCTAGTCCAGCCCATAATCCTCGGATTGACCAACCTTCTCCCAGTCAATCCCAGGTCTTCAAGAACACATCCACCTGGATGGGCCTGAGTCCACTCCAGATCCTTCGTCCCCCTGGATGGGTCTGATCTCACTCCAGGTCTTTCTCTTAATCGGCCCATTAGCCCATCTTCTTACCTCGACCCCTTTCTGGCTCACTCTCTCCACGTCATTGGTCTGCTTTTATCTTATTGGGGGCTTTTATCTAATTGGGCCCAAGTCTATCCCGAACCCTATTCTTAATCTAGCCAATTCGGCCCACCTTCTTACTTGAGCCACTCGCTGGCCCATTCGCTCGCCTCGGGGCTAGCCATGACCTGGGACCCAAACCTCATTCCAGCCTTTCAAATCTATTTGACTGTCCCCTCTATATTCAAACGTCCACATGTACATTCACGTGTCGTCATACCATTGAACGACATAAATATCCCGCATCATTAAGAATGTAACACAAGATTTTGTACCATTATGCAGCTTGAAACGTAATCCATTTACTTGCTACCAACTCAGAATTCATGTTAAAAAAAAATCAATTTTTAATTGCTACCAAGTCAAAATTCATGTAAAATCAACTAGAAACACGTGTTCTGTTTCCATCTACGCCACACACAAATTACAAGCCCAACACCTCATCCACCACCACTTTCTTGAATATTTTGAAGTAACTGTTCAATTGCGTATGTTATGGTTTATCGCAACAAGAGTTTGGTAAATACATTAGAACCCCAACAAAAATACTTATTACTTAAATGAAAATATGAGTAATTGGTGAAGGGACTAAAGGAGCTTGGATCCTAGTATACGGCAGGAAAAACATTACTAAGGATCATACATATTGGCAGAACGTGTAATACCCGTAGATTTTTATTATGAAATCCTCATCTTACACTCCATGCAAAGCCTCCGGAGCTGCTCTGCTGCCTCTGTTATCCCATACTCTTCTTCTTCTTCTTCCCTTATCATCTTTTTACTCAACTCTGCAGCTTTGAGCCTCATATCTTCCCCTGTTTTCTCAACAAAAAGTTTGTTTATCGTGTTTGCAACGTCTTCACAGCTTATACATCCATTCTCATCCCTTATCACCTCAAGAGCAACGCCAGCCTCCACCAATAGCCTAGCGTTCAACGGCTGGTCAAGTTTCAAAGGTACGCCTATCATCGGAACCCCAAAATAAATGCTTTCAACGACGGAGTTCATTCCACAATGGCTCATGAAACCACCAATGCTCCGATGTGCCAAGATTTCAGTCTGTGGAGCCCATCCCTCTACTATCAAACCTCTTTTTCTCATCCTATCAACAAATTCCATTCCCAGTGCCTCTTGTAAGCTGACTTTATTGTTAGGAGGAAATCTCATGGCCCAGATGAAATCAACGTTCGATTTCTCCAACCCTTTGGCTACGGCTTCCATTTCATCTTTAGATAGGTAGTTTTCACTTCCGAATGAAATGAAAAGAGTTGAAAATTGGGCCTTTTTACTCAACCATTGCATGATGTGTGAATGCTTCTCGTTGAATGGCTTCATCGTAGGTGGTGTGACCAGAGGACCAACAGCAACAACTTTCTTGTTGCAGTAAGCAGACAGGAAATCTATGTACTTTCCTTCAATACCCCTAGAGGTGTTCATCAGAATAACTTCGGACGAGTCGTTGAAGTGGCTAAATTCATCATCCGGATGGTTTCTACCTCCCGTACCTGTTAAGGAAATAATATAAAAGAAATTTTTTATAAATTTAAACTTTTAGATGAGATGAAATTATTTCCTTAATATCAGAGCTTTTGGGCGCTAACACCCAGATCCTGAGTTCAATTTTCAAAAGCAACTTCATTCATATTAACGTCTAGGGAAATTGGTGTTTTTACCCAAATTTTATAAAAAAAAAAAATGATTTCATAAAAAAAAATTAGTTTTTAAATTTTTGAATAAAAAAAATAGATATATTTAAATTTGAATACAAATAGATATATTTAACTTAAGAGTAATTGAATCTTTTTATGTCAAAATTGGGTAAAAAACTTTTTTTTTTATAGAGTGGGTAAAAATCCTATTTTCTTAAGAAAAAATGTATAAATCTCACCGCCCCAATTGTCTACTCGTGCGGTCTCTTATCCAAATGGTATAATTGAGAATCCGACCCACGAGTGAGAAAAAATGTTACGAAAACAATATTAAACAAAACTCTCTATAAGTTCATACTTTTAGATGAGATGAATTTTTTTCAATACCTGCACGAACAGGGGTTTGCAAAGCCTTGAGTTAGTGGCCTCGAAGATATATTTCATCATAAGGGAAAGACAAGTTTTTGTTTCTCAAGTGATGGTAGTAAAATGAATATGCTGCCGTCCCGAAGGTGGCGAAATGAACTGCCGGAATGCCTAAGGACGAGGCGAACGTGGGGGCCCACGACTGGAAAATATCGTATATCAGAATATCGGGCTTCAAGGAGGTAATAATGGCGAAGAAACTGGAAGATGACTTCCGAAAAGCATGAAAGAGTTGAGGCATGAGACAGGGTGGTATATTCTTCGTTGTGTGGAACTCTGGTGGAAGCTCCGGCAGTGATGGCACGTCGAGTTCGAGCAGATGGATTGGAACGACGGACGGGCTCGTCTCCAGAGCTTCTCTGATTAAAGTAAGGTTGACTGATGTGGAACACAGGGATATGGTGAAATTTTTGGTGGAGAGACGTTTGGCGAGTTGTAGATAAGGGTATATATGTCCATGTGATAACCATGGAAGCATGGGATGCTCAAACAAGCTTGCTTTGTGTCCATTGATTGTAAGAAGGAAGTCCCCAAAGGCCCAACTGGAATTGGAGTAATTCTTGCTGCAGTTTGTATTTTATATATTTCAATGAGCGCATTGGTGGAATCGCAAGATTTTCATGTTTTTTTTGTCTTTATATGTGAGTATTTGTTTTTCTTCATTTGGAATGTTCGACGCTTTCAAGAGCTCGAATACGAATGAAAATGACAAAGATTCTGAGGTTATATGGAAGGCCGTTTTCTGTTGAGAAGGACGTTTGCATTGAAAATGCCTTTGTGAAGAAGATTGTTGAAGGTATAAGGTAGCAGAGCAAAATTAAGTTCAAAATTCTTATGTCTCCATAAATTAGCTCATGGACATATGCATCCCTTTCTTGAACTATCCAGAACACTCTCAACAAGAAACTTCACTATGTACTTAGTGCACATTCTAATGATGTGGAGAGTTAGGAGATCATGAAGTGGCTAAGTGTGAGAGATGTTAAAGAATACTGTACTAATGGGCTGCTACTCATTAATCTCAGTGTTGCTGAAATTAATGAGAAAAATTTATTTTTGGTCACTAAATTAAGTTTATTTTTTTTTAGATTTGGCCACCCACTTTCACTCACTTTCAAAATTGGTCACCCAAGTTCATTTTTCCTCTCTCATTAAGTCTTGCCGTCAGTTGACTCGTCTTTGACTGACGGAGCCAACGAGAAAAAACGTGAATCCATTTATGGTTATAGCTAGAGATGTTAAACGGGTCAGCCCTAACCCATTAGGGCCAGTCCTACAGGGCCACGGGCCTAAACGGGTTAGGGCCTTAGCAGTTCACTTTTAAACGGGCCATTAAGAGCCGTAACCTAACCCTAACCCTAGCGGGCCTCGGGCTAAACGGGCGGGCCACACCATTTTTTTAAAAAATATCCTACTATAAAAAAGTAGTAACACAGTAAAATTTGGAATTGCATATTAAATCCATAATATCAATTGCATCCCCAAAATGAAAGTCCCAGCATATTACAGAACACAAACAAGTAATTACAAGCTATATATAATACATTACAGAAATTGTCCAGGTAGATGAAAAGGGAATCAACACGTCTAAGCATTCCAATCAGCACTCCTATGTCACTAAACTTGATTAATTGACTAACGACTTTCTATAATTATTTGAACAGATTATCTTTCACAAAAAAGTCTTAAAGAAAACCAGTAATAATAACAAAGAAGACCAAATAAATATATTTTATTCTATCAAAGATTGATTGAATTTGTTTTTTTTTTTTGAAATTGTAATTAAATCCAAAGCATTAAATCCAGAATTCAGAAACCCTAACCCCAAAAGAAAATAACTTTGTCCAAAAAAAATAAAAATTACAAAGGGATCCAGAAACCCCCCAAAATCCGAAAATTTAACCAACCTATGTCAATATCAATTTTGCTTCGGCGCGGCGAGGTACGGTGGAGGTTGAGCGGCGCGCGGCGCGGCGGAATTTGAGGCACGCGGTGCGTGGACTTTTAAAAAGGGGCGCGGTGCGATAGGGTTGCGCGGGTGGTTGAAGCAGGCAGTGGCGAGTGGCGACGCTGAAATTGCAGGAATGGATTAAGGAGGAGGGGCAAATGGGCAATAGAGGGAGTTCAGTACAGGTTGGGGGTGTTCTAATCTACTTAGGGGCGAGCTAAGGGGTGTGTTTCCTAATAACCTGAGCCTATTTTTTTTCTATTTTTCAAAAGAAAAAAGTTTATGTATCTTTTTTTTTTTTTTTATTTTTTTTCTATTTAAATTGAAGCCCATGTAAATTAATAACAATAATAAAAGATCGGGGGGCGAAAGTCTGGCGTCAGACGGCCCGATAAGCCCGGGACAGTTCGATCGATTCTGAATAAAAAGACCGGTGTTAAACGGGCCATATATACCTAAGCCCTAACCCTGGAAAAATCCCGGTTAGCCCGGCCCGGCCCGGCCCGTCAGCCCGCGACCCGTTTAACATCTCTAGTTATAGCTTACAAGGATTGACCCCAAATTCGACAGTCCATTTCCACTATTTCTCCAAAACTCTAATTTTTTCAATATATATATTTTTTTTATTTCTCTGCAATCAAGCTTGTATCTTCCGTCAAAGGTATTTTTTATTCATCAAACACAACTTCCATAACTACTTAGCTACTTCATCCAACAAATGTTATGTTTCCATCTTCGCCGCTCACACTAACTTACAAGCCCAACGCCTCATCCAACACCACTTTCTTGAATATTTTCAAGTAATAGTTCAATTATGCAATGATTTCAAAATCGGTTCGGACCAGCCGGTTCGACCGGTTGAACCGGGAACCGGACCCGAAATCGGTCCGAACACCCCCCTAAGAATCGATTTATAGGTTAAACCGGTCAGAACCGGTAAAAACCAGTTCGGCTGGTTCAACCATTTTTTTTAACTATTTTTTTTTAAATTTTAAACTATTAATTATTTAGGTAAAAAAAATTATTATTTTTAATACCAATCAATTTTTCACTAATGTAAGGATCTAAACCTCCACTCCCTTTTATATTACTCTATCTCACATCTTTCTTAATACTTATTCAATGTGGGATGAGAGATCCATAAAGTCCATCTACTCTCCCTTTTATATTACTCTACCTCACATCTTTTTTAATACTTGTTCGATGTGTGATAGGAGATTCATAAAATCTACCTCCTATCCCTTTTATATAATTTCATTTTACGTTTCTTCTAATACTTATTCGATGTGGGACAAATCTGTTCCCCTTTTTATATTATTTTTTCTCACATTTAATCTAATACTTATTTAATGTGGTACAAAATCTCTTTCTCAAGAAAACCAACACGTTTATATTATTTTTATGGTTCAATTTTGATTAATTAAATTTAAATATTAATATTATAAGTCCATTGATGAATTAGTCATTTTTAAAAAAAATAGTAAAATATAAAAAATATTTAAAAAAAAAGACATAAATCATTTAAACGGTTGAACCGCTGACCAGTGATCTGTCCAGTTCGATCACCGGTTCGATTATGAAAATACTGCAATTATGTATGTTATGGTTTATCGCAACAAAGAGTTTGGTAAATACATTACAACCCCATCCAAAATACTTATTACTTAATGAAAATTTGAATAATTGATGAGGGAATAAAGAAGCTTGGACCCTAGTATACGACAGGAAAAACATTACTAAGGATCATACATATAGGTAGAACTCCTTAATAATGTGATTACTGGTGTCAGAACATGTAATACCTGTAGATTTTTTATTGTGAAATCCTCATCTTACACTCCATGCAAAGCCTCCGGAGCTGATCTGCTGCCTTGGTTATGCCATATTCTTCTTCTTCTTCACGTGTCGTCTTCTTACTCAACTCTGCAACTTTAAGCCTCATATCTTCCCCAGTTTTCTCGACAAAAAGTTTGTTTATCGTTTTGCAACGTCTTCACAGCTTATACATCCATTCTCATCCCTTATCACCTCCACAGCAACGCCAGCCTCCATCACTAGCCTAGCGTTCAACGGCTGGTCAAGTTTCAAAGGTAAGCTGACTCGGAACACCAAAATAAATGCTTTGAACGACGGAGTTCATTCCACAGTGGCTAGCGAAACCACCAACGCTCGGATGTGCCAAGATTTCAGTCTGTGGGGCCCATGCCTCTACTATCAAACCTCTCTCCCTCATCCTATCAACAAATTCCTTTCCCAGTGCCTCTTGTAAGCTGCTGACTTTATTGTTCGGGGGAAATCTCACAGCCCAGATGAAATCAATGTGCGATTTCTCCAACCCTCTGGCTACGGCTTCCATTTCATCTTTAGATAAGTAGTTTTCGCTTCTGAATGAAATGAAAAGAGTTGAAAATTGGGCCTTTTTACTCAGTCATTGCATGATGTATGAGTGTGAATACTTCTCGTTAAACGGCGTCGTCGTAGGTGGTGCGACCAGAGGACCAACAGCAACAATTTTCTTGTTGCAATAAGCAGACAGGTAATCTATGTACTTTCCTCAATACCCCTCGAGGTGTTCATCGGAATAACTTCGGACGAGTCGTTGAATTGGCTAAATTCGTCATCCGGATGGTCTCTAGCTCCCGCACCTGTTAGGGAAATAATATAAATGAAATAAATTCTCTACAAGTTCGGAATTTTAGATGAGATGAAACAGAAAAGGTTGCAAGATTACACACCGTTCCTTTTCCTGTCTTTGTTGTCGAAAAAGTTTCATGTTTAAGCCGTGAGAGACCAAAGTAACCAACCTGTTACATTTGTTTCAAGTCAGAATACCACCAAACAAGGCATATGGAATCAATATAGGAAACTAATTACTAAGCCAAGATGGCCTAAATTTTGAGATAGAAGAAGCATTAATGGGGCTTACACTATAAGAAAAGGATCTTGTATACGACACCACAAGCAATGCCAACGATCTTTGGCTGGTCACCGTGTGGCAGCAATATACAGTCACAAGTGTACTTCAATTGCATCTATAGTTCTTTTTAGGGGGCATCTACCCCAATTGCACGCCCAACTTAGCATTGAATAGCGTACCGTCTCTACAGGTCTTTCAGCTTTTCCACTAATTTGTAGAATGAAGGACGGCATTGTGGTTCGCTGTTCATCACAACACATCAAAACTTGAGTTTCTATTATTAGCAACTTCTACTTTAGTTCTGGTATTTATCAAAGGAAAAAGTATATTTGAATCCCTAAACTTTCTCACTTACACACATGTATAACAATAACATGTATGATTTTTTTTAACTGAACTTATATTTTTATTTGTAAGCCTGAAATGTCACTTTTGTTCAAATTGAGGCCTATGATTTTCATTTGTCGAACTCAAGTCTTTGAACTTCTAATTTTGATTTCATAGAGTCCTTGTACTCATAATTTTATCTGACTTTGTCCATGTATTTAGCAGCATATAAGGACCATAGATGCAAATGGAAATATAAGGATTCAGTATTTTACAAACTTATGTACAAGTGCGGCTAAATACGGCTATATTATATAAATCAAATGGGGCTATTTTATATAAATCAAATGTGGCTATTTTAAAACGATTGAATACAAGGATCCAATTTCTTCAAATGGAAGTACAGGGAGGTCATCTAACTAAAGAGAGGGAATTTGAAAGTACCGGACGCAAATGTACAATTTTCATTAATCAACATAAATCTATATAGTCACACTTCACTAGCTCAATTTGTAATATAATACTCAACATAACAATGAAATTAATTAAATATCAGGCAGAGTCAACTTATTAAGTGATATAAGGCTCAAGTCTTCGCCCTTTAGACAGAGAAAAGTAACACAAAATTGACAGCAAAACGTACCTATGCCAGCAGTTCTCAATGACAGGAACCCATAAAGGATCGACATCGATCCTTTGGTATCTCTAGGCGTTGGTTCATGAAGCCCACAGCTCCAATGACCTGCAATCTTAAGATACTTATTTTATTTCTTATTAGTAAAACAACACATTACAATCATTTTGCTCAACTCAGATAGTTCCAAACAATAAATAACACACACATCATCAATGAGAAGTTTCAACACTTGCATTGAATTAGGTTTTCCAAAGGGATCTTTAGGGTCACAAGTCCCCGTAGGATGACCACTACAAAAAACGCGCGTTTTACCGACGGAAATTAGCGACGGTTACAAAAACCGTCGCAAATAGCGATGGTTTTTACGACGGTTACGGTCAAATGGTCAAAGTCAACAATTTTTAGCGGTCTGAGAGAACCGTCCGCAAATTTACGATTTTAGCGACGTTTTGGACTAATCCTTTTTTTTTTTTTTTTAAATTTGACCTTTTTTTTTTTTTTTTTTTTTTTTTTTTTAAATTTTTTTAAAAATATTAATTATGTTTTTTTTTTATGTTTCAGGATTATACAAGATTTTTTAATTGTTGTTAATGCACCTTACCGTATATTTAATTTATAGTCACTTGGAAAAGAGTTCCACCTAACCGTAGTCAAATCTATTTCGAGGAGTTTACAGTATAAAATTTAATTCATAGTATATTTAAATATATATATTAACTAAAAATAGTACTTGTTTAAATAAAAAAATAGTACTTATTTAAATGAAAGTATTACTTGTTAAATGAAAAAAATATTACTTAAGTTTAAATAGAAAAGTAGTACTTGTTTAAATAGAAATGTAGTACTTGGTTAAATGAAAAATAGTACTTGTTTAAATTAAAAGTATTGTTTAAATAATAGAAAGTATTACTTGTTTAAATGAAAGATATTACTTGTTTAAATGAAAAATATTACTTGTTAAATGAAAAATATTACTTGTTTAAATAGAAAGGTAGTACTTGTTTAAATCAAAAGTAGTACTTGTTTAAATAAAAAGTAGTACTTGTTTAAATGAAAAGTATTATTTGTTTAAATGAAAGGTAATACTTGTTTAAATGAAAAGTAGTACTTGTTAAAATGAAAAGTAGTACTTATTTAAATGAAAAGTAACACTTGTTTAAATGCAAAGTATTACTTATTTAAATAGAAAAGTAATACTTGTTTAAATAGAAAAGTAATACTTGTTTAAATAGAAAAGTATTACTTATTTAAATTAAAAGTATTACTTGTTTAAATGAAAAGTAATACTTGTTTAAATGCAAAGTATTACTTATTTAAATAATAGAAAGTATTACTTGTTTAAATGAAAGATATTACTTGTTTAAATGAAAAATATTACTTGTTAAATGAAAAGTAGTACTTGTTTAAATGAAAAGTAGTACTTGTTTAAGTAGAAAAATATTACTTGTTTAAATGAAAAGTAGTACATGTTTAAATAGAAAAATATTACTTTTTTAAATGAAAAGTAGTACTTGTTTAAATAGAAAAGTAGTACTTGTTTAAATAGAAAAGTAGTACTTGGTTAAATGAAAAACATTATTTGTTTTAAATTAAAAGTATTACTTGTTTAAATAGAAAGTATTGCTTGTTTAAATGAAAGTAGTACTTATTTAAATAGAAAATATTACTTGTTTAAATAGAAAGTAATACTTTTTTAAATAGATAGTAGTATTTGTTTAAAAAAATGAATTTTTAGGACATATACAATTTTAAAAGAATATGATCATTTATTTATAATTTATAATATAAAAAATATATATAATTAGTATTTTAAAGATTATTAGATAGTTAAATTAAATAAATGAAATAAAAAAATTAAAAAAAAAGTGCCAAAAAAAAAGAATTAAAAATAAATAAATTAATTTATTTTAATATAATACAATTTAATTTAAATTTACAAATAAATAAAAAATAAAAATTATTATATTAAAATGTGGTTAAATCATTAAATTAGATAATTGAAATTAATGATTTTAATTTTTTTTTGAAAAAAAACAATTTTTAGGACATATAAAATTAATTTCATTAAGTAAACGCAAAAAAACAAGTGCCCGAGCGGTTTGATCCCCGCTCAGGCGCCCACAGGTCGCGTGTTCGATCCCCCTTTGGAGCAAAAATTTGTATCATTTAATTAGGAGGCTTGATGACTTATATATGATATGCTTGGTGGTTGGGTTCGGGTGGTTCAGTGCCCACCAGGACGCCCCCTGGGCTCGGGTTCGATCCACCGTGAGCCATTTTTTTTTTCGTAAATTCACATTTTAACGATGGATTTAAAAAAAAAAATTAATTATTAAAAAAAAAAAAAAACCGTTGCTAACCGTAGCTAAAAAACAGTCGCTAAATCCTTCGCTACGGTTAGCGACCCTCGATTCAACGTCGAATTTTTTTCCGTCGCTAATGTCGTTAGCGACGCTTTTTTACGTCGCTAAAACCGTGGTTAAAACGCGTCTTTTTTGTAGTGGACTCCAAAGCTATATATATCGGCCTTGATCACCTCAAACAAGAAGCAGAATGTTAGGATAGATGTGCCCATTTTTCTCTGCCAATATTTGAAGACTTAAACTAGAATTAAGGGGACTATTGACTTAGCCATACTCCTCGTTTGCAGGCTCATTATGAAGAAATTCAGGAGCCATCCACTGAGGCTGCATACAGAATAAGCAGGTAAAAAATTGGAAAACAATGTATCCAAATAAGAAGAAAAAAAGAAAAGGTTCAACTTTACACACCGTTCCTTTTCCCGTCTTTGTTGTCAAATAAGTCTCGTGTTTCAGCTGCGAGAGACCAAAGTCACCAACCTGTTACATTTGCTTTCAAGTCAGTCCAAACATCACAAAACAAGACATATGGAATCAATACAGGAAACTAGCTACTAACATTGACAGTCCAATTCCTGTCAACGAGGAGATTAGAAAACTTCAGATCACAATGGACAATAGGAGGACTACACTGGTGAAGGTAATTCATACCTAGTGCCTGTAAACATATAGACAATTTACAAAAATGACAAATAATTTTACATTTCCCCATCCAGAAAACATAAAATATTGAGAAGACACTAGCAGAAAATAGTAGAAGGCAATAAAAGATTCGTGGAAATTTGAAGGGGAACTTACAATATCTACCAGATTGTCCCTGTTATCAGAATCTAATTTTGTCTTACTTAAGTTATGATCATTTATCTTGTGAGTGTGCGATGGTTCCATTCAGATATACTATTCATCTTGTATAGAGAAATCAATTAAGTCATTTAAACCATGATGTTGTTTAACATCGATGTAAATCATTGAAGAAATAAATACTTCAGCAAGAGAAACATAAATTGAAGAAACAACAATAGATATTGCAACCCCAGATCAAGAAGAGTTCTCCTAGGCATTGCATCGAACACTTAATGAGCACAATGCATTTCCCCACAAATTTATATCCGCATAGAACAACAAAAATTCACACATACAGATTATGAACTGAAAGTAAACGTACGCACTGTTATACCATTGTATCTCTATATCTACAACAATCAAAACTATAAACCATCAAAATTAAATTACTCTACCCTCATTCAGCACTGCCCTAGAAAATTGAAAATTGAAAATTGCTAATTGAATGAAGTGGTGAGAGTGAAAACTTACAACCCCGCGAGATCAGTGCGAGCAAGAGCGGATGTCCAGAGATGAAAGAAAAGAAAACACAAGTAGAGAAAGACTAGAAAGGAAATACAAGGGAGAAATGGTAACTGGTAACTCCTTATATAGTGTAAGATTTATTTCTATATTTCTTAATAGCAAACATAATACTCCGTATTATATCAATTTGAATTAAAATCAATTAAGAAATCTCAACTTTGATGATTCAAAGCATATCGAGGCCTTCTGGTTTATTGCGCATGAGCTCGCTCTCACTCAAATGCAAATAATCAATTTAATACTTAATTGATTTTTTATAAACTCAGAAACCTTCCGAGATTCGAAAGACATGTGGAAACTTGTTCTGCATGGAGAGTTTGGTAACTTAGTGTATGAATAATTGAATACTTATTCTGCAGGGAGGTGATTTGAAAACTTATTCTACAGGGAGAGAAATTTATTCTGGAGTCTCCAAATTCACATGTAATGATGCAGAGAGTGTCAAATTTCAATATTTGTTCTGCTGTCTGCAAATTCACAAGCATCACAATTTCAATATTTGTTCAGGGGTCTGCAAATTCACGGGTAGTGATGCAGAGAAAAGGACAAATTTCAATATTTATTCTATGCAAATTCACGGGCATCACAAAGAGAGGGACAAATTTCAATATTTGTTCTACGGTCTGCAAATTCACGGGCATCACGATTTCAATATTTGTCTGCAAATTCACGGGTTCTGATGTAGAAATGGTCAAATTTCAATGTCTCGTTCGATTTAATATTGTTCCTATATTATTTCCTTATCTTAAAAAAAAAAAAGGGTACATTGGATTTTTTATATTATTTTTTAACAGGGAAACAACTTGTATCAATTAAATAACCAAATCGACTTCCACCGTTCCCAGAGGTTCAAGGGAACAGCCTCAGCAAAATAATTATCGCAAAATCAAAACAATAGGAAGTAATTGGATTATTGATCATTAAACTGTTATTATAATTAAATAAGAATTATTAATAGGTAATTTGTTGGTTTAATTTAACTTTATTTTCCTTCATAGATACTGAATGGAACAAAAAAATAAATTCCTCCATATATATTGCAACGTTAAAACATCAGTTTACTTTTCTTTGTAAAATTGAAATTGAAATTTATTATATAAATAATTTTGATAGCTTCGATAGAAATCTTTTTCAAACTTCTTGTTAGAATAGAAGGATTACTAATTATGCATGTAAATAAATCCTCTAATATACTACCATAGCATAAATTATTATTTTATAAAATGATAATAATAGTAATAAAAAATATATATATAAGATATTATAGTTAAAAGATATACAAAAATAAATTTACATGAAGATATATACACTAGTAGATATATACAAGTATTTATTTGTGTATATTTTGGAAAGAGTTAGTCTTCTATAAAAATAATAGAAAAAAAAAGTTATAAAAAAAATTGAGCATTTTTTAATACAAAACACGTGCTCAATTTTATTGGTGAAACTAAACGAAGAAAGAAATCGAGAAGAGAGGAAACGAACAATGAAAAAATAATGGCGCACGTTATTAGCACCCCCTTTTTAGGAAATGCACCACCTTTTACAATTAATCGCATACACCCGGTTGAAAGTTTCGAAAATATTACATAATTTAAAACAAGTTTCTTAAAAATATATATGTATTCCGAAAATTATTCGAAATATTTCGAGAACTCCATCAGAAAAGAAATATCAAAGAAACTTTTTTAAAAAATATTAAAAAAATTCATAAATATTTTGTCGAAATTTATGTATAATTTCAAAAATTATCACCAATTTTTTTAAGTAACCTACTATAATCAAATTTCGGCTTAAAGTTTCGAAGATACTATAAAATTTCGGTATATATTTTTAAATATATATATTTTAAAGAAAATTATTTTCAAAATATTTTCAGGACCCTACTGTAAGAGAAATATAGGCAAACTTTCTCGAAAATATTAAAAAGTTTCATAAATATTTTGTCGAAATTTATGTATAATTACAAAAATTATCACCAATTTTTTTAGAATAAGGAAAATGAGTGATTAACTAATCTGGGTGGTGTATTAATCTCAAGAGTGGTGAACTAATCTGGGCGGTGCATTTCCTAAAATGCGTGGTTTAATTGGCGCAATTCATTACCAGAACCCTCAATTGAGTGGGAGACCCAGGTTCGATTCCCTTTGGGAACAAATTGGAGTATGAGAGTTATAAGGTGGCTTGGTGAATTTGTGGAGTGTTTGGGTGCTTGATGTACTAACTTTAACAGCTAACAACTAACTTTGTCCGATAAAAAAAAAGAAAAAAAAATCTGGGCGGTGCATTTCCTAAAAAGGGGGTGCTAATAACCTGTGCCAAAAATAATTTCAGCATCTTTAAGGCCCACTTTCAGTTATTAGTTGAAGCCCAAAGCAACCATAATTTATTCGGTAAAATAAGCCCAGGAGAAGAAAAAGGAATTGGTCTCTTGTTATTTTTAATATTCAACCATTTAATATAATTTAATAGCCCATTTCCTTTTCTAACGTCAAGTGGGAACTGAAACAGGAAGCTAGCCGGCAGGCGGCAGCTGATGGTGTTTGCAAACTTTAGTATAAATGAATAATCACTTATTTTTAAAAAAAAAACTTTCTCACAACTTCTAAAAATAAGTAATTTTAAAATTTATTTTTAAAATTTGCAAACACTCTCTGAATCCTCAACAACCATGCGGACCTCACCTCCTTTTATCAAATTAACTGTCGCGAATTTGCATGAAGGCCCGTTATATTTTTTGCACCTCAATTTGAGCGATTAATTAGCTAAAAAGCGCACCTCTTGAACCGAGAGCAGCAGGTGGCCAGAGGATTCGAAAAGATTTGATATTAAGAAAAAGATGCACCCACTTGCATGGATCGATTTTCAAGATGATGAGGCGGGTATAATTTGAAAGATTATTTATTTAATTTTTGGAAGATATTGATTTAATTTGTCTTTAAGTTTATATCTCATTATATGAATTTTTTGTCAAAATGGTACTTAGATTTTTGTATATGTTTAAGAGTGTGAATTTTATAGGATTTGATAAGTAGGATATTAAAAAAGTAATGATAGAAAGAATATTATATTGTAAAAAATAATGTAAAAATAATTTAATGATTCTAACAATTGATGTGTGTATATCTTAATACTATATATTGGTAAATCTGATTCAGTTTATGTAGCGAAACCAAGTTAATCTGCGTAAAGCCCAATTTAACCAATTATTTCGTTTTAAAATCGTGCTCTCTCATTAAAAGTTGTTTAAAGTAAAATTTATACCAGAAATCAAAGATGATATTTTTTTAGTGAAATTTAATATTTTATTTTGGTAATATTTTACATAATAATTGTCTGAAAACATTAGAATTTATTTTATAACATCAAAACTATTTCAATCCCGCGTAATACGCTGGTATATATATATATATATATATATATATGATCATAATAAAGTGAAAATTGAAGAGAGGGAATATTGAGTTGGATAGATAATAATAACTAGAAAGTGTGTGATAGATGATTGATAGTGTATTAAAAATTGTGTTTAAAAAAAGTTAGATACATGAAGTATAGATATTATAGAGTAAAATTTTAAAGGATTTAAAATCTTATACTAGAATCCTAATAAACAAATGAGGATTTGAGATTTGAAATTCAAAAAGTCACTTTCCACGAAAAAAACAAATAAGGTCTTGAGGTTTTTAGGGCAGGGAATCGACTCCCCACATTTGTGCAGCCCCTAAATTTTTCTACAACAACAAAATTTAAATAGAGTTCTTCATATTTTGACACTTGGAAGCTCAAGAAAGGGGACTAGCTTGGGAATTTTCAACTCCACCATCTACATTAATCTAGTTTCTCTTTTCTTTTTATTTTATTGTTCTATCTTTATTATTATAATTGAGATTGGGTAGAATTTTCTAGAACCATTTTTTGGTTCTAAGATATTGCATATTTAGATTTTAAGTTTATGGACTAATTTATTGGTGTTTGTATGGATTACTCTTGTTTAAATGCATAGTCTTATTTGAAAGCATGTTATTATTGACCATGATAATGTGTTTAATCTATTGTTAATTGGGGATTGAAAGATTTATCTCACTAAATTTATTATGAGCTTTATTGAGAGAGAATTTACTGATCTTTTGTGCTATCCAGGGGAGTATGACATTTTCTTAGTAGGAGTGCATGTTTAAGTTATTTTTGGATGATTTCCCACAATGCCAATCCTTTACGGCTAACAAATCATCATCTAAACCAATTACCACATCATTTTTGCCCCCTAGCTGCAACCCTTGGTGCAGGGAAATTACTAGCTCCATCATCCATCATATCTCCAGTCAGGACTGATTCTAAGAATTTTAAAGTCTGGGTCAATATTACATTTAAACCCCTCTTAAACACTTTTTATATACACTCAAAAGCAGTATAAAGTTTTAAATAACATACAATGTTTAAAAAACACTGTATGCTTTATTACTATGACAAATATTTTTAAAATGTTACATAAATACAACTTGTTTTACAGTTTTGATGGCAAAATACATCAATATAGTCAAGTTTGTTAGAATTTAGAGACACGTAAAACACGTAATCACATGTGCAGCGGAAAATAAAGTTCACCAATAACGAACAATTAATTGCATACAGATTACAATAATCATAACGAGAAATCTTACAGTAACTCGATTGCAGATTTCTCTACTACGGTATTCACGTAATCCCCAATTATGGATTTGTACGGATTTGCCAACGTTGAATCCCGAGACAGATTTTGCTAGGAAAAACCAAGCTCTAGATTTTATGGAGAATATTAAGTCACGTATTATGAATTCCCAAGAGCTCATATATATAGGAGTGGTCTAGCTTAAATCTCAAGATGTTGTGGGCATGTAGCGCGAGGTCGGGCCCGACCTAGAAAGAAGTAGAGGAAGTACCGGACCAAGTTTTGCACGAGTATGGCACCTTGCCGAAGAGATGGAAATAAAGGCACGCCAAGCACGAAAATGCGACCTGGATGTACCTCGCAGGTCGCGCACTGACACAAGTATGAACATTAATTGAGATGGGACCCGTGGCAGACGAGCAGCGGTAGGAACCTTACCTAAGAATGACCTTAATCAGAGATGTGTCAGTAAATGACGGTAATGATGAGTAGCTAGGAGTAGTTAGACGGCTAAATCCCTGCAAATCCGAATTTGCCTCGGGCGACGTCCCAGCGAGGTGCGCGAGCTCTTGATCCCTCGAGCGACCTCCGACCTGGGTCACATCAATCATGTAACATTTATTATTTTGCAGAGCTATTTCCAGCTACTTATCCTTGTAAATCGGGAGAGTGAGCTCCACTCTCCCAAACCTTATAAATATGGGTCATTAATGACCAAGAAAGGGGAGAAATTAATACCATACCAAACCTCTTGCAAATTGATTGCTCAAACTCTTATTCTCTCAAACAATCATATAACATAAATACAATCCACTTTACACATTTATTGTTTGTGTCACTAAGATAAGCCACATCTTAATCCATAATCCTCATATTTTAGTACACAACACAAGCTAACCTGATTGGGAATAAAATTCATAATCTTTATTTAAATAAATCTCTCAGATTTATTCCCACATATAAAATCTCTACGGATTTAAATTCCATATATGACAAATCTCTACGATTTATTTCCATATATATTAAATCCTACAATAATATTCCAAATATTATTATTGGGAATTCTTATTTAATTAAATTCAATTTAATTAAACATTAATAATAATTAATTTCAAATTAATCTATTATTAATTAATTCTCCATAAATTAAACATTAAATCCAATTTAACATTTAATCAACCAACCATAATCCGTAAAAGGGAATAACTTGTTGTGTGACCCATAGACCCTCATATATTGAGCAATTAGTCAAACTAACGATCTTAATTGAACCCTAGTCAATAAATCAGACATTCTCAATATATGAGGTACGTTGCGAGGAACATGCAACTACCTGTAACTGAAACATGGTCTATTACAATTTCCTCCTTTCATTCGCGAATACTCGATTAAGCCTTGAACATGATGAAGTGTCTATTCAAATACCTTAATCAATTTATCTCTAATCACTAATTGATCATTCATGTCACACTTGGCCACAAAGTCCAAGTTGACGTGCATTGGCCAATGACTTTGATCCAATTATGATGAGAAGATGAGTATTCTCTCTAAATCCACTTTGAGGAATGAATCATTTTCTTGGCCCAACTACCACGCACATGCACTTCGTGATGAACCCAATCCAAGCCGTATCTACCCATGGAAGGGTGCAAGCATTGGTCATGGTCAAAGTTCATCACTCCACATATGTCGTGCGCAAGTTAAAGGAGTATCGCATTGCTCCCACTAACCGAGACACCCGTAGACACATATAGTGGAACTACATCAAACAGTTTCTCAGATTGGTATACCAATACCCTCTAAGGTATTTGTGCATCCATCATGAGATACCTAGTATCACGTAGTAAGTGAGATCTCACTACACTCTCTAAGGATATGATGCAGACCGCACACCAATCTCCATTGCATCATCAATATCCCATTCTCGATGATCCTCGATTGGGACTATTTGAGAATCATGCTTAGGCCATCTGAGTTCTCACTCACTCAATGACAACAATGACTCAAGGGAACACAGGTAAGAACAAATGCAAACAATCAAACATAATATTCTAATAAGTGTAACACTATATATTTAATATTAAATAAACAATAATATTAAATCAATACTAAATATTATCTGAGTATTATGTCCTTACAATGGATTATCTATAGGACACTAACACTAACAATATCTCACTTGAACTAGAGTCAATCACCTACATGTCTAACCCCTAGACCATCAAAATGTCTAGTGTTTACATGAACACTCAAATTCTTGGTGAAAGGATCAACAAGGTTATCCTCCGTGGGGACACGTTTTAACTCTATCTCTTCTCTAGCAATTATCTCTCTTATCAAGTGATAACGCCTCGGTACATGCTTATTTCTGTTATTGGATCTTGGTTCCTTAGCTTGCGCAACCGCACCAGTATTGTCACAATACAACTTTATTGGATTACTGGCACTCGGAACTACCCCTAGTTCACTTAAGAACTGTTTTATCTTGACAGCCTCCTTGGCAACCTCTGCCGCAGCAATGTACTCAACTTCGGTTGTTGAATCTGCGGTAGTATCTTATTTGGAACTATTCCAACTAACCACCCCACCATTGAGAATGAAAACATAGCCCGACTATGACTTGTAATCGTCACAGTCGGATTGGAAACTTGCATCAGCATAGCCAGCTGCAACTAGCTCTGACTGTCCTCCATAGACTAAGAAGCAATCTTTGGTACGTCTAAGGTACTTAAGAATGTTCTTGACAGCAATCCAGTGAGGTTTACCTGGATTCTGTTGGTATCTACCAGTGGTGCTAACAACGAAGGCCACATCTGGTCTCTTGCAAGTCATGGCGTACATGATGGAGCCAATTACAGATGCATATGGTATATCCTCATGCGCTGGATATCAGCTTCCGTAGAAGGACAATCCTTCTTAGACAACTTTATCTCATGACACGCCGGCAGAGAATCTATCTTAGAGTTCTCCATAGCAAATCTCTTTAGCACCTTATCTACGTATGTTGACTGGGACAACCCCAACACCCTCTTGGATCTATCCCTATGGATCTTGATCCCTAAGATGTAGCAGGCTTCACCAAGATCCTTCATCATGAAGGTCCTTAACAACCATTCTTTCACTGACTGCATGAGTGGGATATTGTTTCCCATAATGAGTATGTCATCGACATACACCACTATGAAGATAACATTTTTCCCACTGCATTTCCGATAGATGCATGAATCTTTCGAGTTTCTGATGAAGTCAAAAGATTTGACAGCCTCATCAAATCGGATATTCCAACTCCTAGAAGCTTGCTTCAATCCATAAATGGATCGTTTAAGCTTGCACACAAGATTAGATTTTGGCTTTGATATAAAACCTTCAGGTTGAGTCATAAACACTTCCTTATCAATGTTCCCATTGAGGAAAACTGTTTTGACGTCCATCTGCCAAATCTCATAATCTAGGTGTGCTGCTACCGCAAGTAAAATTTGAATAGACTTGATCTAGAGAATACCTCATTCGCAAGTCCCTCAACCAAAGACATCCTTGCTATCTTGTTAAGAGTTTTAAAGTTCAGATGACTCATTCTTTTGTGCAAGAGCCAACTGCTACTTTTGGAACTCTTAACAATCAGACATGCATTTCTTGGACAATCGTTCCAATCTGCTGTATAAATCGTACCTTTCCTTGAACCAGTTAACAAGATCTGTTGAGTAGCTCGATTCTTGATAGTACACTGATCATCGAGAACTCAACATCGAATCCATTGTCGCAGAACCAGAAACCGATAATGAGTTATGCTTTAAACCTTCGACATACGAGACTCCAAAGAATCTGTACATCATCATCATTCTAAGGTTCCGAATCCTCTGGTAAACCCAAAGTTATCATCACCAAAGAGTACACGTGGGCCTTCTTGTTCTGTATAAGAGCTAAGGAGATGTTTGCTTCCAGTCATATGCCTTGAGCATCCACTATCTATGTACCAGATAGTTGCTTGTACACCTCCTTGTTG
Source organism: Stenogyne calaminthoides (assembly GCA_037126765.1). NCBI lineage: Eukaryota > Viridiplantae > Streptophyta > Magnoliopsida > Lamiales > Lamiaceae > Stenogyne > Stenogyne calaminthoides. The sequence goes on from JBBCBC010000025.1 coordinate 22,826,161, forward strand.
GCCAAACCCACGTGAACCTGCAATCAACTCAGGTTTTAGGTACCCCTTTAGGAGTGGGTCCTGAGGGGTTAGAGTTGATTTTAGGGATCCATACAAACATGGCACTTCTTTTGTAATCAGATAGATCAGAATGCCTGATTTGTCTCCCATAAATATCTACATAATCATACATCTCTTCATATGCATTCTGATCAGTATGATTATTTGTGCGAGCCTTGGGTGAATCAGAAGACTTGGGATTTTTCCTTGCAGTTTGTCTTCTTTTAACCCAGTGGGGCTCAGGTGCAGTAGCCCTAGGTTTCTGATTATAAGGGTAGGTACGACTGCTACCATTAAAAGATTCATATCTTATTGGCATATCTAGTTTCAGCAGTTTACCCTTGACTTGCCTGTTAGGTAGCTTGACCTGATTAGGTTTCAGATCAGATTTCCCCTTTAGAGGTTGTCTTTTCTGATACCTAATCTCACGATCGAGTTGAGGTTTCTTCGTAAGAACGGGTTCTTCGTTGATTCTCGGTGATGCTTAATCAGTTATGGTCCATTTCTGTTCCATTTCTGATTGGGCACTTGTCTTACTTGTTCAGCATGTCTCTTTCCCTTATTAGATATAGATTTTGCTTTATGTGTATCTATATCAGAAACTCGTTTGATTACACCTTTTTGAAGTAAATCAGACAGGGATTTTGAGGATGTAGAAGGGTTTTCATACCCAATTCCCTTCTTATTAGTTGTCGTTCGAAAATAGTTGTTCATATCCTGAACGGTTTTCAAAGATTTCGTGAAAACCTGTATTTTCTTACATAAACTATTCTCAGTTAATTTCAGACTCTCATGTAGTCGGAAGAGATCATCAAACTTGGCTTGTAGGATTTTAAAATCATCAGCTTGTTGTTTATTGATAGCTAGATGTTCCATAATCTGCTTCTCCTGATCAGAAGAGTTAACTTTCAGAACTTTCAGTTCTTGGTTATCTTCCGGCGACTTCAAATTGATTTTAGTTCAAATTTGTTCAATCGACAAAGATTTTCCTTAACAAGCTGAGTATTTTCAATCCTTAGCTTATCGTTTTTGGCTTCCACTATCGTATAAGTGTCTACTGCGTTAGAGAGATCATCAAGCAATTGCTCAGAATAGAGCTGCAAGTCAATCTCTCCAGCAGGTGTGCTAATCATAGCTGATGTGGAAACTAAAAGAGCAGAAGGTTTAGAGGTTACCTCAAATTGGTCTTCCTCCTTAGCCATCAGACAGATTTCATCATCAGAAGAGAATATCAGATCATCGTAGTGGTAGAAATCATCAGCGTTGCTTATCAAACAGAAATCTTCTACAGATGAGTAGCCTGAATCCTCATAAGGCAGATAAGAATCATCAATTTCTGATGTATCAGCAACCATGACTTTCCTGTCTCTAAAGCATTGCTCTCTTCTGTTCCACTTCTCTTCTCTTTCTTTTGGTGTCAGGTCTGGGCAATGTGCGCTGTAATGACCTGGTTTCTCACAGTTGAAACATACTCCACGATCCACGGAACTTCTTCTGCCAGGTGAGTCATTAAAATCAGTAGAATCTGTGGTGACTTACTCCGTCGATTGTAATCAGAATTTCTTCTCTCAAATCTGTTGTCTTTTCTTTCATCAGACCGATCATCTCTTTTCTATCTTCTCTGCGATCCTTTCTGTGATCATCTCTTCGGTCATCATATTTGGTCCTTTCTGGAGATCTGTCAGCTGGCCTCCTATCTCTTCCTCTGCTGTTTTGATAATCCCTGTAAAATTTACGATACTTGCCAAGGTGAATAGATTTTTCAAGTTTTCTGATTAGCAAAGCAATCTGTTCAGTTTGGCTTATAATATTTCCAACTGGTTCAGTAGACTTTGAGTTGTTGTTTGGTCGCTTTTGAATCAATTGATTTTGATGTGGCGGTGTGGCTTCAAAGAGCGACTGCGTCTTCTTCTTCTTGCCCTCTTTCGATCAGATCGAACTCATGGGCTTTAAGACTCAGGAACATGTTGCTTGGCTTCATCTTGGCAATATCTTGACAATCCTTTATTACAGTGACTTTCATATCCCACTTCTTAGTCAGAGATATCAAGATCTTGTAATTTATGTCTTTATCTGACATCTCTTGTCCAAGTTCCCGAAGCTTGTTAACTGACATGGTGATTCTTCCATCGAGCTCATTGATGGTTTCATTTGGTAACATCTTAAGTTTCTCAAATTTCACCAGTTCACCTTGCAGTCTGCTATCTTTAATCAGATCATTTCCTACACACATTTCAAAATGGCGTATCCTATCATACATTTTTGTTTGTCTTGAGATACTTTATCTTTTCTCCGGGTTATCTTGTCCATGGTCTTCATGATTATGTGCCCGGCTATCGTATCCGAGTGTACAACTTTATCTCTTCAAAGATCCATCGCGGGACTCTTTTCGACAAGACTTCCAATCGCAAAATCTGGATCACCTCCAACAATTTGGGTTGTCATGATAGATGATGATGGGTCCTCATTCAAGAACTTCCATCATCCTGCTGCTTATTGATCCCAGATGGTTGCTCATGTGTATCGTCCAGTCTGCATACTCATCAATGGAAAATTTAGGCAAATCATGATACATACCCGAAGTATTATCCATGTTGATCGTGTGTTTGAAAACAGATGAGATTTGAAAAGGTTTTTCAAGATCAGTTCAAGTGACCACAAAGGTTCTTCCTCAAGAACCGATGATATTCAAAGCCAGTGGTCTGGAGAACCACTGCTCTGATACCACTTGTAGGTCCCGAATGGATTTTTGAGGGCGAAGTCAGAGAGGGGAGGGTGAATAGACTTTCGAAAACTTTTTCGTGCGATCAGTGTGATTGCGGTTTGTCGATCGAGTGCAAGTTAATCGGTTTGATCGATATCCAACTTCTCGATCGCCGAGGGCGATCGATTCGGTGTCTATCAGTTTAACTGATTGTGCGGAAGCTAGTTTATACCCGTGTGAAAAACCAGTTTATAACAAATTAGATCCCGAAGCTGTTTTCAATCAGATGACTATGGAGTCAATCAGATCAGATCAGTAGCTTGGTGTTAGTTGATCCTAACTCAGAATATGTATGCAGATTTAATCAAGTTGTGTGCAATAGTGTAAAGCAGTTAATCAATCAGGTAAATGCACACAAGATTTATAGTGGTTCGGACAACAAGTCCTACGTCCACTCTTCCCTATCACAAGGGGCACAAACTTAACCAACTTAACTTAGATTATTGTGTTAGTCCAACACATTACACCAACATATATTTATAGAGCTCTCACTCAACCGATCCCAGAAATCAGAACTAGAAACCCTAGTCTGAAATCTTGCTAAACAAACTTAACCTAACTTTGGGTTTTGGGTAAGATTTGTTGTTTGTTCCAACATTGAAATCTTTCCTAGTATTTAAGTAGCCTAACAGCTAGAGGATAAGATTTCTGTGCTAAGAACTATGGGATGAACACTTAGAAAATAATCTTCAAGGTTGTGTTCTTCTTGTGGAAATTTTGCTGTAGTATGAGCTTCTTGATAATTTCCGTGTCTTCACTCTGAAGAGTAATCCCATATTTATAGACATCGAAATCAAAGAGCTGTTGGAGAGCAATTTGAATTTCCGGCTATATTTGGTAGGTTTGCGGGACTTGATGTGATGTGCTTCCAGGTACGGCATGGCCGAAAGCGTGTATGTCATTTTTCTAGCAGTTTGACTATGCAGCGCCGAAATCCGCAGTGTTAGCTCAAGTCATACGTGTCTTGTTCATATTGGTTAACAAGTACATCATATCATAGTTTGTTCACCAACTAAAGTTGACATTCTTCTTGTTCAGATCAGCAACGTATGGCATGGTGAAACATTAGTTGACACCTGGTGTGAGCTGACCTGATCAGTTACAACTGATCAGTCTACCTGATAGAGTCTTCTGGTGCCAGTTGTCTTAGCTCAACTAGCAGACTCGACTGATGTAGGTCTCTTGGTATGATCTTTTGGTAGTCATCTGATCTTCAGGTCTTCTGAATTTGTGTTTCATGACTTCACCTGATTATCTGATTTTATAAGATCGTCTGATCTTCTGTCATTCCCTTGCCTTCTGGCCTGTCGGACTTCAACTGATCTTTTGTTCTTCTGATCTGACCTATACATATTGAAGTTCCCCCTCAATATGTGACCTATCTTATATATCAGTTGTTCTATACAATAATTATCAACTGATCATCTTATAACTGGTATTAAAAATATCAGTCAGCTAATAGGTCTGACTGGTCCTATTATATGTGTTTTAGAACTTTCATCAAAACTCTAAATTTCCCAACAATTAGTATTTCTTACAATTCTTAATTACTCTACAATTCTCTCTTATATATTACTCCATGTAGGATACGCGCCCAAAACGACGTTGTATTGGACAATTTTGATAATTAACATTTAACAAAAATGATGTGATTTCAGTAGAAATTAAGCCTATTAGTTATTCAGCATTTATTTTTTAATAATTTCAATTAATTCGGTGTTTTCAAATTTGGATTCTGATTGATAAGGTAATCGAGCACAATGAAGCTCACACTTTTTTTTTTTTGTTACTCAAGTTCAAGCTGATCAGCTCCCTACTTTACAAAATATAAACGTGGGTAGGTTTAATGTAGATTTAGATGCACCGTTTACATATAGTGCGTTTTAAAATCGTATAATTTATTATATTATAAAATATAATTTGTTTATATTGAACCGTGCAACTATTTTTTTATACTAATAATTGATATGATTCAGAGTAAATAAGTTGTCACTTTTCAGTATAACAAATTGTATAATTTTAAAATACACTATGAATGCACGATGCATCTGGATGCATACAAGACTCAGTCTTGTGCAAAATAGAATTCAATTTATAAAAGTGAGTATCGTAATTTGATTTTCAGCCTAATAACATGAACATAATTTATACCAAGATTTAATAATTTCTAAAAATGAAAAAGAGAGAACTCATAAGAAAGAGTCGGCAGAAATAAGACGGTGGTTGTATGATAAATTTGGGATCCCAAAAATTTTTGGATTTTGTAGCAATATGTTGTCACGTTGTAATAGTCTGAATCGTATGAGCAGAACAACTGCGCCAGCCTCTCTGCGTTCACAATTGCTTAATAATTACAAAATACTCCAACTTTAATTAATGAAATAATTGTAAATAGTTATATTTAATATAAATACGCCATAAAAATTTCCAACATCGACTGTGAGTGTGACCGCGCAGTGTTCCCATGCAACAGCCAATTTTGGAACCTATTTTTGGGAGAAATTAAATATATTTCAAATGTGAACAAATTCTTGGATCAGACCAAGGCATGTGATAAGAATAAGTGAATAACATTTCTGACTTGTAACTCAATTTTTCCCCTTAATATGCCGTCATTCACTCTTGTTATAATTCCATACTTTATTTTATTACTACTTTGTATAATAATATCATAATATATATATTAATAAAATAAATAAGAAATAGATGATGTGCGTCGTTTTCTCAACACAATTTCATATTAATAATGTGACATTATTATGTTAAAAAACGTATAATAAACAAAACTAAATACTCAAGGGTGACCTTTTGAGATTTATCCTTGACCTTTTGAGATTTATGAGTGTGGTCCTCTCTAGGTCTCAAATTCGAACTCTCTTAAATGGGATCAATCTCTATTTTAAAATTCGGGTCGGACCGAGAAGAATTGTTACATGGCTCAATAGGGGTGCCTATAACCCTATTGAACCGCCCAGGCAAAAATCGGAAAAACCAGGTGAAAATCGGCGGTTCACCGATTTTCACCAAAAAAAAGGGGGGGGGGGCTTTTTTTAAAATTCCACCGCCGCTCGCTCTCACCCCCTGCTCTTGCCGAAGACCGCGACACCGTGTTCACCACCTGCTCTCGCCAAATTCCAACTATTTTTTTGTTTAATTTTTTGAGTTCCACCCACACACGGTCACACCAGTAATAAAAATCTGAGAAGAGAGACAAAAAATTCGAAACCCTAATTTCTAACCCACGACCAAGGCCAGGTGGACATCAAGAGACGCTGTCAAGGTCGCTCATTTGTCTTGTGGCGACACATGATGTCACAAGACTCAACAGGCAAGATCAATGATGCCGACACTATCCAGTTAATTTCATTTCAATGGTGGAAAATTGAAAATAGCAAGAAGAGGAAGAAGAAATTAGAGCGTGTGGAAAACAATAATTAAGTACAGGATGAATGAGTTGGAGCGTGTTTTGGAGCAATAATTTCGATTCAGCAGTTTTGATTTTTGAAAGGGAATTTGGAGCTTTTGATTGAACTAGTTGTTGAAAGGGAATATGAGGGTTTGAATGAGTAAATCCCCTAAATTGTGGTAATTAGTTGTTGAAAGGGAATAGGAGAGTTTGAATGAATAAATCCCCTAAATTGTGGTAGCGTACTCGGTATGCACTCCACACTATTAAGTATTTAATATTAATTATTTTATTAAAATTTTAATATTATTTAAAAAAAAAACACCCAATCTCTAGGCGGCGACTAGACGGCCTAGGCGTTAGGCGGTCAATATAATATTTATTATAATGTCACATCGGCTTAATCCGGCTCAATCCGATCCGACCCCTGTTCAACCTTTTTTGGGGGTCGTCCGGCTCAACTTCCTGTTCCGGTTTTTAAAACATAGGTTGTAGCTATGAGTTATTGGGTCATGGGCTTTGGAGTGGAGGATGAGCCTCTAACCCAAAATGCACTTCAAAATTGGCCCAGCGGTGCATAAATTATTTTATGAAAAATAAATTAATATGCACTTCTGAAAATTAATGTGTACTTTTAGGCCTGACTCAAAATATAATTAAAAAAAATGCACTCCAAAATCGGTCCAGCAGTACAACAATTAAAAGAATTTATTTTTTGAAAATTAATTAATATGCACTTTTGGTCTTGATCCAAAATGCACTTCAAAATTGGCCCAATGGTGCAGAAATTATTTTTTGAAAAATTAATTAATATGCACTTCTAAAAATTAATTAATATGCACTTTTAGGCCTGATTCAAAATACAATTTGCAAAAAAAATACACTCCAAAATCGGTTCAATAATGCATAAATTAAAAGAGTTTATTGTCTGAAAGTTAATTAATATAAACTTTTGGGCCAATCCAAAATACAATTTTAAAAAATTAAATGTATTCCAAAATTTAATTTAAAATGGGGAATTAATTCAAAATGGGAAAAAATAGGCTAATTTGAAATCTGCTTTGTTAATAGGAGTTTTATCAATTCAGGGCCTGAAAGATGGTATAGCTACCAATTTAAGGCCTGAAAGATTTTTTCTATCGATTCAAGGCCTGGAAGATAGAAAACTATCAATCCAAGCTGAAAAAGATAAACTATCAATTCGAGACTTATAAATTTTAAGGCAATGTTTGACACTAAAACCCTAAACCCTGAACACTAAACCCTAAACCCTAAACGATGAACCCTAAACCTTGAACCATGAACCTTAACTCCGCGAGCTAACAAAGAAAGATAATCGTAAACCCTAAAAATTAAAAAAAAAAACATGAATAAGGATATGAAATATAAGTGTCAAACATGACCTTAAAATGTGTGAATCTTAAATTGATAGTTTTTATCTTTTAGGTCCTGAATCGATAATTTTCTATCTTCTAAACCTTGAATCAATAGAAAAAAAATTTAAGATCTTAAATTAATAATTTTATCATTTTTCAGGCCCAGAATTAATATTTTTTGTTGTTAATATGAAACCTGCAATATTTAATTTGGACCAATAAAGGGTGAAGGGAGTGGGGACCACAGAACATTAAACAAGATTGGGAAAAGGTGTGGTGGGGTAGGCGGGGCCGCAGGGAAATGGGAAAATGCAGCGTGTATGGTAAAATGGGGAAATGAATTAAACAAATGGAGTAGTTGGGGTTACTATAGTCTTTCTAATCATTTTTTTGTACCACCCCTGCATTATGCATACAAGACTTGTTTTGGGGCTTTTTTAAAATAACATTTTGACTTTTTGTATTTGTTTGCTTTAATATTATTTGGGATTCCTTGTTATTTATTTGCATACATGATAAAAAAAGCTTTTTCCGAATTCGTTCAAGAAGTGGTCTCCATTTTTAAGATCAGTAAATTTTGATTAGTCTCATCATCTCATATTCATGTAATTATATAATTATATATATAGTCTAGCACATAATTATGAATTTATCATTATTGTTGATGAATCCAGTCCGTTTTTCTTCTGAAAAAATCTCAATTATGTCATATGATTAGTACCAGGATTGTAATTATATTATAATATTCCCTCCTGTACTTGTCTTCATATGTTTTGGAATCTGCATGAAGAGAATTCTCAATATCCTATACACAAGACATTAGCCACCGTTTATTTTGAGATTTAAGTGTGCGGAACAAGTTAAGGTTTTAAAATTCAAGAATTTAGAATCTTTGATAAATAGTAAATGCGTGTGTTTGTTTTGGAATTTAAGTAGGGTGAGATTTAACTTTATGTCAAATCAATGTTTAATAATAATTGATATTGTATTATTATATTATATTGAGAAGGATAATAAAATATATAAAGTGTGATGTATTGGGAAGAATAATTATAGATTATATAAGTATTTGTAGGTGTGGATGAGATGTGGGATTTGAAAACCAGACTCTAAATCCCAAACTCGTATGAGAGGGGGAGCGAAAAGTGCTAAGTACATCCCTGTGAATCCCAAAACAAACGCAGCCTTAAGAATTTTGTTCAAGTGAAGGAGGGAAATCCCTTTCATTTGTTATGTTACTCCCCCGTCCCAAAAGACTTAGTACATTTTTTTTTATCTGTTCCATAAGACTTTGCACACAAAAAAATAAACACACTCTTCTCAACTTATAACCTTATAACACACACTTAATACCCCCATACTCACTTACTATCATCCATAAAATAAATTTTCTTAATCTCTGCACCAAAAAATTTAGCGCAGGGTCTTCTGAGATGGAGGGAGTATAAGAGAATTTGTGTGAACCCAAGTTCACGTTCACCGAGAACTTAATTTTTTTAATATCACTGTTATGTATAAAAATAATCATCGTTATGTATAAAAGTTATTATTATTTAAAAAATATTTTATATTTTTAATCAGTAAAAATTTTATACAAAAATAATAATTTTTACAAATAACAGTAATAAATTTAGAGGAGTGTTACTCGCATATACTACCTTCGTCCCAAAGTTATTTATCCCTTTACTTTTGATATGAGTTTTTGATTAGGATGAAGGGAATAATATTTAAAGTGATAAAGTGATTTTTGATTGAGTGTATTTTAGTTCTATACATGTAATTACTAAAATAGATTTTTTTTTAATAAAAAAATGATATGAGATGTAAATTTAAAATGTTGTGGCAAATTAATTTTTTTTTAAAAAAAGTAAATAACTTTGGGACAGATGATATTTGAATGAAGAATTTGAATCCGTTTGTCCTTTTCCTTGAAGCAAGAAATTAGAAAAAAGAAAAAAAATATACACGAGGAAAATGACAAAAAAAGTCCATATCGTGATGCCACCAATGAGCTGACTTAGAGCGCTCATATCAAGAAATAAAACTATATAATAGAACTGCCGACTCCAATTTCCATTTGAACAATTTCGTATTAATTACAAACCTCTTATTACAAACCTCTTATTACAAGGGACCAATTTATCCTTGATACACCACTAATATCAATGGCGTCAGAAAAAACCAATTTGAGCATCCTCATGTTTCCATGGGTAGCACATGGACACATATACCCTTACCTAGAACTAGCCAACCATCTCACCACCAAAAACTTCACCATATCCCTCTGCTCCACACCCATCAATCTCACCTCAATCAAAAAAGCTCTCGCGACGATCTCACACGTCGTTTCGATCAATCTGATAGAACTCGACGTGCCATCGTCGCCGGAGCTTCCACCGGAGTACCACACGACCAAGAACATCCCACCTCACCTCATGCCTAAACTCCACCACGCCTTTCGGGCCTCAAGATCCAGTTTCTCCGACATCATCGCCTCCCTAAAGCCCGATCTTCTGATATACGACGCGTTTCAGGCGTGGGCCGCGGGGATGGCCGCCTCCTTGTCGATTCCGGCCGTCCATTTCGCCACCACGGGGGCGGCTGCTTACTCGTTCTACTACCATCACTTCATGAATAAAAATTCGGCCTACCCGTTTGATGCCCTTTATCTTCGACCACATGAGTGGAAGGCTATACAGGCCGTGGCTCGTTCAGGTATTAAGTTGTGCACTTGTGCCCCAATTTTTCCGTGCTATATTACTGGGGTGTACTATTGCACCGCATATTCAATGTGTTGTACAATACAACACATTAAAATATGTGATACTATTTTAATTCTGATGCACAGTTCAACCGTGAGCATAGAATAAATTATTGTGTGTCATTTTTTTTCTATGTTATATATATTGTTGGACAATTTATAATATATTAAAAAAAATTTACAACACGTTAAAATACTATTGGACAATTTAGTATAGAACTCCAGACCCTTCACATAGTATGCTACACAGCTGGACAATGATATTAAACGCTTAGAACCCGTTTGTTACGTAGTATAAAATATAAAAAGATATAAAATTATGTGATACATTTTACTTATATATATGATATATTTATTTTTTTTAAGTATTTATTATGATGTATTCAAATTATTATTTATTTTACTTTAACCGTTTTTTAAGATTGATAAAGACATGAGAATTCATTTGATAAATATTAATATTACTATTATATCCCTTATTACATATATATATTTTTACCAACGATAAATTAAAATATGGTCATTTATGTCAATTAACAACAATGGATAATATTTGGTATTAGAAATACCACCTAGGAGGTGGGATCTATAATTATGTAAAAATGGGAAAAAAAAATGCAGGCCTTCCGACCAAGGAGAAAAACCATCAAACATACCAAACACTTAAAAATGTGAGATATAATTTTTTTTCCCCTTTTTTTAATTTTTTTTCTCGCATAACAAACGGCCTCTCAATGTGTTGTACAACAGTGTCGGGCAGTTTACAATACATAAAAGTGGTGGTACAATATATGACATAACACTGGGGGGCAGCACGTAGCATAGGACCCCCCACTCCACACTCGGTGCATTCTGACCTTTCCACCACACCATAAGATTTTGGATCTGAATTCATCATTTTTTTCTTATTTTTTGAACATCTCTATTTTAATATCTTTTCAGGTATAAATTTTTGTCATATTAAATGTCATATCAAAAGTAAATTATACCTATCAATTTATTCCTATACTCCCCAATCATCTCAGATACAAATGTTACTATTCAAGTATTCCACTTTTCACATCACTTTATTCATTCAATATTTATTTAATTCAATATTTTTTAACTTTAATTTATTTTTTAACATATTAATTTATATAAATAATTAAATAATAATATTTATTTAATTCAATAATTTTTAATATTATTTTATTGATTTTTTTGATGGCTCGGATGGATAAACATATTTTGGGGACGAATGTTGGAATTATGAGGAAGAACATTGAAATTTTGAGGGGAGATAATGAAATTTTGAGGACGGATATTGGAACCTTGAGAATATGAATTCTCTTCCGAATTGGGAGATCCAAATCAATTCGTGTAAGAATTATTTTTCATTTTCAGATTTCAAGTTGCAAGAATTTGGGGGATATAATGAGATAAAATTTAAGTGTGTTTAGATAAAATGTGTAAACATCTATTTATAGGTGTATTTTGAACGGTCATATTTTTTAAAAATACTAAATTTGATTTTCCCATAAAAAAAACAGAATGCAACGGTTATTACAAAATTAAAATCAAATTTATAAAAAAAAAAGAAAAAGAAAAAGAAACAATATTAGAAAAAAAAAGAAGAAAATGGTTACCTGCAAAAAGAAAGGAAAATAGTGCTTTTTGGGCCCACTTATTCAATTAAACCTGGTAGTAAACATTTAACACTCATTTTTCTCTCTCACGCATTCACACTCACATCTACCATTGTGTATCTCAAAAAATGGGTACAAAACTTTTGCCACTTCAGATTTATTGGTAGCGATGGGGATGCTCTTATTGTTTCTATTCGGTGAACTAACTATTTCACCAAAAATATTGTTAATTGCACATAATTTTTAGTGTGAATTACTGAAAGAAAAAAAAATATTTTTAAGGTAAATTTGGGGGAGCTACATGTTTCTATTTTGTAATGTTAATCTATTTTCCTATTTTATTTTAATAGGGTATTAATAGCTTAGATATAAAATTCAATAAGATTTAAAATTTGTTGGTATAATGAAATGTATTTAAAATTAAGCTACACAGACATACTTTCAATTTTAGATTATTTTTCGTGACATTTTAATAATATAAAATATTAATATATTATTTAACAAATATAACATATATACACCTATATAATTACTATATATATGCACTCATTTTATAGTTGTGTCTAAATAAACCAAAAATTACTAGAAATTAACAAAACATTATACATGTAATGAATTAAATAATTTAGCGGGTGTCAATAATCATATCATTTTAACATAATAAATATTTCAATCATTACTCTTAAATTTTAGTCCCCGCTTAATTCTGATCTTGCTCTGCCCCTACCATCAAAATGGAGAAATAAATAAAAATAGATAAACACTTGTATTTGACAATCTCATACATAAGATAGGGTACAATCTAACACAAATTAACATCTATCTCTTTAAAATGTTAAAGTGTCAATACTCAAATTATACTCTATCTCACCGTGAGACTTGTGTCTCATAAAATAATGTTAAGTGTTGCATGCATCAGGCGCACCATGCACTCCACATATAGTGTATTAATTTAGAAGTATGCAACTTATTTTCTTTGAAATATTTAACATGTTTTTGTTCGAACCGCATAACTATTAATATGGGAAACAAGTTGCGTGTTTAAGTGTAAACAAGTTGCATATTTATATATGCAACAAATTACACAGTTTAAAAATACACTATGGGTTTAAGCAGTTAGATCTGTTGGCGCTGATGAGACCCATTCATAAAACAATCCTAACTCATGTTAAAATAAAATCTATATTTTGGAGTCCTAAAACTTTTTGTTGATAAGAATGTATTGAAGAATTTATCGATAGTGGACTAGATGGATATTTTGTTTTACAGTCATAATTGCAAAGATGTAATAATGCAGGTGTGGTAGATGAACAAGATAAAAATGATGGATTCAGCCACTTCACGGACTCGACGGACATTATTCTGATGAAGACATCCAGGGGTATCGAAGGAAAATACATAGACAACTTATCCGTATCCTGCAACAAGAAAATCGTTGCTGTGGGCCCTCTAATCACACCCCACACGGCGTCATCAGACGACTCACACATCATCCAATGGCTGAGCACAAAGAAAAAATATTCAACCGCTTTCATCTCATTCGGGAGCGAAAACTACCTTTCCAGCGACCAAATCATGGCCATGGCTAAAGGGTTAGAGAAATCGAAAGTCAATTTCGTTTGGGTTCTGAGATTTCCTTACAACAAGAAATTCAGCTTACAAGAGGCTCTGCCAGAGGGGTTTCTTGATAGGATGAGAGAGAAAGACAGAGGATTGATCGTAGAGAGGTGGGCCCCACAGACTGAGATCCTGGCGCATTCGAGCGTGGGCGCTTTCGTGAGTCATTGTGGGATGAGCTCGATTGTGGAGAGCGTTTATTATGGGGTCCCGATTATTGGGGTGCCTTTGAAGCTGGACCAGCCGTTGAATGCTAGGTTGATGGTCGAGGCTGGGGTGGCCGTGGAGGTGGTGAAGGATGAGAATGGAGGTTTTGACGGCGAAGAGGTTGCGAATGTCATGAAGAAAGTGTTTGGTGAGAAAATCGGGGAGGAGATGAGGGTTAAAGCGGCGGAGTTGGGTGGGAGGATGAGGAGTGACGAAGCGTGTGCAGTGGAGGAAGCGGCGGAGCAGCTACGGAGGCTTTGTTTGGAGCATAAGCAACGGAATTGACATCCCCCGGTTCTTTAATAATCGGGAGATGAGGATCTGATGTTGGGATTTCATTGTGTGACAGTTCTAGGATTTCATTTTGTAATAATATAATGCATAAGAAAATTCAAGAGGGCAAATCTTTGTAAATTAAAAGACTAAAAAAAAATGGACAAAATAGGTACTACATATAAGTCTATTTTTAAAAAACAAAACAAAACAAATTTACGTGCAAGTAATGCATGTATTGAGAAGGCCGTCCACAATATTTGTCAATTAAGATCAAGAAATGGAACTACGTGGTCATAGCTGGAAATATTGTCAATCATGCCATAATGCAAAGAAATGCCAAAAAGACCATTTATACTTTAATTATTAATAGTTTCTTTCTGCATCATTAATCTTACCCATAATCACTTGAAAAAACTTCAACAATCAGATCTTCAGTTTTCTAACATGGAAACAGAGAATATCATAACAAGAATTACACGATTCTAGCTCATGTTCCCATTCATCTTCATATATTCCAATATCTTGAGGATGGATTTGTTGGAAATTTGAATGGAAAATGGTGTAATTGTAACTTGGAAATTGTGTAGGAAAAGGGAAAGAGGGAAAAAGGTGAAATTCTCATCCCACATTGGAAAATGAAAAGGGAATGAAAGGGTATAAAGCCAACAACTCATGTGGGGGTTGTAAACACTTGTCTTGATTATGCTCCAACCTCCACGCGGGCGCGCAAGGGGGGTGCAAATAATGGACGAAATTGTCTTTGGGGCGTGAACTTGTGTGTGAGCGCGACCTGTGTACACGAATGTCGCACCGATTTGGTTTATTTTAAATTTCCTGAATGTAACTGCTCATTTGAAATTTATTTTGCATGGCGGTTTTACAAGGTGAATTCAGTGCTGCAAGAAGTTACAATACACGAATTTGAGAGCTTACATACACTATTCCAACATTTTGCTATTCACATGTCTCCTGCAATTTTCGTTGGCCCTCCGGTGGTATAAGTTCAGACGATTTTTTGGTTCGCCAGAGCAGAATATCAGTGCTACATATTCTGTTATACTTGTTGTATCCTGAGAAGCGGACGTTCCAAGAATCACTAGCACCGAGAGTGAGGGACGTATTTCGTTTTAAGGAAATCGTGTTTCACGAGCCTCAAGTTGATTTTGTTTATTGTTTATATGTTAATATTTTCAGTCATCTACGGAGTAACAATTTACTTACAGTCTTAAAGCAAAATATCCTTCGAGATGGCTGAAACCAACAACACTCATTCCTCTGCATCCGCTCCTGCTCTTCCATCAACCGTAGCATCTGCCACCATCCCAACTGCGGTTTCTGCCTCCATTCCAACAACAATATCTGCTTCCATTCCAGCTACTGGGTCTGCTTCCATTCCAGCAGCTGCTTCCTCTTCGATTCCAACATGGGGACTACGATACAGATCAACCATCATGATAAGCATGAGAAGTTCAACGACCTGAATTTCAAAAGGTGGCAACAGAAAATGTTATTTTACCTAACTACTTTGAACCTTGCTAGGTTCTTGAAGGAAGACCCTCCTCGTTTGCCTGAGAATCCAAACGAACAAGACTTTCAAGCTGTGAATGCACTTGATGCATGGAAACATTGTGACTTCTTGTGCAGGAACTATTTGATGAATAGTCTCTCGGACGAGTTGTACAATGTGTATATTGGGGTTCCTTCTGCAAAAGAGTTATGGGAGGCCCTTGACAAGAAGTATCGAACCGAAGATGCCGGTGCAAAGAAGTTTATCGTGGGTAGATTTCTTGATTATAAAATGGTGGATACTAAACCTGTTGTTCAACAAGTGCAGGATTTACAGGTTATAATCCATGATATTCATGCCGAGGGCATGGTGTTGAGCGAAACTTTTCAAGTGGCGGAGATTTTCGAAAAATTACCACCCGGTTGGAAAGATTTCAAGAACTACTTGAAGCACAAGCGAAAGGAGATGAATTTGGAAGAACTTGTTGTTCGTCTTCGTATTGAAGAGGACAACAAGAATTCTGAAAAACGAAACGGTGGAAGTTTCGAGCACAAGGCCAATGTAGTTGAACAAGGCCAAAACTTGAAATATAAAGGCAAAGGAAAAGAAAAAGATGGTGCTGGTCACAATGCTAGATTGGGGCAGAAAAAACAAGAATTTAAAAAGAAATTCACCGGGAAGTAATACAATTGTGATAAACCCGGTCATCGTGCGGCCGATTGTAAAAAGCCGAAGAAGGAACAAGTCAACATGGTGCATGGCGAAGACCTTGTTGCTGTTGCGTCCGAAGTGAACATGGTGGGCTCAAACCCACGTGAATGGTAGATTGATATGGGTGCTACCCGCCACATCTGCTCATCTAAGGAGTTGTTCAACTCCCTTGATGAAACTGTGACCGAAGAGAAGCTCTTCATGGGGAATTCAACAAATTCTGAAGTCAAAGGCAAAGGCAAAGTAGTGCTGAAATTCACTAGTGAGAAAGAATTGACCCTGAATAATGTATTGTATGTTCCGGACATTCGTAAAAATTTGGTGTCCGGATCTTTATTGAACAAACATGGATTTCGTATTGTAATAGGGTCGGATAAGGTTATATTGTCCAAGAATGGAGTGTTTGTGGGCAAAGGCTATGAGTGTGATGACATATTCAAACTCAATGTAATGACTATAAAAAAGAACATGAATAAGAACATGTCTACTTCTGTTTATTTGATTGAGTCATCAATTACTTGGCATGGACGTTTGGGACATGTTAATTTTAATTCGTTAAGAAAGTTGATGAATTTAAATTGTATACCCAAACTCAATATAGACACAACTCATAAGTGTGAGGTTTGTGTAGAAGCAAAAATGACTCGGTCATCTTTTCAAACTATTGAAAGAAATAGTGAACCTCTTGATTTAATTCACACTGATGTGTGTGACTTAAAATCTGTGCAAACATGTGGTGGAAATAAATATTTTATCACATTTGTAGATGATAGCACAAAATATTGTTATGTGTATCTTCTAAAAAGTAAAGACAAAGCTTTTGATAAATTCGTTCTTTACAAAAATGAAGTTGAAAATCAACTTAATCGAAAGATTAAGATGTTGAGAAGTGATAGAGGTGGCGAGTATGAATTTCCGTTTGCTGAATTTTGTGCACAACATGGAATTAAGCATGAAACTACTGCACCTTATTCACCTCAACAAAATGGTATTGCGGAACGTAAAAACCGGACTTTAAAAGAAATGACGAATGCAATGTTATTAGATTCCGGTTTGCCTCAAAATATATGGGGAGAAGCAGTGTTGACTGCTAATTACCTTTTAAATAAGGTGCCTCGAAAGAAAATAGATAAAAGTCCATATGAACTATGGTATGGTCGAGCGCCATCTTACAAATATTTGAAAGTGTGGGGGTGTCGTGCAAAAGTGGCTATTCCATCACCTAAAAAGGTGAAGATAGGCCCTAAAACTGTTGATTGTGTATTTATCGGTTATGCACAAAACAGTAGTGCTTATAGATTTATTGTGCATGAATCTAAAATTGATGATATCCATAAAAATACGATTATGGAATCAAGAAATGCTTCATTTTTCGAGCATATATTTCCTTGTAAAACATGCATTGAAGCTAGTAATGAAGCTAGTACTTCAAAAAGGCATGCAGATACAACAATAGAAAATATTGTTGAAGAAGTAGAGGTTGAACCTAGAAGAAGTAAAAGAGCTAGGGTAGAAAAATCTTTTGGTCCGGATTTTCTAACCCATATGCTTGAAAGTGAGCCTCAAAACTTCAAAGAAGCTGTAAATTCTTCATGGTGGGCTCTATGGAAAGAGGCAATTCAAAGTGAGATTGATTCCATCTTGCAAAATCACACTTGGGAGTTAGGTGACCTTCCTCCGAGAAGTAAACCACTAGGTTATAAGTGGATTTTCAAAAGGAAAATGAAAGCTGACGGGACCATTGATAAATACAAGGCGGGACTTGTAATTAAAGGTTATAGACAAAAAAAAGGTCTTGACTATTTTGACACATATTCTCCCGTGACGAGAATTATGTCAATAAGATTAATAGTAGCAATAGCTGCTTTGAGAAATCTTGAGATACATCAAATGGATGTAAAAACCATCTTTCTAAATGGTGATTTAGTTGAGGAAATTTATATGGAACAAACTGAGGGTTTTTTAACTCCCGGGCAAGAGAACAAAGTGTGTAAATTGGTGAAGTCTTTATATGGTTTAACAAGCACCAAAACAGTGGCACGTTAAATTTGATAATGCCATGTTGGAATATGGATTTCGAATAAACGAATGTGATAAATGTGTCTACATAAAAGAGATAATAGATGGGTATGTAATCATGTGTCTGTATGTAAATGACATATTTATCGTTGGAAGTAACGATAAAATGATAAAATCCACTAAGAACATGTTGAATTCAAAATTTGACATGAAGGATATGGGAATTGCTGATGTAATACTTGGGATTAAAATCCATAAGATTTCAGAAGGAATTATTTTGAGTCAAGCTCACTACATTGACAAGATTCTAGAGAAGTTTAGTAAAGGCGATTCAGGTCTTACTAGAACTCCAATAGATCAGAGTCACCACCTAGTTAAAAATAAAGGTGAAAGTGTTAGTCAAGTGGAGTATTCAAGAGTGATAGGCAATCTAATGTACTTAACGATTTGTACTGGACCAAATATAGCCTATGCAGTAAACAAACTAAGTAGATACACTAGTAATCCAAGTGAGAGTCACTCGAAAGCTATTCAGACGAAAGTACTTAGATACTTAAGACATACACGAGATTATGGACTGCACTATATGAAATATCCAGCTGTAATAGAAGGTTACAGTGATGCAAATTGGATATCCGATATGAAAGACACCAAGTCAACGAGTGGATATGTTTTCACTCTTGGCGGTGTAGCTATATCATGGAAATCTTCTAAACAAACAGTAATTGCAAGATCCACTATGGAGTCTGAGTTTATAGCTCTAGACAAATGTGGTGAAGAAGCTGAGTGGCTTAGAAATTTTTTGGAAGATATTCCATTTTGGACGAAACCAGTGCCACCAATATGCATTCACTGTGATAGTCAGGCTGCAATTGAAAGAGCACAAAGTAATTTGTATAATGGTAAGTCAAGACATATTCGTCGTCGACACAATACCATTAGACAACTACTCTCAACTAGAGTTATCTCAATAGACTACGTGAGTTCTAAGGATAATATTGCGGATCCACTAACCAAGGGCTTAAATCGAGAGTTAGTTGAGACATCTTCTACAAGAATGGGACTAAAAGCCTTAACATAAAGAGTTGAGGTGAAGGATAACCTTTCCTAGCTGACTAGAGATCCCAAGAACTAGGTTCAAAATGACAACCTAATCATCTAAACTCGTGCATCACTGTAATGTGGGGGATAATTCCCAAGAGTCCATTGCCTATAGATGTGATAGTGATGTGTAGTGAGGATTAGCAGAAGGCTATTAATGATTTCAGAAGAGCTTTGAGATACTCTTAAGATAAATCACCTATGTAAGAGAGAAGTGGGGCCGCTTCAAAGGAAATATTGTAAGGCATATTTCTAAATACTCTTACAGAACCAGGTGAATGTTCATGGCCAAAACGAACATAACCAAGAACTGGATGTCGTTAGAAAGACCTTGAGTGGGGTACATTAACGTTTACACAAAACAGTGTATAGTTCAAAGACATTGCGTCTACTATCTAACT
Source organism: Stenogyne calaminthoides (assembly GCA_037126765.1). Lineage (NCBI taxonomy): Eukaryota > Viridiplantae > Streptophyta > Magnoliopsida > Lamiales > Lamiaceae > Stenogyne > Stenogyne calaminthoides. The sequence continues at coordinate 22,845,971 of JBBCBC010000025.1, forward strand.
AGTAAACTAAGTGTACATTCACAAGGGAAGGTTCAAAGGGTAACACCTACCTATCCTATGCAAGGTTCTACCGTTGACTTATATCACCAAACGTTTTTCCTTTTGGTGTCTGTATGATTTCCCATTCATGTGGGGGACTGTTGGAAATTTGAATGGAAAATGGTGTAATTGTAACTTGGAAATTGTGTAGGAAAAGGGGAAGAGGGAAAAAGGTGAAATTATCATCCCACATTGGAAAATGAAAAGGGAATGAAAGGGTATAAAACCAACAACCCATGTGGGGGTTGTAAACATTTGTCTTGATTATGCTCCAACCTCCACGCGGGAGTGCAGGGGGGGTGTGCAAATCATGGACTAAATTGCCTTCGGGGCGTGAACTTGTGTTCGAGCGCGACCTGCGTACACGAATGTCGCACCGATTTGGTGGCGGACGGGCAAAACTATTTTTTTCCCTTAAATCTATTTCCTTTTTTTTTTTTAATTTCCTGCATGTGCATGTAACTGCTCATTCGAATGAGCAGTTTCGAAATTTATTTTGCATGGCAGTTTTACAAGGTGAATTCAGTGCTGCAAGAAATTACAATAGAATTCAAAATCCGAATTTGAATTTTGTCGCAGTTTTGGTCAGCCATGTTGATGGCTCATCAAAGCTCATGATCCTCCAGTTTCGATTTTGAGGCCCTATATATAGAGCATCTCAGAATGGATGAAAATACACGAATTTGAGAGCTTACATATACTATTCCAGCATTTTGCTATACACATATCTCCTGCAATTTTCGTTGGCCCTCCGGTGGTATAAGTTCAGACGATTTTCCAGTTCGCCAGAGCAGAATATCAGTGCTACATATTCTGTTATACTTGTTGTATCCTGGGAAGCGGACGTTCCAAGAGTCACTAGCACCGAGAGTGAGGGACGCATTTCGTTTTAAGGAAATCGTGTTTCACGAGCCTCAAGTTGATTTTGTTTATTGTTTATCTGTTAATATTTTCAGTCATCTACGGTGTAACAATTTTCTTACAAGATTTACGAGATTTTTTTTGTTAGTAGCAGATAAACAGATGTGATCTCTTGTTACGTAATTCTGGAACATCTTATATTACATTCTTTAAATGAACTACGCATAATATAAGAAAGAAAGAAAACAACCAAAAGATGATAATTAAGGTGATTATATAAGATGTTACACCACAAGGAAATTTCACCGGGCAATAAGTAGACAAAATTATGGGTTTCATTATGTTGTAGTGTCATGTACAACTATGATATGGTAGTCAAGTTAAGTGGTTACGCTTATTAAGATTAATATGAAAAAATTATTGCACGGTTCAGTATAAATAAATTGCATCTTTCGGTATAATAAATTACATGATTTTAAAATGTGCTATGAGTGCACAGTGCAACTGAACGTAGACGAGGCCCACCTCAACAAATTGTCTAATGCTGATCAAAGTCTTAAAAACAAAGAAGGTATATCAAGAAACAAATTATTCAAAGGCTTCACTCATAACATGCAGTATCAAACTTGTTTCTTGTTCTTCATACAAATCTTCAACAGATGCTCCGCCACTCCATTCATATCTTCTTCTTCCTTCTCTCTAATCATCTCACTCACTTTCTCAACACCTTCATAAAATGTCTTCTCCACCATCACCTTATTCATCGCTTTCGCCACCTCGTCTCCCACAAACTCCATTCCCATCTTTCTCAACCATTACTCCGATGCCACCCTCCACCACTAATTGCGCGTTAATAGGCTGTTCGTATATCATCGGCATTCCTATAATCGGAACACCAAAATACACACTCTCCATTACAGAACTCCACCCACAATGACTCACGAAACCACCAACACTCGGATGCCCTAAAATCTTAGTCTGCGGCGCCCATTTCATCACAACTAACCCCCTCTCTTTCACCGTTTCAACGAACCCTTCAGGAAATACGTCCTCTACGCAACCAATCTTCTCTCCGTCAGGAAACCTTATCACCCACAAAAAGTAAACATCACAAATTTGAAGCCCTTTTGCTACTTCTCCTATCTGATCCTTGCTTAAAAAACACTCACTCCCAAACGAAATATACACCGTGGAACGAAAATCCCTCACACTTAGCCACTTCATAATCTCCAAACTCTCATCATTAAATTCACTAGAATCTACAATAATTGGGCCAGTGCAAACAATCTGTTTCTTGCACAAAACAGAGAGATAATCAATGTACTTCTCTTCAACATCTCTAGAGCTCTTCATCAACACAATATCACAAGATCTTGACAGAATCCCAAATGCAAAATCATCATCTCCATCTTTTACATTTGGCACAATACGATCCCGGATCCTGTCCATCTCATCTTGTGGCACACTTATAGCCTTGTGAGGGAAAGTCGAGCCGCTCCCCATGGTGTGCACGTGATGGTAATACGCAAAAGACGTTGCTCCCGAAGTTCAAAAATAGACAGACGGTACGCCTTTCCACGAAGCCATCTTCGGAGCCCATGGCTGGAATATATCATATATCACAAGATCAGGATTTACAGAATCAAGAATGTTGGAAAAGCTACAACTCGATTTCTGAAAGGCTTGTAACAGGGCCGGGATGAGATTGGCGGCAGATTCTTGGTTGTGTGGAGGTGTGGAGGAAGTTCGGACGATGATGGGATTTGAAGCTCTACTAGTTCTATCCATGATTCATCATAAGAAAGCTCGTTTTCGATGATCGATTTGATTGAATCAAGATTGACAGCAGTAGAACATAAGTAGATAGTGAAGTTTATTGATGAGAGTTTTTTTGATAGTTGAAGAAAGGGATATATATGTCCATGAGCTAACCATGGAAACATAAGAATTTTGAATTTTTCTTCTTCTTTTGCCATTGACATGAATCTATGAGACCTCTCAACTTTGTTCAGATTTCTCAATATTGTAATTTTTATTTTTTTGACAAAAAAAGAAACTTATATTATTGGCACACACATGCATGTCAAAAACGGAAGACCAACTACAAAGAACGGTGATTCAATCCAATTATTGGGGCTCTCAAATCATGAGACGCCGAACAAAATTAAAAGAAACGCCCAAACAGGAACAAGAAAGAAGTTAAAAGAAAGATTCCTAAAAACGAAATTAAAAGATATAAATTCTCATGTGCACCCCATGCACCAATAAAATTAATGTAATTTAATTTTATAAGTTTTTTTTAATTTTTTTCAGTTTTAGTTTTTTTTTTTCAATTTTAATTTTTTTTAACTTTAATTTTAATTTTAAGTTTTTTTTTCCTTCGATCCGGACCCAAACCCGGCCCGAGTGATTCATGGTTCACCCGGCCCAAATGATTCATATATAATTTAGGATTCATTGTTTAGGAGTTAGAATTTAAAATCCATAGTTCATCCAAATTAAAATTAAATCCAATTATATGCTGCACGTGAAAGCAACTCATATTTTAATTATGAATTAGAGTATTTGCCATCCAGCTCATATCTGGCATTTAGTAAGACAAGACTTTGATGCAGATAGCTGCATGATAAAGGGACAAGACAAATTTTTACAAGTGGAAAGTTTTGTTAAAGAAGTTAATTAAAATAGTGGGTACAACTACATGTGCTCTTGAATATATTATTACTATAGACAAATTAGTTATGTCCCACCTTTGTCTGCCAATTAAGTTTGCTCATGAAAAATTCATCGGAAGTGGAGTATGTAATACGCTCCTCATAATTTAGAATTCATCATTTATGTCAAATTTCTGGATTTAGTTCCAACTTAATAATTAGTATCAACATGTCTCTTTACAACTTCGCCAAATCTATGGATTAAAAGCTCTGGGCGGGCAACAGTCTTATGCCGGGTTGTCTACAAATTAAAGGTAAGTTGACAATAACTTTTAAATATGATGGATATGATTTTAACATCTCTTTAGAAGAAATCTTCAACAAAATTTGGCAAAAAACATAAAGATAAGTATTTACAAGAACTTTGAGAAAAGTCACCAAGACTAGAGGAACGTTTCAAAGTGAGTGTCGTTTTAGAGGTTGAATTTTATTTCATATTAAATCTCCTTTTAGCTATTTTTCATATTTTTTTCTAATTTATTATCCTCATATATATTCCTAAAACTATCTAACTTTTTTAAAATTAAAAAATTTTAAAAAAATTTAAACATATTATCTTATATTTATAAACTTACGAACGGCTTCATTTCATTTAATGCATCATTTTGTCATTCAAAATCTTCAAGAGCTACTGAGATTAACTTTAATTCCAGTTCTTCTCTTTTAAGATGAGTGTTTCTGCCATGAGTCAAAGACTACATACTTAACATTTATTATTAGACTGAAGATTTACGAGTATGTTTATCTCTAGATCTCAATTCAAAACCCCAAGTTGCGATCAATATTTGAGAGGATTCAATTCATACATAGCTTTGCTCTGATTTCAAATGAGCCACTGCTAGTGAATAATGGGATTGGTCCTTCGAATTAGTCAGTCTTTCCTTGAGCCATGTATCTAGTCATAAAAAAAAGACTACATATTGAACCCAGTTAGCGCATAGATTTATGAGAAGCCTGCACAATAGTGCATAGATTTATGAGGAATCTTGGTTGAGATGCCAAGGTACAATTGCTAGTCTTTTCTCCTCTTGTAATTCGACTATCTGGAATTTAGATGATCCTGTCCTTTTAAACTAACTAAGATACTCTTTAAACTACCTACTTCTCAGACACTCCGACAGTAGAGTTTAAATAGGGTTTCAATTATGGACGAATCCAGAAATTTTATATTGCGGGGGCACAAATAAAATACAAATATAAACTAAGAAGTTCCTTCTGTATAATAACTCAAGTCTATTACAATTAAAATTTACGAATTTTCATAGATTAAAATATTTTCATGATTGATTCAATATCAATACTACTAAAAATTTCTCTTACAAAATTTTAGACTGAAATATTTACGACATTTTATGGACATAAATATTTTCATAGACTGTACGTTGTGCGGGATACAAGAATTGTGACTTGTGTAGGAATTTGAATTTGGCATTTGAGTCGTATGTTCAGATATAATTGGGCTCTGTTACATAACATTGCATGATGAGCTTTAAAAGACTAATAGTAAATATAATTAATTTATATAAAATATAAAATTAATAGTAAAAAGATTAGTAATTGTGGGGGCACGTGCCCCCGGAGTGGATAGGGTACGTCCGTCTCTGGTTTCAACGGGTAAATTGCACTTTCGACGAATTTGGTTCGTAAGATTTTTCGTCTATCTCTAATGAAAATGAATCACACACCGATCTGGTCCCAAAATAAATTGCAGATTTGGTTCCAAAAAACTTATTTTTTCTTTTTTACTGTAATTTTTAGATTTTACAAAATTAGTTTATAAATTATTAATTACAACTTTAAAATTAATTTATAATCTATTTAGTGTAATTTTGAGATTTTTCGTTATTTTTTTAAAAAAAATTATTCCTGTATATTATCTTTAGTTTAAGGTTTGGTTTTTATAAAAAATAATATTAACATAAATTTTTTTAATATTTTTTAAAAAACTTGAGGTTTAATTTTTTTAAAATATTATTATTTAGTTTAAATAAATTTAGAGTGAGTCTCTTGTGAATCAGGTGAACCATGCTCTCCATAGTATATTTTTAAAATAGACATTTTGTGGCATTGAATCATACAATGTTTTACACTGAAACGTGCAACAACATGTATTCATGAAACAAGTTGAGCTTTTCATTGTAAACAAGTTGTATGATTAAGTGAAAAAAATACACTACAGAGTGCACGGTGCACTTGGTGCATACAAGACCTAGCTATAAATTTAATATTAATTTTTAGTATATTTAAACTATCTAAATAAATTTATATAATTAATCTATAATTAAGAAATTAGTTAGAATAATTTCATAATTTAGATTTATAAAAATGTAATTGATATTTTTGAATTCGATTTGATTTTACATGTTTTACATTAAATATTACTTGATTTGAAAATATTTGTTTTTTTTTAAAATTATGCTCCCTCCACCCCAGAAGATTCTGCGCCAACTTTTCGATACAGAGATTAAGAAAAGTTGTTTTGTGGGGGGTAGTAAGTGTGTATGAGGGGTAATAAGTGTGTGTGTTGTAAGGTTATAAGTTGAGAAGAGCGTGTCCATTTTTGGGTGTGCAAAGTCTTATGGGACAGACCAAAAAGGAAAGTGTGCTAAGTCTTCTGGGACAGAGGGAGTATAAGACTATATATATATATATATATACTATTTATTTACTTCGATTTTTACATAAATTAAGATTTCATTTGAAAAAAAATTATTTTAATTTTTTAATTATATTCAAATTCTATGTATACTTTTTACTTTTTTAGATTTTCTATAAATCATTAATTGGTTTAAAAATGAAACCCTCGGTGATGTCCACCCCCTTCCCCCCACCCACAAAATCGCCCAAAATATTTAATGAAATCGCATTGAAGAAGCAGTGAAGATCGTACTGGAGTGTATAAGCTACAATAGTTATGATTTTTATAAATTTGATATATATATTGATCTATGCGACAAAAAGATATTGAATTTGATTTTCAAGAATTATAGTTTATACACTCAAATTAAATATAATTTTCAAGAATTTTACATAAATTATTATTTAGTTTACAATTAAAATATTTTTTATATTTTGTAGTCGTATTTAAATTATATATATTCCCCCAGTCCCGAAATTATTGGAACATTTTATAAAAAGGTATGTCCCGAATTCGTTGCAACATTTCTAAAAATAGAAATAAAGCAACTACATCAATATAATCTCTACATATCATGCCATTACTTTTTCAACACTAAAGTCAACTTTATCTTATTTTATTTACATCACATGTCATTACTTTACCATTTAACCCTCATAAAAAAGTATTCTCACATTAAACTATGCGTAAACAGTAAATGTTCCAACGATTCGGGGACGGAGGGAATATAGTTTTACAATTAATTTGTAATTTATGAATTAAAGTTGATTGTGTATATAATTAGTTAAGCTTCAGTATCAATTCACTCAATTTTACGAATTTGGTTCCATAATTTTTTGGTCACCTACGATTTCCATTCATTTGACTAACGATTATGACCAAAACTGCTAAAAAAGGAACCATTTTAAAATATAAGGACCAAAACTATTTTGGACCCAATCTCTAAGGACCAAATCAGCAATATTTCAACTGATTAGAATTCCTTAAGTACGCGGCTTTAGCCTGATCGCTAAAAGTTAGAAATTAGCTCCATGCCTTTGGATATACAATACTAATGGATACAAACTAAGAGTACTCTTGTTGAATCCTAGGATATTTTAATGGATTCGAGGAGACAAACTAAGAGTGCTCTTGTTCATACAAACATATAATTCAACATTAGTATGTGTTTAATAAAAAAAGTTAGATATTTTATATTTAACTAATATTCATTAATATTTTTTCGTTAAATATCTCAGAAAATATAAGTATGTTCTTAATGAGTGGGTTTTTGGTGAAAATTATTTATAATATAAAATTTATATCATTACACTTATAAATTAATACTATAATACTTATTAACTAATATCGCTACACTTATAACCTGAATATAGCATTAAATGATATAAATATTAATTTACAAATGTAGTGGAACTTGAAATGTTAAATTTACAAATGTAGTGGAACTTGAAATGTTAAATTTAATGGTAATTAATTAAACCACTCAATCTAACTTATCTAGCATTGGGTCAACTTTTAATTAATTCAGTTACTTTCCAAGATATAATAGAGCATGTTGGGATATTTTAGTTTTGATGAATTATGCCAAAACATTATCAACTTGTGTTTTTGGAAAGTTTAATTTAGATAAAAGTTGAGGGGGAAAAAAAAGAACAAATTGAGGGGGAACTCATGAAATCGCATTTAAGATGATCGAGATCGACGAGGTCGCGAGATTTAGGTCGATCAAGATCGGATGAGAAGGATGAGTTCCGATAAACCCGACCTACAATGCGCTTATGCGCTTTACCGTAGTAGCCGATCACTATAGAAGCATCGAAGAAATTGACATCGCAGCTGCGATGGACATCAGAAAATTCAGCTTGGTGATTTCTATAGAATTTTCGATGCGATTTCTTGTCGTCAGGGGTATGGACTGACGATCAAAGCGACCAATCAAAGCCCGATGAATAAAGGAAATCACCGATGAATGTTGAAATCAACTCGATGAATCATGATTTCAAAGACACCGTAAATCTACAGATCGATTTTGACCGGATCAAAGCACTTAATCAAGCAATGAACAAGAATCCCATGATCGTCGATCCGTTAGACACACAAAAGCAAATTGATCAATAAGAAGATAACAACATATATGGATGTAACATAAAGTCGCAAATAATAAAGGCAAAAGGAGGACAAAGAAAAGTGGAAGATTATTAGTATGGATTTGAATATTACTTCCAACGGTAATATTCAAATCCACACTATAAATACATCAAGACTATCTTCAAAAAGAAGACAATGGAGGATAAAAAGTGAAATTAAAGCCAAATATTCAAGAACTCCATTCAAGAACACAGAGCATTAAATATCCAAATTTACCCAAGAGTGTTCTTCATTGTATCTAACCATAAATGTCATATTCTAGTTTAGAGAGATTTTCCCATCCTTAGCATTGAGGCTAAACAAATGAAGGGAAAATCTCAACCTAGTTGAAACCAAACAAACCTTACCCAAATCAATCGGGTTAAGTTTGTAGGTGAGTGTGAACCCAGAACATCTAGCAATCCCAAAAGGAGGGTAGGCAATCCCGTGAGGGTGATAAGTCCCGCTTTTGAGTGTGAAGTAGAACATCGTTGGGTGTTGACTAACACGTTAAACCAAGTCCAGAGTTGGTTAAGAGGGTGCCCCGCTGATAGGGATGAGTGGATGTAGGAGTTGGACTCCAACCACTATAAAATCGTGTGTTTTTTATCGCTTTCTGCGCTATACGCATTTGATTATAAGCAAAACACACGCATCGTTCTTAAAAGCAAAAAAAATATGGAATGACTCTGCCCTCACCCCTTTTTATATGCATTGAACAAAATGTTTGCTTCCGCACGCGCAAAATCGGTTTTAATCGGGACTTCACAGAGCCCAACTAAAATATATATGTACAATTACTATATGGTGTATAAGATGTATATATACTCTCACTTATATACCAAAGTTGAAAGAATGCACATATATAAAAGGAAAGAAATTTGGAGGGGTTGGGGGTGGGGGCATGGCCACCCCAGCCATAAGCATGGCTCCGCCCCCATTCATACTGTACAATCGTCCAGCGGATTTGTTTAGAGTAAGTAGCATATCGTACTTGGATAAGTCCACTTTTGTAGAAGTACGATTGTGCAGTTGCACTATGTTATTCAACTTTCTGTCAAGTTCATAATTTTCTATCGACTTCTTATTGGTCCGCGCTGGTTAGGTAGGATTGTCAACAGATCTATTCAATTGACTCTGAATTCAACCTCGACTTATCCACTTTGTGAAATAACTTTATTGTTTCTAATCAACTTGTCTCTTGAGTCCATACAAAGATCTCTGCAGTAAATAAGTCCATCCATTCGATGATAGAATCATTCTCTGCATGGTATAAAGTCACAAAAACTGAAAACCCTATTTCTTCTCTCCCTCTACGTCGTAAGACTCGGCAACACATAATCTCAGTCATCTTCTTCGGCCACTCCTCACGACCTCGTCGCGGACTCGACTCCTCCGCTTGCCGTCGCCTTGTCCTTCTGCCTGTGAAAGCAATGATTCACCTTGTTCCGATCAATTTGATGATCGCTCGGCTGCAAGACGTCTCGAGCGGCGTTCTTAGCCCTTGAGGCTGTGTTCGCTCACTCCTCTATATCTCGTGCAAACCAACTCCTATTCCTCCGCCGCGACTCTCTCACGATGGATGAATTTTCCCGGAAGTTTCGACTTGTTTGTGATCAGTTGGCTGCGATTGGCCGTCCGGTTGGCGATCAGGATAAAATCCATTGGTTCTTGCGCGGACTTGGGCCGCAATTTCTCCATTTTGCGGACACTTGATTGGCATTATCCCCTGTTCCTTCATTCCGGGATATTCTGCATCAGGGCAAACAGTATGATTTGATAGTTCGGGCCATGGAGGGCCCGGTGGTGGCTCCTGCTGCTTTCGTTGCCGAAGTTGGTCGCAACTCGTCCACTAGTAATTCTGGACGCAATAACTCCTCCAATGGTGGTCATGGAAATGGTGACTGAAACTCTTCCCAAGGTGGACGTGGTCATTGCAACGACGGCCGAGGGGTGTCAAATTTGCAGAGGCCAACATTACGCCAACAAAAGTCCACAATTTCTTCAGGCTAGGGCTCCTCCTCCAGTTCCTCCATCGGCTAATCTTGCACGTCTTGCACAGGGACTTTACTCGTTCTTGTAAAGTCTCGGAAACCAGTTCTGATTGGTATGTGGTTTCTGGTGCATCTGCTCACATGACACAACAATCAACTTTGGACATTTCACAAGTTTGTATGCAATCAGTTCTCTAGCACGATTAAAATCTTCCAGAGTGATGGTGGTACTGAATTTGTAAACTCTCGTGTCAGTGACTTTATGCACTCCAATGTCATTCTTCATCGCATGTCCTGCCCCTATACTCCACAGCAGAACGGACGTGCTGAACATATAAGCATCGCCACATTTCTGAAACAGGGCTGTCTATGTTGTTTCAATCTCATACTCCGGCACTCTTCTAGTTTGATGCGTTTTCCACTGCAGTTCACATTATTAATCGACTGCCTTCATCTATCTTGGGTAACAAGTCGCCTTTCGAGCTTCTTTTTCATACTGCTTCATGTTACGCCAATTTTAAACCTTTTGGATGTCGTGTCTTTCCTTGCTTACGTGATTATGCTGCTAACAAGTTAATGCCTCGCAGTCATCCTTGCATTTTCTTGGGTTATAGTACTTCTCACAAAGGTTTTCGGTGCTATGATCCTTCCATTGCTCGAATTTTCATCACTAATCATGCCCAGTTTGACGAGCTCCTATTCCCCTTCTCGGGAACCGCTGCAGAAAAAGATGCCTCTATTCTGGAAATTTCCACTTTCATGGATTCCTCTCCTTCGTTGCCTACAACGCCTCCCACACCACCGTCTCAATTGGCCCAGGATTCACCGTGCACTCTTTGTCCGGACACTGTTGAAGACTCGGTGCCTTCGGTTGTTGAGCCCTCTACTCCTCCGCTTGATCCACCCGTACAGCAACTTGCCCCGCCTTCATCATCAACACATCCTATGACGACTCGTGCCCGAGTTGGTATTTTCAAGCCTCGTTATCAAGTTGATAATGCCACAACTTCTCTTCTTTCAGCTTCTTCCGAACCTCGTGGGTTTAAGTCAGCTGCCAAGTCTCCTGAATGGCTTGCAACCATGCAAGAGAAAATCGATGCTTTTCGTTCTAATTAGACTTGGGATCTTGTTCCTCAGCCTTCCGATACTAATATTGTTGGCTCGAAATGAGTTTTCCGAACCAAGTTTCATTCTGATGGTTCCATTGAGCGCCACAAGGCCCGTCTTGTTGCTCAAGGCTTCACACAAATTTTGGGTGCTAATTTTGGTCATACATTTAGTCCCGTAGTCAAGGCTTCCACATTTCGTGTTATCTTAGCCTTGCCTGTTCAACATAAATGGCCTCTGCATCAACTGGACGTCAAGAATGCCTTCCTGAATGGTGTTCTCCAGAAGTCGAATTTCATGGCGCAACCTCTGGGGTTTGTCAATCCTCAATTCCCCGATCATGTCTGTCGTTTAAAGAAGGCACTTTATGGTCTCCGTCAAGCTCCTCTTTCTTGGTTTCAATGCTTATTTGCATAGTCTCGGTTTTTGTGTTAGTCGTTCGGATTCCTTTATATTTTATCTTCATCAGGATGCCTCTGTTATCTTTCTGCTTCTTTATGTTGATGACATCATCTTAACGGGTAATGATTCCAATATGCTTCGTCACTTCATCGTCCGAACACATGCGGAATTTGCTATCAAAGACTTAGGCAAGCTCAATTACTTTTTTGGATTGGAGGTCTCTTACACACCCACCAGCCTGTTTGTTGGTCAATCTAAGTATGCTCGTGATATTTTGGATCTTGCCAAAATGCTTGATTCAAAGCCTATTGCAACTCCTCTAGCCACTGGTGAGGTGCTCGTCGGCTCCGGTTCTCCTTTCAGTGATCCGACCCTATACCGCTCCCTGGTTGGTGCCCTGCAGTATCTCACTATTACTCGCCCTGATTTATCTTATGTAGTCAATTTGGTCAGCAAATTCTTAAATGCTCCCACGGAGGATCATTTTTTAACAGTTAAGCGTATCCTTCGTTATGTTAAAGGCACATTACATTTTGGCCTCGATTTCACTCATCGTCCTGATTCCTCCATAGTTGGCTACTCAGATGCTGACTGGGCTCGGTGTGTTGAAAGTCGACGTTCGACTTATGGTTACTCAATTTTCCTTGGTGGGAATCTCGTCTCTTGGATTGCCAAAAAGCAACCCACCGTGGCTCGTTCCAGTTGTGAGTCTGAGTATCGTGCTTTTGTAAATGCTGCTTCAGAACTTGTCTGGCTCACTAACTTGCTTCGTGAGCTCAAAGCCCTTCCCGACACTCGGCATGTTCTTCTTTGTGATATCAAGAGTGCTTTATTCCTTAGTCAGAATCTAGTTGCTCATAAACGAGCAAAGCATATTGACATGGATTGTCACTTCGTTCGAGAACTCGTTTCTTCTGGCAAGTTGTCCACTCAGTTCATTCCATCTCACTTACAGCTTGCTGACATCTTCACGAAAAGTCTTTCTCGTCCGATCTTTGAGTTTCTTCAGTCCAAGCTTTGTGTCTGCTTGCACCCCACGCAACGCTTGCGGGTGGGGTATTAAGGATAGTCACACTAATTAAGCATTTGTACATAATTAGCATTTATTTAGTTGACCGGCATGTAATGTATGGATTGACCGATTTAATTACTTGATTATATTTCCTTGTATATCTTGTAATTATTTGTTTAAATAAAGTCCATCCTAATCACTAGGAATTCATTCGGTGATAGAATCATTCTCTACAGTTATCAACAGTGACACCTTCAGGAACTTTCATGTAAATTTTCTCATTTAGCTTCGCATGTAGAAAAATTGTAGTAACATCTATGCCATGAAGCTCAAAATCAAATTGAGCTACCAAAGCTAATAAGATTTTGATGAAGTAGTGTTTAACTACTGGAGACAAAATTTCATTGAAATATATACTCTCTCCGAGTAATACCCCTAGCTACAAGTCTGACCTTCTATCTTACTCCACCTCAATTCATAGCTTCTACTTTCTTCTTGTATATCCACTTACAACTCACAAGCTTATGAGATTTATCCTTTCAACAATGATCTAAGTTTCATTCTTACTAAGAGACAACAACTCTTCTTCCATAGCAATGATCCACTTTTCACTCTTGTTTTCACTGATAGCCTCTCTGTAGGACCTTGACTCACAAGACTCCACCTCAAGAGTTGTACACAATGCAAAAGAAACCATATCTTCATTTCTATATCTTGCCAATGAATGAATAACTCTTCTTTTCCTGTCTCTAGCTATGTGATATGAGCTATAATCCTCATCTACCTTTGAATCATCTTTTTCTGTATCCTTATCCAACTGATCAGAAATCTGATTTATGATTTTCCGATGCTTCATCTAAACTTGACTACCACTAATCTGAGTGTTGGATGAACTAGATGTTTCAGGCTTAAAAGGCATATTACTTTCATCAAAAGTAACATCTCTGCTAATTATTCATTTCCGATTTCCTGTTTCCAAACACCACAACTAGTAACCCTTAACACCTTGTAGATAGTCAATGGAAACACACTTAAGAGTCTTGGTTCTAACTTATCTTGCTTCACATGAGCATAAGAAAGACACCTACCACTCTAAGTATCTTGTAATCTGCAGGGTGACCACTCCACATTTCTTCTGGAGTTTTGAACTTCAGAGTTGTAGATGATATTATGTTTATGAGATAGGTTGCAGTAGTAACTATTTCACCCCAAAATGACTTAGGTAACCAAAAATTACTCAGAATGCATCTGACCCCTTTCAAGTAGTGTTTGATTTATCCTCTCAGAAAGCCATTTTGTTGTGGACTTCTTGGCACTATTCTATGTCTAATGATTCCCTTCTTTTTACATAAACTAAAGAACTCATCTGAAAATACTCTAATCCATTATCAGTTCTGAAATGTTTAAGTTTCTTGTCATTGACATTCTCAACTTCACCCAGCCACTCTTTAAACTTAACAAATGCATCAGACTTGGACATTAGCTCATAAATCCTCACCTTTCTAGAGTAATCATCAATAATTGACATGAAATACTTACCTCCACTTCTAGTAACATTAATTCTTAGCAGGACCCCACATATCTGAATGTGCATAATCCAGAATGGATTTAGTAGTATGTACACTAGTACTGAATTACAACCATTTTGTCTTACCATATATGCAGTGTTCACATATATCTAGTTTAGTGACCCTATTTCCACAAAGTACTGCTTGGATAATTCTTGCAACCCTCTCTCACTCATGAGCTAGCCTTCTATGCAAAATAATGGTTTTATCCAGCTCACTTACAACATGAGTTTGACCTACTATAGTATTTCCATCAAGAAAATAGAGGCCACCCCTTTTCACACCCTTCATAACAAATGAAGAACCTCTTGACACCAACTATTTCCCATGTTCTAAATCAAACTTATACCCCATTTAGTCTAACATGCCAAGAGAAATTAAATTTCTTCTTAGATCAGGGACATACCTCACATTACTCAGAGTTTTGATCACACCATCAAACATCCTTAGTTTTATTGAACCAAATCCCTTCACCATGCAAGCCTGATCATTCCCCAATAGCATAGATCCTCCTCTTTGATACCTAAAACCATGAAACCATTCTTTAACTGAACTCATATGAAAAAAAAAACGCTCAGAATCTAAACCCACTCAGATCTAACCTCTGAATTTGTGATAGAAAGAGGCCATGCTGACTCATAACCTGAATTAACAACTTTCTCCGTAGTTTGATTTTCCGAGAAAAAAGTTTTTTTAGTCCTATAACTTGTCTATTGTCCATTTTTTGTCCCGAAAAATTTTAATGTCTAATTTTGATCTCATAACTAAATTGATTGTCTAATTCTGGTTCAATTTTCACCAAAAAAATTGCGAAAAATATCATTTTCGGTCATACCAGAAGTCCTGTGCGGTAAAGAATTAGTCATTTTTAAATATCTAGATTTTAAATTTGAGTTTTGATTTAATTTATTGAGTTATTTATACACGTGTAGTTTAATTGATTAAAAAACGTAAAAAACGTTAAAAAGAAAAGGAACGTCAACGTCTATGTCTGCGACGGTATAAAAAATCCTCAAATTTTACCGGGACGTAACTAGCACTTGATCTAAACGATGTTGTTCGCGATTTTTTGGTGAAAATTGGGACACAAAATATACAATTAATTTATTTAATGGACCAAAATTGGACAATTATATTTTTTGGGACAAAAAATAGACAGTAAATAAGTTATGGGATAAAAAAAACCTTTTTTCTTTCTCTTGATTTGCCTGATTCTTCTGGTTTCCAACATCATTTTCCTTGTTCTTGTTCTTTTGAGCCTTCCATTTTTCACAACCCTTCTTGAAATGTCCTGGTTTATGATAGTGGAAGCATTTCATGTTATCATTTTCAGTTCATGTTGCTGCATGCCTTGCTTTTGTTCTTATTCCATGGATTTCCAGATTTCTTAGGATGTTGCTTCTTTTGATGATTGTTCTTGACTGTCAACCCTTCACCAGTAACTGATTTACATTGATATGTCGCCTTTTGCAATTCTTTGGATTTCAAGGCAAGTTGCACCTCCTCCAAATGGAATCTTGCCTTTCAAATAGAATTGTATCCTTGAAATTTTCAAAGGATTTAGGCAAAGCACTTAGTAGGATTAGAGCCTTATCCTCCTCTGCAAGTTTGATACCAATGTTTTCAAGATCATCCAAGATCTTATTGTAATAATCCAGCTTGCTACAAAATAGTCTTCTCATCAATCATCTTGAATGCATAGAACTTATGTTTCATATACAACTGATTAGCTAGAGTTTTCACCATGTACAGACTCTCAAGTTTCTTACATACACCTCTAGCAGAGGTTTCTTTTGAAACTTCCCTCAAAGTCTTATCACCAAGACACATAATGATGGTGTTGTGAGCTATCTCCATCATTTCAACAAGTTTCACCTTCTCTTGAACCTTTGATCCAGTAGAAACCCCAGTTTCATCCTTCAAAGCATCAACTAAGCCTTGCTGAATAAGTAATGCCTTCATCTTAATCTTCAATAAACCAAAATCTGATTTTCCAGAAAACTCAATATCAAATCTTGTAGGTCCCGAACGGGTTTCGTGAGGGCAGAAGTCTAGAGGGGAGGGGTGAATAGACTTCTGAAAACTTTTTCGTGCAGATCAGGTGTGATTGCAGTTTGCCTAATCAGAGTGCAAGTGAATCAGTTTGGACTGATATCCAACTTACTGATCGCCTGAGGGCAGATCAGTTTAGTATCTATCAGTTTAACTGATTGTGCGGAAGCTAGTTTATACCCGTGTGAAAAACCAGTGTATAACAAATCAGATTCCGAAGCTGTTTTCAATCAGATGACTATGGAGTCAATCAGATCAGATCAGTAGCTTGGTGCTATCTGATCCTAACTCAGAATATGTATGCAGATTTAATCAAGTTGTGTGCAATAGTGTAAAACAGTTAATCAATCAGGTAAATGCACACAAGATTTATAGTGGTTCGAACAACTAGTCCTACATCCACTCTTCCATATCACAAGGGGCGCCAACTTAACCAACGTAATCAACTAGACTTAGATTATTGTGTTAGTCCAACACATTACACCAACAGATATTTATAGAGCTCTCACTCAACCGATCCCAGAAATCAGAACTAGAAACCCTAGTCTGAAATCTTGCTAAACAAACTTAACCTAACTTTGGGTTTTGGGTAAGATTTGTTGTTTGTTCCAACTTTGAAATCTATCCTAGTATTTAAGTAGCCTAACAGCTAGAGGATAAGATTTCTGTACTAAGAACTATGGAATGAACACTTAGAAAAATAATCTTCAAGGTTGTGTTCTTTTTGCGGAAATTTGGCTATAGTTTGAGCTTCTTGATAATTTCCGTTTTTCACTCTGAAGAGTAATCCCATATTTATAGACCTTGAAATCAAAGAGTCGTTGGAGAGCAATTTGAATTTCCGGCTATATTTGGTAGATTTACAGGATTGATTTGACGTGCTCAGGGGCGGCATGGCCGAAAGACTGAATAGTGTCTTTTGTAGCCGTTTTGACTTTGCAGCGCCGAATCCCGTAGTGTCAGCCTTTATTGCGTACGTGTCGCTCTCTCGTTGGTTTCACAAGTACAACACTTCAGCGTTTGATCTACCAACTAAATTTCGACATTCTTCTTGTAGAAGATTCGTATGATCTGGTGTAACATTTGGTTAACACCAGGTGTGAGCTGACCTGATCAGTTAACTGATCAGTCTACCTGATAGAGTCTTCTGATGCAGATTGTCTTAGCACAATTTGCAGACTCGACTGATGTAGGTCTTCTGGTCTTCTTGAGTCATCTGATCTTCAGGTCTTTTGAACTTGAGCTTTATGTCTTCACCTGATCATCTGATTTCTTCTTGTCTTCTGATCATCTGACCTTATCTGGTCATCTGATAATTTGACCTGATGTATACATATTAGGTTCCCCCTCAATATGTGACCTATCTTTTACATCAGCTATCTATACATTTCAGCGGGTCATCTTAATCTGATTCTAAATCATCAGTCAGCTAACAGATCTGACTGGTCCTATTACAACCTGTTTTGGAACTTCCATCAAAACTTAATACAAATTTCCCAACAATTTCCCCCTTTTTGATGGAACCAAAACACTTAATCAGAAAAACAGATAACATAAATAGAAATGTAGAAATGCAGATAATGTAAAACAGTGCACACTTTAGAAGACAATGAGATGTTGTCTTAGAATCAGAAAGATAAAATATTTTATTCAGATAGGTGTGAGCATTACAGATTACATAAAATGTACCTATCATCTGATTCCAAGTTGTCTTCTTCAGGAGTATTTGAACTTTTGAAGTTCTTTGGGCATACCAAACATCTTGTACATCCTTTGCATCAGCTTGTCCAGATCTTCTCTTCTGTGAATCCCTCCTTTGTTGGCATATCCATAGTAAGCATCCTTGAATTTGAGAGTATCGAGCTTGTTATCTGGACGCATAGGTGGAAGAATTTGTTTGAAGGGAGGATCTTCAGGTATCAATGTCATATTCTTCCCTTCCTTCATCACAATCTGGTAGAAGTCTGGGTACTTCGTTTCTAACCAGTTCCGGAATTCATCATCATTTTCAGCCTGGTCTTGATGAATCGGAATTATCTCCAAGATGTACACGTCACACAACCATTTTGCTCTGATCTGATCCCATTCTGGAAGCAGATCTAGCCGGGCACAGAGGATGTCTTTAACTGGCGCCGGAAAGGCTTTCTCTTCCCAAGCAATATCCTCTGCTGCTTCCTTCCTTCTTTTCTTCCTTGAATGTATGCGATGTTTAGTCCTTTTAGCCGCCAACTTCTGCTTCTTAATGGCAGCTTCTCTTACTCTCAGTCTGTTTTGCTCTTGAATTTGTTCAGGAGACATCTGGCTCTTTGTAGAGGATATTTGCCCTTGTCTCTGAATTTTAGCATTAGATTTCGTCATTTTGCCCTTACCTTTCTTTCTCTCCAGAGTCTGCTCAGGTTCATCTTCTTCTACAAGTTTCTTCGCAAGTTCAAGGCTCTTGGCCTGATCATCAGAATCCATCCTTTGCTGTACAGAAGAAGATAAGTCTTCAATCTTATCCACTCTGGCGCAAGAACATCGAAAGAGCAATCTTCTGCTCAGTGATCTCCTTCCTTTGATCCTTGAGCTCTTTGCTATGTTGCTCCATAGTCTCTTTTAGTTCAGCAACATTAGGTGGAGTAACAAGATCAGTAGATGGAGTAACCCCGTGCAAGTAAGATCTGAAAGGCTTCGGTAAAGACGCAATGGTTACCATCTCAGATCTGCTTTTCTTCTTTCTCTTGTCCTTCCTTTTTGGTTTCATAAAAAAGTTTGGACAACTTTGTGATTTGAGCACTAAATCGCTTTGTCATCTCCTCCCCGAGTTCCTCAACAACAAGAGGAGTGATTCGGCGGTTGTAGAAGGTCGCGGGAGCCGTAAATCTTCTAAGAGCAAATTCAATATCCTTCGCAGCACGTTCGTAGGCTTACAAAATGCTTCCAACCCATATCCATGTGAGTGTCGTTCTTCTCGGGGATGCCCAGACACTTTCCAAAAGAGAATCGTGTTTCACTTAAGCATGTCCGTCTCAATTTTGAGTTTATCGATCGAGAGTGAGCTTCTCAGCAAGAGGGTTAACCAGTTGCATCACATTAGAAAGGATGGCATTATGCATCTGTGTGAGCTTCTCAACTGTGAGCGTCCGTTCTCTGTCAACCAGATTCGTTTGCTCTTCTTCAAAATGCTTCATCAGATCTGCTGTAAGAGCTGTGAATTTCTCTTCAATGGCAACCTTTACCCCATCCTGAATTTTCTCAGAACTAAGATCTAGGGTATCGAGCTCAAAGATAGCGATGCTGGTGGAATGTTGATGCCTTGCAAGTCGGGTCTCATCTGCAAAGACTTTCTTGGTTCATCGGCTGACTCCCTCAAGATTTGTATGAGAAGGAGGTTCTACAGTCTCCTCCTTATTTTCAGCAATCCCAAACCTATCATGAGGTAACCATCTGATATCATCTTCAGAGGCCAACTCAACAGCACTATCAATCCTAGCACTCTCCAAACACTTCATCTCCAGATCTACAAAAAAGTCAGAGTCCAGAGATTTCATGAGAATCGGAAACTCCTCGTTGCTCTTCAATCTGATATCTCTCCAGAACACAATCTCTTCTATCCGGTCTTTGGATGCGTGGTGTTGATCAAAATCAAAAGATGTGTCCGTGCGGATACTCCTTTATGTGTTGCTTCATGATTTTTATAATAGGGCTTTCTGAATCAGGTGAAGCAAGCATGGTTCTGGTGTTGAAAGGATTGTGAGAGATGGACATACGTTTGTCAGATCTCTCAGGTTCTGGTATCTTTTATGGAGATTGGGGGTGAGGTGGGGATATATGTGGTTCATTGGCTGTAGGTTGTTGAGGTTTAGGTTCGTTTACCACTGGTTGAGGGGGTTCAGTTTCAATAACAGAAGGTTGAGGGGGTTCAGTTTTAACAATTGAAGTCTGAGGGGGTTCAGTTTGTTCATGTTAATGGTTGGAGATTGGGAGATTTGGGTGAAGGGGGTGGTCTGACTGGTGAGGGTGAGGGTGAGGGTGAGAATGTTTTGTGGGGAGAGGGTGGTGGTGATAATGATTTTTGAGGAGAGGGTGATGGTGATTTGGAAGTGGGTGTAGGTGATCTTTCTTTCTGGAAGATTTTCTTGAGAGGAGAGAATCGGATGGTGATTCTCCCTCGAGTGCTCTCCACTTGAGTCCCCTTCAATTCTCTCATTCTCCTTCTCCTTCGAGCATCTGCGGTCCGTCCCTTAACTCCACTTGTAGTGTGCTTTCGAGGCGATCGTAATCTCTCTTCGATTCAAACTCAATCAGCTCCTCCGTTCGCGGAACTTGCGAGAGCAAGACTAAGGCGATCTTCAGAGGAGAAAGTGACTCTCTTCGACGTTTACGTTGAGCATTTGGTTTCTTGGCCGTGTCCTTCCTCCTCAACCTCTTCCTGCGGGATGGCTGTTCGCTGTCTTCCGATTGTATCGAAGACGCAGGATTGCCTTTTTCGGTGCCTTTTTTCTCCCTTTTGTTTGGGAACATAGGAGTAGGATCCTCATCGAGGTGGCCAGCAGAGACTTCATTCCCTGCCTAAGATGGCCTTGTGCTTGGCTAAATCCTTTTGTACCATTCTCATCCCATTCATAATTGTTCGGCAGCTTGTCTGATAGAATGATTGATACTTTGTGCATGAAAGAGCACTTGGAGGATAAGTACACTTCATTCCTCTCGTTCATATCAAATTTCCCTGAGTCTTTCCGCAGTCTTGACTTGAACATATCCAACTAATCCATATCAGATGCTTTCTTGATGATTGCAGTCATGACACTGATCTTATAAGAGGTGACAACATCAAGACTGTAGGTTGAGCACAGAATCACCTTCTGCACAATCTCAAGAAGAAGGCGATATTTCCTCTTCAGGTAAGGAGCTTTGACATTCAGTGTATGATCCTTATTTGCTGGCCTCAACAGCTCGGCTTCAAGAAAATCCTTCTCTCCTACATCAGTTGTGAAGGTTTCTGGGTTGATGCTTCCTCGAGTGAGACCAAAGATTCTCTGAAGATCATCATTCGTGACTCTTACTTTCAATCCTCCAACGGAAGAAATCAAGTCAGCATCAATATCCTCGTCCTTCTGTAGGTTATATAAAAACTCCAGGGCTTCATGAGTGTGGACTATGTTTTGATGTTTGTAGCAGTATTGTTCAAGACCACACGCTCGCAGGCACTCCAGAATTTCCAACGATTCAGGATCTGAGGTGACCGAAAATACCACATATTTCTCATCAATGATATCCTTCTTCATTGATGCGAAATTGCAGATCTTTTTGCCTTGGCCCTTTCGTGCAATAAGATGTGCCATTTCTGTATGATATGCAAACTGATATTAGTTTGAGTAAATTATTTCAATAAACTCAGTAAAACCACAATCTAAGCATGAATTAAGCAAATAAGCATATAGATCAGTGCATATGACAGATATAAATTACAGACACACAGCAGCACGATTTGTAAACCTAATAACCACTATGAGTGAATTATGCAGTACTTAAAAGAAAATTACCAGATATTGATTCGTAGGTTTGAATAAACGTGAAAATAGAATCAATCGATTTTGGAAAATAATTTCTGAAGATTTTGAGAGTTTGATCTCTTAAGAAACTGATAAGAAGAAGGAGTGGAAAGAGGTTTTCGGAGAAAGATTTGGGTTTATATTATGCGAGGGAAACCTCTTTGCACAACTTCCCATAAGTACTCAAGTGTCCGTGTTTTGAAATCAATGGCTGAGATTAGTTGGCCGTAAGGTGTTTTAATTGCACGGTTGAGAAAAGTAGTCTTCTCGTATTTTGGATGCAAAAACTCGCAATTAACCCGATTAAATACATATTCCCATGTCCGCTTTTAATGTTTTGCAGTGCATTCATCACAAAGTTAAGAGAATAGTAGTAAAAGCTAATTTATTTAAATAAGACATATAAAATGATCAGAAAGAGATAAATAAGAAGCGTATCTGACTGATTGATATTGTAATCAATCAGTTACCACTGTGATCTGATCTGGTTGGCTTGATTACTGTTGACCTTACTGATGGTAGCCTATCCCTTAGCATTTCCCAACAATATTCCACTCATCTGATCAGATTCCTGTTTGATCCAATCTGATACTTATCTGATCCTCTTATCCGATCAACTTATCTGATCCTCTTCAACATTCAGCAATTCAGTACTTCATAACTCAGGATTTCAGATTTCTTGTTCAGGCCATTCTGAAGTTCAGCTAAAATGAACTTCAGTCTTCTTCTATTCAGGCCACGTTTCCTAGGGATTTGTGTCATACTCCCGCCAAAGCTTTGACTCCGGGGAGTCAAAAAGTCACCTCAATTCCCTAAGTCGTCGTGATGTGACACTCCGTAATGATGGTATGGATACGTTGTGATAACTCACACCGTCAACTCATCCAACCATCAGTCGCCTGTTTCTTACGCGCTGTCCTTGCGGTGCAAATTTCTCTTAAGGGTCTTGAGAAATTAAATTTGAACCTATACCCCTATTTTTCCTCTATAAATAGATCTGGGGTTTTAGGCAAACAACACAACATAAACCATTCATCTTCTTTATTTAGCTTATACTCCATGTTTTCCGATGAACCCTTATTTCCGGTGAAACTTCCGGCAAAAACCTTTAACCATTTTCAAATGATTTCAGTTTCTCAAATCAACCCTACGCGTCTCTTATTACTGCTTTCGTCGTCATCGAAGATTATACATACAATTATTGTCAAGCTTCTCTACCACCAAGGCGGCGGATCTGCTCTCACAAATGAGAAGACACTTCTCCTAACCGTATGCACCTTGTGTGCCTATCGAGATGATGGAATTAGCATCAACAGACTCAGTCTGATACAAAAAATAAGTTTGGTATTCGATCTTGATCAGACAATAGCTGATCATCGTATATCAAACTCAATATTTGCATGTGACACTTGTGGCCATATGGTCTTTGGACCACATCTTTGGTACTTGTGTCCCATTTAACAGCTGGAGAGCCCATTGATTTTAGGACTAGGGGCTCCTGGCTTAGAAATCCTTTAATGCCGCTCTCGCTCCTCACACCCCTTTTAGGGTTGGAGGATAATGGGAGCATCAGGCTCTAAAAACTTCAAAGCCTCTCTCCCCCCCTTTCTAGGGTTAGGCTTAGGGTTTATGGTTTAGGGTTTATGTACTGACCTCCGGGTCCTTTCGTACTTGTAACTTGTAATGTAAATCTGACCTCCTGGTCTTTATCAATGAAAATTTATATTATTCCACTGTTGTGTTGTTTCTACTTTCTTATGCGATTTGTAGCCTTAATTTTATACAAGTATATCCTTCTAATCTGATCAGTTCCCCCTTAATCTGATAATTCTTTTCTGATCAGATCTGATCAGTTGAGGTACCTTCCTCAACTGACTCTTTCTATCTGGTCATTCTCTTAACCAACTGGTCTTGGAGACTAGTCCACCAAACATTTCTGGTGCACTTTCTCCGAGATCCGAGAAGCCCCTAGCTCATTGCATAATTCTCCGAATCGATCTCATTTAGTGGCTTGGTTAAAATATCATTTTTTCATTTATCAAGTATGGATCTTTTCCATTTCGATATTCTTATTTTCAACATGATCTCTTATAAAATGGTGTCCGACATCCACATGCTTGCATCTTGTATGTAGAACGAGATTACGAGTGATTCAATAAGACTATGCTGTCATCACGAATATAGGGGACGTCAGAGTAGCTATAATGTTATAATCCTCATTTCCGACTAAGCGGGCGGGTTGGGAGCAACAACTTCTTTGCACCATATATTACGCTTCATTAGTAGATGTCGAACCGATGTCCTTTTTTGAAAACCAAGAGATCGGTTTTACTACCTAAACCCGACATGTACACGAGGTTGACTTCTGTCAATTTCGCAACCTCCATAATCAAAATCGAGAATACCCACTAAGCTCTAGATTATCATCGATGGGTAAAATAAACCAAGGTTTCTTGTCCCTTCGGATACTTAAGAATAGGCTGCTTCGGTGGTTTTTTGCATTGGATTTGCACGAAATCTAGCACACATACACCTCTTGCAAAGGTGAAATGCGTGCAGCGACAAATCGGGTATAGTAGAGATCCAATGAGCCCTATATTCTTTACGATTAGTTTTTCGACCATTCTCATACGGATCCATCTTGAATCCGGTCATCATAGGAATTCGGCTTCCTTACGGTTTTGAATCGAACTTAGCCAATAAACTCCTAGTGTACTTCGCCTGGCAGATGAATATCCCTTCTGTACTTTGCTTAACTTGTAAACCCAGAAAGTAACTCATCTGACCCATCATGGACATCTCGAACTTCCCTTGCATCAGCTTGTTGAATTTATCACATAAACTCTTGTTGGGAGATCCGAAGATGATGTCATCCACATAAATCTGAACCATCAAAATGTCTTCTCCATCTTCTATTCTGAATAAGGTTCTGTCCACTATTCCTTTAGTGAAACAACTGTCTATCAAGAACTGAGATAGTGTATCATACCAAGCTCGAGGAGCTTGTTTCAGGCCATAAAGAGCTTTTCTTAAATGGTACACCTGGTCGCCCTTTTGAAAGCCTGGAGGTTGTTCAACATAAACTTCCTCAGCTAGTACCCCATTTAAGAATGCACTCTTAACATCCATCTGATACACAATAAATCCTCTTTGGGCAGCATATGCCAGAAACAACCGAATGGCTTCTAGACGAGCGACTGGTGCAAAGGTCTCATCATAATCAATTCCTTCTGATTGTGAATACCCCTTAGCAACAAGTCTTGCCTTATTTCTGGTTATGACATTATTCTCATCTCTCTTGTTCTTGAATACCCACTTTGTGCCAATCACATCTTGATGAGTTGGCCTGTCCACCAGTTTCCAAACCTGATTCCTCTCAAACTGTTCCAGTTCCTCTTGCATGGCTAGAATCCAGTTTGCATCTTGTAGAGCTTCTTCTACTTCAGTTGGTTCCTTCAAAAAGATGATAACAACAATACATGACACTTTCACCTGTCGATGTCTAGTTTTAACTCTATCAGATGGGTCTCCGATGATCAGATCAGTTGGATGACTTGGTTACCCAGTCCTTCTTTTCTGATTTGCATCAGTTTGGAGAACATCATCCTCTTCTGATAGTAGTTCATTACTAGTGATTGGGAGTGGTGCAGAATTATGATCCACTTGACATGGACAAGACTTAGCTGATGTTGGACTCATCATGTGCTGATGTCTATCCGTAGGAGCCGGGTGTTCCCACGAACCGGATGGTTCGATTGATCTTTGTCTCGGTTGTACCAAGCTTCTTCATTGGCGGTTATACGTACCTTAGGTCCGATTGACTGGTGAATCGGCAAAGATCAAGTTCGGAATATACACTATTACGTGTTACGATCATTTTTCCTTGATCGAGGCGATCCATTTTACGTGCATCAGCACCGGTTGATCTCGCACGCTTGTTCGAGGCGATTTCTCTTGTTGAAGATGTCTCATCAAAAGACCACATGAGGTATTTCTTCCACAACTAGGGTTCTTTGTTGTAAAACACCGAACGCTTTGTTGGATGAGGAATATCTAAGAATATACCCTCATCTGACTTGGCCTCAAAAGTCTTCAACTGACTCTTCCCATTGTTGTGTATGAAACACTTGCACCCAAAAACATGGAAGTAAGAAACACGAGATTTTCTGCCCTTCCACAGTTCATAGGGTGTTTTGTAGTGAGCCTTAGTCAGAGAACATCTGTTCTGAGTGTGGCATGTAGTATTGATGGTACGCCTTTAAACGGCTTGGTGTTGCATGTTCAGCTAACATAGTGCGAGTAGCTTCTTTGAGTGTTATGTTTCTCCGTTCTGCTACACCATTCTGTTGTGGCGTTCTTGCAGCTGATGTCTCATGTTGTATACCAAACTTAGTGCAAAATCAGTAATAAAAGAATTCAGAAATTCTGTACCTTTATCTGATCTGATTTTCACTATACTGACACCCTTCTCATTCTGTAATTTCTTGAGCAGCTCGGTTATCTTTGTTGTCGTCTCATTCTTCTTATACAAGAATACAACCCAAGTAAACTTGGAAAAATCATCCACGATTACCAGAGTGTATTTGCGTCTCACGAGATCGACCGGTGTGGCGGTCCAAATAAGTCCATATGGAGCGGTTGCAATACTCGATGGATCTTTGGTCTAGGGATTCCTTGAATAGAGCTTTTAACTGCTTTTCCTTCCGACACGCGATACATGTTTGATCCTTAGAGAATACCTCATTTGGAAGACCCTCAACCAAAGACATCGTTACTATCTTGTTAAGAGTTTTAAAGTTCAGATGACTCATTCTTTTGTGCCAGAGCCAATTGCTACCTTTTGAACTCTTAACAATCATGCATGCATTTCTTGGACAAACTGTTCAATCTGTTTCAGATAAATCGTGACCTTTTCTTGAACCGGTTAACAAGATCCGTTGAGTAGCTCAATTCTTGATAGTACAATCGATCGTTCGAGAACTCAACATTGAATCCGTTGTCGCAGAATTGTGAAGCCCGATAATGATTATGCTTTAAACCTTTGACATACGAGACTCAAAGAACTCAGACATCATCATTCTCTAAGGTTCGAATCCTCGGAGTAAAACCAAAGTTATCATCACCAAAGAGTACACGCGAGCCTTTTCTTTTTACGTGTAAGAGCTAAGGAGATGTTTGCTTCGGTCATATGTGCCTTGAGCATCCACTATCGATGTACGGATAGTTGCTTGTACACCTCTTTGTTGGCCAAACCGACGAACACGTAATTAAATCGGGCTTTAGGTACCCCTTTAGGATTGGGTCCTAAGGGGTTAGAGTTGGTTTTAGGGATCCATACAAAGCAGGGGCACTTCTATTGTGTCGGATAGATCGAAGGCCTGATTTGTCTCCCATAAACATCTACATAATCATACATCTCTTCATATGCATTCCGATCGTTATGATTATTTGTGCGAGCCTTGAGTGAATCGGAAGACTTGTGATTTTTTTTTTTTGTTTGTCTTCTTTTAACCCGATGGGGGCTCAAAAAGAGTGACCCTAGATTTCGATTGTAAGGGTAGGACTGATCGCTACCATCAAAAGACTTCGTATCTTTTTGGCATAGATGGTCTTAGCAGTTTACCTTTAGCTTGCTTGTTAGGCAGCTGACCCTGATTAGGTTTCAGATTAGATTTCTCCCTGAGAGGTTGTCTTTTCTGATACCTAATCTGCTGATCAGGTTGAGGTCTCTTCGTAAGAACTGGGTTCTTGGTTGATTCTCTACCGATGCTTGTTGATTGGGGACCATTTCGTTCCCTTTCGATTAGACACTTGCCTTACTTGTTTCGTGAGTCTCTTTCCCATATCGATACATATTTTGTTTTTTGTGTATCTATATCAGAAACTCGTTTGATTACACCTTTTTGAAGTGAATCAGACAGAGCTTTTGAGGATGTAGAAGGGTTTTCATACCCAATACCCTTCTTATTAGTTGTCGTACAAAAATAGTTGTTCATATCCTGAACGGTTTTAGAAGATTTCGTGAAAACCTGTATTTTCTTACGTAAACTATCCTCAGTTAATTTCAGACTCTCATGTAGTCGGAAGAGTTCATCAAACTTAGCTTGTAAGATTTTAAAATCATCGTTTTCTTTTTTATTGATAGGCGATCCTTAATCTGCTTCTCGATCGAAGAATTATCTTCGGAACTTTCGGTTCTTGGTTATCTTCGGCGGCTTCAATTTGATTTTAGTTCATTCTAACTTTTATGACAACATTTTCCTTAACAAGCTGAGTATTTTCAATCCTTAGCTTATCGTTTTCGGCTTCCACTATCGTATAAGTGTCTACTACGTTATAGAGATCATCAAGCAATTGCTCAGAATATAGCTGCAAGTCAATCTCTCCAGCAGGTGTGCTAATCATAGCTGGTGTGGAAACTGAAAGAACGAAGGTTTAGAGATTACCTCGCATTGGTCTTCCTCTTAGCCATGAGGCGGATGTCTTCATCAGATGAGAACATCAGATCATCGTAGTGATAGAAATCATCAGCGTTGCTTATCAGACAAAAGACCTCTACTGATGAGTAGCCAGAATCCTCAGAAGGCAGATAAGATCATCGATCTCATATGTATCAGCAACCATGGCTTTTCTGTCTCTGTATCTTTGTTCTTATGCATTCGTTCTTTGTCTTCTCTTTCTTTTGGAGTCGGTCCCGCAATCTGGCGTTGTAATGACTGTTTTCTCCCGGTTGAAACATGCTCCACGATCCACGGAACTCCTTACGCCGGTGAGTCATTTCGCTCGTAGAATCATCGGGTGACTTACTCCGTCGATTGTAATCTGAGTTTCTTCTCTCAGATCTGTTGTCTCTTCTTTCATCAGACCGATCATCTATTTTCTTATCTTCTCTGCGATCTTCTCTACGATCATCTGATCTGGTCCTTTCTGGAGATCTGTCAGCTGGCCTCCTTCCTCTTCCTCTGCTATTTTGATAATCCCTGTAAAATCTGAGATACTTACCAAGTTGGATGTTAGATTTTTCAAGTTTTCTCGGTTAGCAAAAGCAACTGCATCGGGATTTGGCTTATAATATTTCCAACGGAGTTCGAGAGACTTTGAGTTTGTCACGTCGCTTTGAATGCAACAGATTTTGACGTGGCAGGTGTGGCTTCAGCAGGCGACTCGTCTTCTTCTTCTTGCCCTCTTTCGATCAGATCGAACTCATGGGCTTTAAAACTCAGGAACATGTTGCTTGGCTTCATCTTGGCAATATCTTGACAATCCTTTATTACAGTGACTTTCATATCCCACTTCTTAGTCAGAGATCTCAAGATCTTGTAATTGATGTCTTTATCTGAAATTTCTCATCCAAGTTCCCGTAACTTGTTGACTGACATGGTGATTCTTCCATCGAGCTCATTGATGGTTTCATTTGGTAGCATCTTAAGTTTTTCAAATTTCACCGATTAAACTTGCGATCGCTATATCTTTAATCGATCATTTCCTACACACATTTCGAAAAGCGTATCCTACATCTGTTTTGGGTCGTCTTGAGATACTTTATATTTTCTCCGGTTATCTTGTCCATGGTCTTCATGATTATGTGCACGCTATCGATTATCGAGTGTACAACTTTCTCTTCAAAGATCCATCGGTAGGGACTCTTTCTGACAAGACTTCCAACTGCAAAATCTGGATCACCTCCAACAGCTGGGTTGTCATGGTAGATGATGATGAGTCCTCGTTCAAGAACTTCCATCATCCTGCTGCTTATTGATCCCAGATGGTTGCTCATGTATATCGTCCGGTCGATGATACTCATCAATGGAAAATTTAGGCAAATCATGATACATACCCGAAGTATTATCCATGCTGATCGTGAGTTTGAAAACAAATGACATTAGAAAAAGGTTTTTTTTTCAAGATCAGTTCAAGTGACCACAAAGGTTCTTCCTCAAGAACCGATGATATTCAAAGCCAGTGGTCCGTAGAACCACTGCTCTGATACCACTTGTAGGTTCCGAAAGGTTTCGTGAGGGCAGAAGTCTAGAGGGGAGGGGTGAATAGACTTTTGAAAACTTTTTTCGCAGATCGGTGTGATTGCGCTTTTATTCGATCGAGTGCAAGTGAATCAGTTTGGACTGATTTCCAACTTAATGATCGCCTGAGGGCAGATCAGTTTGGTATCTATCAGTTTAACTGATTGTGCGGAAGCTAGTTTATACCCGTGTGGAAAACCAGTTTATAACAAATCCGATTCCGAAGCTGTTTTCAATCAGATGACTATGGAGTCAATCTGATCAGATCAGTAGCTTGGTGCTTTCTGATCCTAACTCAGAATATGTATGAAGATTTAATCAAGTTGTGTGCAATAGTGTAAAGCAGTTAATCTATCAGGTAAATGCACTCAAGATTTATAGTGGTTCGGACAACCAGTCCTACGTCCACTCTTCCCTATCACAAGGGGCACAAACTTAACCAACTTAACCAACTGGACTTAGATTATTGTGTTAGTCCAACACATTACACCAACATATATTTATAGAGCTATCACTCAACCGATCCCAGAAATCAGAACTTGAAACCCTAGTCTGAAATCTTGCTAAACAAACTTAACCTAACTTTGGGTTTTGGGTAAGATTTGTTGTTTGTTCCAACTTTGAAATCTATCCAAGTATTTAAGTAGCCTAACAGCTAGAGGATAAGATTTTTGTGCTAAGACTATGGGATGAGCACTTAGAAAAATAATCTTCAAGGTTGTGTTCTTTTTGCGGAAATTTGGCTATAGTTTGAGCTTCTTGATAATTTCCGTTTTTCACTCTGAAGAGTAATCCCATATTTATAGACCTCGAAATCAAAGAGCCGTTGGAGAGCAATTTGAGTTTCCGGCTATATTTGGTAGATTTGCAGGATTTGATTTGACGTGCTCAGGGGCGGCATGGCCGAAAGCGTGAATAGTGTCTTTTGTAGCCGTTTTGACTTTGCAGTACCGAATCCCGCAGTGTCAGCCTTTTTTGCGTACGTGTCGCTCTCTCATTGGTTTCACAAGTACAACACTTCAGCGTTTGATCTACCAACTAAAGTTTGACATTCTTCTTGTAGAAGATTCGTATGATCTGGTGTAACATTTGGTTAACACCGGTGAGTCGACCGATCCGTTAATCGGGTCCACCGATAGAGTCTTCGATGCGCATTGTCTTAGACAATTTGCGGACTTCTACCGATGTAGGTCTTTCGGTCTTCTTGAGTCATCGATCTTGTGTCTTCGAACTTGAGCTTTATGTCTTCACCTAATCATCTGACTTCTTCTTGTCTTCTGACTTGTTTAGTCTTCTGATCATCTGACCTTATCTGGTCATCTGATAATTTGACCTGACCTATACATATTAAGTTCCCCCTCAATATGTGACCTATCTTTTACATCAGCTTTCTATACATTTCAGCTGGTCATCTTAATCTGATTCTAAATCATCAGTCAGCTAACAGATCTGACTGATCCTATTACAACCTGTTTTGGAACTTCCATCAAAACTTAATACAAATTTCCCAACAAATCTTGTAACCCCATCTTGATCGAATATTCTCCTTTCTCTTCCCACAGATGACTCCAATTGTTGTGAATTTGAGTTACAAACCACAAATAATGAAGAATGATGAAAAAACTTGAAAATTACTAGTTATGAAGCTAAAAGGTATTAGTTGATGAAAATGAATGCAATACTGTAAGAACACCGTTATTATAGTGGTTCGATCATAAATGATCTACATCCACTTATTGTGAGAGGCTACTATTAATATTGACCAAGATCCTAAGGTTTTATAAAAAATTTCACAAGAGAATGAGTCAATCTACACTCAATAAAAACTGTTTTTGTTTGTTTTCTCTAACTTTGACTTCGAGTTTCTCCTCACTTACTCAATGAATGAATCTATCTCTTAGTACATGTTGAAGCCTGATATATCTAGAGTAGATCTATGAAAAGAATTATACTAAAATACCCCCTCAAACCTGCCTAAAAAGTGGCTTCAACTGTGCACCTTGATAACAACTTTGCTCTCAAGTTTGTTGCAAACTGAATTCTGTTATAACTGAAACCAGCTCTCTTGCCTTCCAAACTTGCACACCTCTGCTCTTATGCATGATCCAAGTGAACTCTGCTCAAACCAATCAAATTCAAGAAACTCTTATAACATGTTTGGTAAAATAAGATGTTTAACATCTTATAAGTTCAACTTTATCCTAACTTATTTACATGAGCTTATTATAAGCTCCAAAAAGATAAATTTGGATTTTCCAACTTATTTTATTAAAATTGCATAAGTTATATCCCATCCCATCACCCCAACCCCAACCCGGCCCAAAAAACAGTCGACGTGACCGAACCGAACCCAGCCCGAAAATCTCAATATACAAAAAAAAATATATATTAAATTAGAATAAAAAAAACATCTTTCATAAGTTATTATAAATTTTATTAGTCAAATACTTTAACAACTTATAAACTACTTAAAAATTACATCTTATAAGCTCTTAAAAAAACTTATTAGATGTTAAAGTTTATAAAATATTTAAAATAAGCTTCGCCAAACGGGCTTTAATACTTATCTTCAATGTCTTCATTCTTCTCTCTCATCATCTATATATATTCGTTTATATCCTCAAAATTTACTTTTTTAACTTTACTAATGTTAATAAATTCCTTTAAATAAAATCGACAAAATTAGTGCAGGAAATGTCGGGAATCGTGTTGGGTGTTCTTGGACTAGCTATTAAACTTGGAAAATGGGTTGCTCGACCGATCAAACGTCAGTTCAATTATCTTTGTTGTTTCAATAACAACGTGCAGATCCTAACGGAAGAGGCCCAAAAATTGGGGGACGAAAGAGCGGGACTCGAGGTGGATGTCACCACAGCGGAAAATGATTTACGAATGATTGAGCCTAAAGTTGAGATGAGACGTGGTTCAAAGAAGTGAACGAGATCCAACAAGAGATGAGTGGATTAGTGACGGAAATTAGCAACGTACGAGGTGGTGGCTGTTTGTTTGTGAAATCTCGTTATACAGTAAGCAAGAGAGCTAATAAGACAGCTGAAGCTATGAAGCAGAAGCGGGAAGATCGACGCAACATTAGTGTCATATCCCATGATCGCCCACCTCTTGCATCAATGGTGGTAGGCATTCTAGAGAGGCCCACACGTGAGTTTAAATCTAGAGAAGTAATTGAAGAAGATATCATGATGACTTTGAGAGATGAAAAAGTCAAGATAATCGGGATATGTGGGATGGGAGGTGTTGGAAAGACGACTCTGGCGAACAAAGTGATGAATAGAGTGAAGGAAGAGCAACTGTTTGATGAATCAGTGATGGCAGTTGAGAAAATTCCGTCTCATCTAAAAGCTCGAGCTTATAGAGAGGGTCGGGAATAATCTATTTATTTAATTTCCCTCAACACTCCCCTCACTCGTGGTAGAATCATTGCCTCTCGCTCGCCTGGCGGAGAGAGGCCCAACAGAATGGACAATTTAAATGGGTGGAGTGCTTCCACGGGAATCGAACCCACAACCTGGGCTCTGATACCATGAGAAAATTCCGTCTCATCTAAAAGCTCGAGCTTATAGAGAGGGTCGGGAATAATCTATTTATTTAATTTCCCTCAACAGCAGTGATTAGTCAAAATGCAGATAAGGAGAAAATCCAGGGTCAGATAGCTGGAAATTTGGGTTTGAAATTGGAGGGGACGTGTTTATCATCTAGAGCAAAAGAACTATGCACCAGATTTATGGGCAGGAAAAGGATCCTTATAGTTCTGGACGATGTTTGGGAAAATCTCAATTTAGAGGAATTAGGGATACCTTGCATGGATGGATGCTCAATTCTTTTGACATCTCTAGACAGGGGTATTCTTGCAAGAATGGATGCTAAACCGATTCTTAAAATGAAAACCTTAACCGAAGAAGAAGCGTTATCTTTCTTCAAAGAAAAGCTCGGGTTTTGTGCGAATGATCAAAACTGGCTTTCTAGCTTAGCACAAGAAATTGCAAATGAGGGTAAAGGTTTGCCACTTGCCTTGGCAAATGTTGTTGGGGCATTGAAAGATCAGAATGACATATCTACTTGGAAAGACGCATTAGTACAACTGAAAAGTTCCAACCCTGAAGATTTGTCACAAGTTCTTCAAGACGTTTATACTCCCTTGAAACTAAGTTATGATTACTTGAGGAGTCGGAATGCCAGATCCATATTCTTGTTGTGCTGCCTCTTTCCTGAAGATTACGAAATTCCTCTAGAAGATTTGACTGCTTAAGCTATGGGGTTACGCATGTTTGAAGGAATTAGGGAGTTGGAGCAAGTAAGGAATAGAACATGCTCACTCGTTATGCAGCTGAAAAGTCGTTTTTTGCTGTTAGAAGGTTGAGATGAAAGATACGTCAGAATGCACGATCTTGTCCGAGATGTAGCCATTTTCATTGCTTCAAAGGATAAGCAGCTTATTAAATGCGGCGATAGTTCTGCTTGGGTTTCTCCCTCTCTCCGAGAAAGAATTGAGCTTTCTGAGGGGTCAGCCTTTCCAAATCTTCGTCTCTTAATGGTTGATGAGTCAAAAGAATTTCAAAGCAGTGGCATTTCTTTTAAGGGAATGAATGAGCTCCATCGTGTATAAGTATTCACTAATGAGATCATTACCACATACGACGCCATTCTTAAAAAATCTCCGGACACTAATCTTAGAATGTGGTTCCTTGAAGACCATGTGTGTTGTTGGTGAGCTAGTAAATCTTGAAATTCTCATCTGTCGTCATTGCGCTAACGTTGAGGAGTTGCCTCCGGAGACAGCATAACTAAAATGTCTGAAGCTGTTAGAAATTTCAGATTGTCGAGCTGTCAAAAAAATATAGCCAAGAGTGACATCAAGCCTGGATAAATTAGAGGAGCTGAAGATAGTAAGGAGCTTTGACAAATGGGAAGCAGATGATGAGGCGAAAGAAAACGAGAACGTGGGTCTGAGTGAGCTCAAGTCCCTGTCCGATCTCACCAGCTTGGAGATTCAAGTAAATGATTCTAATTTAGCTTCCCAGAAAGTTAGTCTTCCGCGGAAGATAGAGAAATATCACATTGCAGTTGGTCAGGTTGGTTTGGGATATGAATGCCCGGGTAAGTTTCGGAAAATAATGACTCTCCACCTAAGACAAAATATAATCTTGGGAAGATGGATTCATGAGTATGTGGCAAATGCTGAATATTTGTTTTTGTTAGGGCGCGGTTCGAATTGTCTTAATTTGGGAGAAGCTCAAAACATAAGGGGGTTGAGGTTTGAACACTGTGCAACAGCAACATCAGTGGTTCGTAGATGTCGTGATACTATTGTTTTCCCTCACTTGGAGACGATGCGGATTTGGTGCCTTTCCAACTTAGAAGAGATATGTGATATAGATGGCCCAATTTTAGAGGTCTCATCATAGTCGTTGTTGTAAGTGGTTATTATCTACTCAGTTAAACAATAATTATTATGAAATGTGTATGCTAAAGGCAATCGAATCAGGGAAAGAGACAAAGAAGTTGGTGACCCGGTTCGTCTTTGGAATCAGACTACGTCCGGGGGAGTCCAAGCCAGGGAGAGGATATATGTATATGCCTAGAAGTCTAAGGTGTTCAACCTTTTTACAGAGGTGGCGTGGTCTATTTATTTATATTATGATTCCCACCCTTTGGGTGGGAATTTACATATGAATAATGCCCGTGAAAGGGCTACAATCTGGGAAAACACTAATCTCGCCTTGACATACCGTAAATTGTCAATCTTGGCCAGGCACCAATCGTGGAGCGGATGTGGAGGACGAATTAGTGGCATGTCGGGAGCTGTCATTGACCACGTGTATTGCATAGTTATGGCTGGTGCAGGTCGCTCCCGGATTGAGGATATAAAGCGGAGATCGCATCACGACTTCCCGAACTACCGACTACCCGAGTTGCCGACCCTCGCGACTTGAAGGTTTGGTCTTGTGGGAACTACGTGGGCTGGTCCCTTGGTCCTCTTACAGAGGTCGCTTCATGCAGTCCTTGTCAGATTGTTTATGGTCCTTCGTGCCCCGGTGGGAGGTCGGGTTTATCCATGCTACAACAATTGCCCCTCAAGTTGAGGTCACTTGTTCCGAGAAGGGACCTTGGCTTGACACATGGACGAAGTCGACTTGCGATCATCCGACCTGGGAAGTTTCCTTTGAGCGGCCTACTACCCTCGGGCAGGTGAAAAGTCACCTCGATAATACGAATCGTCGCATCAGACTTCCCTCGATCTCAGGGATTCGAAATGATACCGTGCCAGGCTGATGACGTAAAGCACCGCAATTTCGTCTAATGAGATGCCGTAGTGGATTTCACGCGAGCCCCTCGCGTCTTTTTGTTGCTAGGGGACCAAAGTTTTGGCTAATTTCCTTTTGGCCCCTCTTCCTCTTCGATAAATGGGCGGGGAATTAGGTTTTGAAAACTTTATACTGCGATAGTCTTCTTGAAAAGAATTGCTTCAAGATAGTCTTCCGATTCTTTTTCTCCTTCCAGGAAACGATTCTCGTGTTCCCCGGGCGAATTAATCATGTAAGCACTTTGGTTCCCTTCTTCAATTTTATGGATTCTAGCGTTTCCAAATCCCTTTTTTTTTGCCTCTCAAATTTATGGTGGCTTCCTCCTCTTCCCGAGGATGACATCCCTATTACCTAGCGTCGCCGCCGATTTTCTGGCTCCGCCACCGGGCATGTGGGTGAAAGTTCATTGGCTAAGGTTATGGGCGACCGCCGGGAAGACGATGCCAATGATGAACCGGTGGATGGCCAATTTCTGGAAGAATTGGCCAAAATTACTCATCTTCCCACGTTGGATGTCAATCTCTTTCATCCCGCCTTACGGGAATGGTCATCAACGGCGGGTCCATACGCTTACGCCCCGGATTATGGGGCTTATGAACGAGTCTTCAATTATGATGCAGATCGTAACCGAGCTCGTGCAAGCAACCTTCTTAGGGCATACCGTGTAAGTCGATTCGACTCTCGGCAAGGGCGTCCGATAAAAGATACCGATTTGTGCTCTTCGATCGGTATGTGCGGGGACTTCGTCGTATGTACAAGGTGCCCGGGGATGTGCATTTTTATGGGCCGACCCCGGACGAAAGCGCCGATCAGCCTCCTCCCGGAATGATCGCTGTGAATGAGTCTTCTATGTCGGACGACATTCGATTTCCATCAGACCCGACCATTTTCCATCGTTGGCGGCCTGGAATGTGAGCCTTACGCAGATCACCCCCAATGGGTGGAGTTACATCATCTCAACCATGGTTGTTTTGGGGCAGGCCGGGCTGAAGAGACTGCCTAATCTCGGAGAGATATCTCACGTGACGACGCCCGTTGCAAGCCGGGGAGGCTATTATCACAGGCGGCGGGCGCAGCAGGCTAAAGAGCTCATGAGTGGGATTCCGAATAAGGTCGACGGGTGGCACCAAAAATGGTGGTTTGTAGTAAGAGCATGGGAGTCGGTGGCCCCTTCCAGCATTTTATCCATTAGAGTTCCTACGAATTATGCGATCCGTGTTGAAAATGGTACTTCACCTTAATATTTTTGTGCTCGATTGTACTGATCTAATTCTTTTCTTGTCTTTCAGTGTTTGTGCCCCGACCTTCTGAGCTATATTGGGACTTTCTCGAGGGGTTCAAGGAGGTTCGAGACACACCCCCTAGCTGGCGAGACATTAATTTATTGAACTCCGAGCTCGACCGCTTGCGCTAAAGGACTGTATACTTACCCTCGTCACTTGAGGATTCCCTGTAAGTCTCGGCCGCATCTTTTCAAATGTATTTCATGATTTTTCGCTAAAGGTTCTGTTTTATGTTATATCCGGAGATCCCGATCTACCACCGTAAGCCTTTTGCCTCCGAGATGGCCTCGCGACCTCGATCAGTACTCGGCTCCATGAGGCGTCTACCCGACACTGCCGCCCATGGGGACATTCCAGTTCAGACTCCTCCCCCTGCTGCCAACAAAGGCAAGAAGAAAGCTGCCGAACCCGCCACTGTGGCTGGTGAGCGACCTCCCAAGAGGGCGCAAGCTGAACCTGACACGTACCATTCCACGTCAAGTCGGGGTGCTGGAAGGGTGGATCCTAGCCTGACACCTTTGTCCACTTCTACCCGGGAGGGAGGTCGCCATCCGGAGGACGATTCCTGGATTGGTTGGGATGAGGAGAGGATGCAGAGGTAGACCGTTTGCAACTCTTAATGATTTTACTTCAAAACCAGGACAAAACTTAATATATTTGTTCCTCCTTGTTGCAGTCAGGAGCTGACGGCCAGCAAGTTCTCACTGGAGGTGCTAAGCTTCCTGAGATCCCCGATTCCCACGCTGGAGGGCACACCCGGAGACTGGCCCGGCTACTTGGAGCGGACGATAAGGAACATGCCGCGCGCATGGACGAAGGATGATCACTCCTCTGCCCGTCTCCAACAAGTCACGGGCAACATGTATTCGGCTGTTGTCCACTCCTTGAAAGGCCGCCCTCTACATGGAAAAGACCTACGCCCAATCCGAGCTCGAGCTCTCAAACTGGAGAAGGCTGAAGATGACGACCTCGAGCAAACAAAATCTTGATAAGCTGCCCATGAGGTGAGAAAAAATCGGAGGTTGCCAAGGCCGACTTGGCTAAGAGGGCCTTGGAACTTCGAGGGGCCAGTGAAGGAAGCCGAGAGATCGCCTGGGAGGAGAAGGAGGCCGTGGACCGGATGAAGGCGGAGCCGATCCGCAAGGATGTAGAGGTTTGGGAGAAGCACACCAAAGACTTAACATTTTAAGCGGTCGAAGAGCGTAATGCCAACTTCGGTTTATGTCGCGGGGTCATTCTGGCCATCTCGAGCTGCTCGATCAAGAACCCTACTTAAAACCTCACCGACATTGTGGACTGAGAGCCGATCACAGACGTCATACTCGCCTCCGGTCATCAGGTTGAGATTAAAGATCTAGAAGATCCAGGCATTGATTTGTCCTTCTTCCCTAACGAGTCGGATCGCGGCACCCCACTCCCAATCCAGATGAGACACAAATGGAGATTCGAGGTGGTCCTCGAGACTCGCATTTCCGGATGAGGTCAAGTAAAATGAGGTCATTTGAGATGTCCATGGCTTCCTCCCAAGAGTGCCTGGCCCGCCTCTGGTGGGAAGTGTTTACACCCTAAGATCTCGGAGGCGGGCTGCCCACACCCTCACCAGTGTCACTCAACAACAATTAGGTGGGCAGCCTTTGAACATAATCAGTGGTGCTGCTGATGGGATTCTTGATCGTTCTTAAGAATGATGACATCAAGAATCCCGATAAGAAAAAGGAGATTGAGAAGTTGTAGAACCCCATCTCCAACAATACTTTTGATCAAGATGCCTTAAATCCAAGTAAATGCGCAATCGTGGAAATTGGGTTATAGTAAAACATATGTCGTCGGTTATCATGATGTATCTTGGTTTTCCTCTTGATGTAATCTAGCCTTCGGGCTTTTGTAATGTACCGACCTTTGGGCCTGTTGTCATTAATGAAATCTGCCTTTTTCTTTCCTTTATTGTGCCGACTTGATTTCCTTATGCGACTATAATTTGTGCATATGTTCATTCATCTTATTGGCATTGCGATTTTAGATTGAACCTTGCTTAGTCGTCTTTATAAAGTTAGGGAGGATCACACCGCTAGGGTGGCGATCTCGCCCGCAAATATGTCGAAAGTCGTTCAGGGAGGTCGATGTTTCATCTATCTCGACCTCGCAGGTTTAAACACTGGAATTGTGAGAAAGAAAATTTAACTCATTATTATTGACTCATGCGAAAGTTTACAATTAACCGGCCTCGACCCTCTTGATAGTATCTCTTCGGATGAGATCGTTCGCATCTTGATCGAAAGTGCCATCACGGGTTCTCGAGCTCGTATGCCCGTTGGATAATACTCGGCGACCTTGTATGGTCCTTCCCAATTTGGTCCGAAAGTTCCTTTGGTTACTCCGAGAGTCTTCTTCAGGACCAAGTCGCCTTTTTTGAATTTTCGAAGTCACACTTTAGAGTTGTAATATTTTTCGGACTGTTTTTTGTATCTCGCATTTCGGATACCTGCCTCTAATCGCTTCTCTTCGAGCAAGTCTAGGTTTCTGGCCAAGGCCTCATCGTTGCGGTCGGTCACGATCTGCGAGGTTCTGAGAGTTTGGAATTCGACCTCTGCGGATATGACTGCTTCCGAGCCAAATGTCATTGAGTAAGGGGTCTCTCCGGTCAAATTTTGGCAGGTCGTTCTGTATGACTACAGTACATCTGGTAGTTCACTGGCCCACCTCCCTTTTCCTCCCTCAATCTTAGTTTTCAGGGTGTGCTTGATGATCTTGTTCACAACTTCGACTTGGCCGTTTGACTGGGGGTGATAAGGGGTAGAGAAAAGCTTGGTGATTTTCCATTTTCTGAAGAAACTATCGACCTTATGACCATCGAACTGCTTACCATTATCGGATATAATTACTTGCGGTAGGCCGAATCTGCAGATGATGTTTCGCCATATGAATTTGAGGACGTGATCCTGATCTATGGTCGCCAAAGCCTCAGCCTCGGCCCATTTTGTGAAGTAATCATCGCGATTAGGTATGTTTTGATGAACCCGGTCGTTGGTAACGGCCCGATGATATCTATCCCCCACTTCGCAAAAGGCCAAGGATTGAGGATGCCGGTGAGTTCCTCAGGTGCGACCTTGATTGATGGTGCGTGTATTTGACATTTGTGGCATTTCCATGCGAAAAGCATGGCATCGGCCTTTAAAGTTGGCCAAAAATACCCCTGTCTCGTCGTCTTATGAGCGAGAGACTGCCCCCCAGTGTGGTTTCCGCATACCCCATCTTGAATATCTTGCAGGATAGCCTGCCCTTGCTCCGGGGTAACACATTGGAGAAGTGGTATGTTGAAGCCTCGCTTATATAGTTCGTTACCAACCAATGTGTACCTTGCTGCCCTTAGTTGCAATTGCTTTGACTGAATTATGTCGGTTGGTAATGCCCCAGTCATCAAGTAGTCGATTATGGGGGTCATCCAGCTTAAACTCGGGGTGTCTAGGGCAGTGACTGTTTTGTTAGCAGTGGAGGGGTGGGAGAGTTTTGTGATGGTGACATCCCTCATCTCTGTTGGTCCCTCCGAAGTTGCTAGTCGTGCCAATGCATCGGCTCAGGAGTTCGCATCCCTTGGTACTAGCTTGATGTAGATTTGTTCAAATTTCAGGCAAAGTGCTTTGACGACCTCTTGGTAGGTTGACATCCGCTCATCTCGGGCCTCATACTCCCCTGATATCTGGCGTGCTACGAGCTGGGAGTCGGTGTGTACTTGAGGTCGCTTGATGCCCATTGCGGTGGACATTTCTAGACCGTTGATCAGCGCTTCATATTCGGGCCTCGTTGTTGGTGGCAGGGAAACCGAAAGTGATGGCATTCTGAAAAGAAATCCCATCTGGACTGATTAACACAATTCCTGCCCCTGATTTGTTGGCAATTGTCGAGCCGTCTACGTACAAATCCCATGGTGGGCCGATCGAACCGCTGGCCCCAAGAGGAGGGGTTAATTCAACGATGAAGTCGGCCAAGGCCTGGGCTTTTATTGTAGGTCGTGGCGCGTATGTTACCCCATACTGTTCAACCTCGATGGCCCATTTGAGGCATCGACCCGATGTATCTGGTCGATGGAGCACGTTTCGAAGGGGTAAGAAAGTGAGGACCTCCACTTGGTGATCGAAGAAGTAAGGTCTCAGTTTCATCACACTCATAACTAGAGCATAGGCTAATTTCTCTAGAAGAGGGTATCGCTACTCGGTTTCATTTAGCGTCTGACTGATAAAGTAAATGGGCAGAAGGGTTTGACCCTCCGCCCGTACAAGCACTGCGCTCAGGGCGGTTTTTGAGGTCGCCAAGTATAGAAAGCGATTTCGCCGAGGGGACCGGCTTGGCTAAAATCGGCGTCGGCGGATATGCTTTGATCCTGTCAAGAGCATCCTGACTCTCAGATGTCCATTCGAACCTCGCCTTCTTTCTGATGGTGTCGAACATGGGCTTGCATTTATCCCCCATTCGGGAGATGAATCTGTTCAGAGCGGCCAGGCACCGTCAGTTTTTGAACATCCTCTTTTTGGTTTTGGGGCCCCCATATCCAAGATAGCCCTGCACCTTGGCTGGGTTTGCTTCAATCCCTCGCCCTGTACGACCCGGATGCCCTAGGAACTTCCGACGACTTTCTCAAGTTGCACCTTTTTCGGGTTGAGTTTCATATTATACTTCCTGAGTATCTCGAAGGCTTGCGCCAGATGAGCCAAATGATCTTTCTTTTTCAGACTCTTCACGACAATGTCGTCAATGTACACTTCCACCGACTTGCCTATCTGCTCAACAAACATACGGTTGACCAGCCTTTGATACGTTGCCCCGGCATTCTTCAAACCAAAAGACATTCTCTTCCAACAGTATATGTTCTTCTCTGTTAAAAATGAAGTGTGCTACCTGTCGTGCTCGTGCATAGCTATCTAATGGTATCCGTCAAATGCGTCCATGAAAGACATCATCTCATGGCCCGCCGTATTGTCGATTAAGTGGTCGATATGCGACATTGGGAAGAAGTCCTTGGGGCATGTCTCGTTAAGATCTGTGAAATCGATGCAAAGTCGCCAAGTCCCATTTGACTTCTTTACGAGGACCGCATTTTCGACCCACTGTGGTTGGCCTGCCTGCATGATCAGGTCGTTGTCAAGCAACTTCTTTACCTCTTCGGCCCGAGAGCCGATATTTTTCTCGACCAAATTTCCTTCTTTTTCTCGAGCTCATCGGTTTTCGGGTCAATAATGTGTAACCGGTGACATGCGATTCGGGGATCGATCGACCATA
This sequence comes from Stenogyne calaminthoides, assembly GCA_037126765.1. NCBI lineage: Eukaryota > Viridiplantae > Streptophyta > Magnoliopsida > Lamiales > Lamiaceae > Stenogyne > Stenogyne calaminthoides. The sequence continues at coordinate 22,888,920 of JBBCBC010000025.1, forward strand.
TCCTTGGGTGACCAAGTTAAAACGTCGAGTTATTCTTGAGGATGTCGGCGACTTCAATCTTCATGTCGTGGGAATTTTGGACCCAATGATGATCTCTCGTGTCAGCCGGGTCCACCTTGACCTTTCGAGTTCCTCCGGTACCGCTCCGGGTCCCCCAAGTCGTGGATCATCTATCTCGTCCTCGAGTATAAAATCTTCGGGCTCTGGACCCATTCTTGGATCAAACTCGTCACGCTTCCTCTTCTTATTTTTTCTTTTTCAAAGATCCAAAGATGTTATCATGCATTTTGTGATCCGTGTCATTATGTGGCGATTAGGCGTGCATCTTTGAGTTTAAATAAGGCAAAACATAAAGCAAACAACCTCTCAGATCCACTTGGTCACCTTTAATGGTGCCAGCAACCAAATTTCACTTGGTGGGGGAATTTTACAAAATAATAGGTGGAGGACGAACCTCGAATCAGGTGCTCAAATGGCCTCCCGAGGAAGCGTTATAGGTGCTCGGGGAGGTCGATTATAAGGAAATCTAGGAGCCTAGTGTTCGACATTCTCATCCAAGGTGGATCTGAGCTCCACGCATGAACAAGCGGATCATACCCAGAGGTTTGACCGTCGCGTTCTCAAGCCCTTCACTATATGATCGCAGGGGTGATGTATGCTTTGTAATCCCCGAGTTGGTATAGGGTCTTTTTAAATGTAATGTTGCGAAGGCCCCTCGTCGACCAAAGATCCCAAGATACTGATCGTCCCCATGATATTGGCCTTTATGACCAATGGGTCTATGTTGGCACACGACTCGGCTTTGTCTATTTCTCCGAACTCAATTTTGCGGGTTTCTTCGGTCACAGCCAAGATGGGCAGAACCATTCTTTGGGCATTCTCCATTGCCCTGACTTCCGCCTTTAGGCGACGCTTTGATGAGGAGGAGGGAGGCAGGCCCCCATCGTGGCAAGGGGCGAGATGGTGTGGATGACGCGACCTCGCGTGCCTACGGTATGGGTGGCCTGGCGGCTCGCCTGCTGCGCCCCTAATACAAGCTCTCTTTGTACCCGATCTCGGCCGGGTTGGCGGTCATGCTGCCGACCTTGTCCCCCCTGATAATTTGCTCGAGGATTCTTGACAAACTCATTCAGCCGGCCATATTCATAAAGCTTCCATAGTTGCTTCAACAGATCTCTACACTCGCTGGTGTAGTCTCCCCTCTGGTCATGATAGTGGCAATACTTGTTCGGGTTTTGCCGGTTTTTGTCTTTCATGGGGTGGGGTGCTCGCAACATGTCTCGTCCCTAGATTTGGGTATAAAAGTTACTAGGCGTCATACCCAGAGCCTCCATCAGCTTCACCGGAACGAACTCCTCAAATGGTTTGAAGTTGTCGGGTGTCTTGTAATGATCCCCAGTTTTCTTGGAACCTTTCTTGGGCTCCGCGACTTCCTTTGTCTCTGAGAGCCGGGTCTCTAGCAATTCCATTGTATGGATGAGGTCGCTAGCCCTTTTCCTGAAATCGGCATAGGTGGTCGGGTAGTCGGCGGTCATGCGCCGCCATAGCTTGGTTCCTCTTTTGAGGCAACATACTGCCCCCAACAACTTGGCCTCGTCCCCAATGGGGTCGCCTTCAATGATGAGTCTATCGATCCTCTCAACATAGGATCGATCTGAATCCGTCTCCCTCTGACGCATGTTCATGAGCCTCTGCCTTGTCGCAAGTCGGGGCGCCATCGCCGTATAGTGGCCCAAGAATAATCGAGCCAGTTGCTCGAAAGTATCAATGGAGAGAGATGGCAGCGAAGTTTACCACGTATGGGCTGGTGCATTTCGCGTCAGGGAGAAAAGTCTACACTTCGTCGCATCCGATGCCCCCATTGAGGCCATATATGCATTGTACTTCGCCATATGGACTCTGGGGTCTGTACTCCCGTTGTAGCAATCTAGAGCCGCTATGCTGATTTTCCTCTAGGCAGGTGCCAGAGTGATCATAGTTCCCAATGGCGAATCTGGGATGACAAGGTCATTGTTAGACCCAGACGGTCCATCCTGGTTACCCACCTTTTCCAACAGATGTTGGATGGTCCTAGCCAATGCCGCGACCTGAGCATCGCGCGGGTTATTGGCCCCCTGCCCTTGACCATGGTGGAATGCCGAATGTCTCAGCGACCCTCCGTGGTGCATGTCCAGGGCTATGGCAAGATCTCTTTCCACCTGTTCATCATGGCGTGGTTGAAAGTGAGCTTCGTCCTCGCCCCTCATGAGGGCCTTCCGGGCCGCTTGGCTTCCGAGGCGGGTGAACACACTATTCAAACCCGCTGGTCTGTCCAGGGCCTGGTGGTTCCGAACAATGGCATGTTTAGCCGCGTTATATGCCAGTTGGCCCGTGGACCGTCCCTTTTCCGTCATAACGCGTTTACCCTTGGAGGTTCCGGCGTCATGGACTGTTTTCTTGGTTGGGGGTTGTTCCTCCTCAACGCCAAAATTGAGACGTTTCTTGTTGAGGACGGCCATCACCGCTTTGGCATCCTCCAGTGTTTGGACAAGATTCCACCAGTCGGGGGAACCAGTAGGGGCTGCCCAATGAGTGGGTTGACAACTCAATGAAACCTCGATGCCATCACGAACGTCGGTTTCATTTCCGATTACAGCTTTCCCCTGGTTGATTGCCATTTGTTTTTCTTAGAGTTTGGAAGGTGAGGTCTCCTTAAGAATTGATGAAATTTCTCAAGAAATGATTCCCACAGACGGCACCAATTGTTGTAACTGGTTATTATCTACTCAGTTAAACAATAATTATTATGAAATGTGTATGCTAAAGGCAATCGAATCAGGGAAAGAGACAAAGAAGTTGGTGACCCGGTTCGTCTTTGGAATCAGACTACGTCCGGGGGCGTCCAAGCCAGGGAGAGGATATATGTATATGCCTAGAAGTCTAAGGTGTTCAACCGTTTACAGAGGTGGCCGTGGTGGCCTATTTATACTATGATTCCCACCCTTTGGGTGAGAATTTACATAAGGAATTATGCCTGTGAAAGGGCTACAATACCGGAAAACACTAATCTTGCCTTGACATGCCAAAAATTGTCCATCTTCAGCGTGCACCAATCGTGGAGCGGATGTGGAGGACGAATTAGTGGCGTGTCGGGAGCTGTCATTGACCACGTGAATTGCATAGTTATGGCTGGTGCAGGTCGCTCCCGGCTTGAGGATATAAAGCGGAGATCGCATCGCGACTTCCCGAACTGCCGACTACCTGAGTTGCCGACCCTCGCGACTTGAAGGTTTGGTCTTGTGGGAACTACGTGGGCTGGTCCCTTGGTCCTCTTACAGAGGTCGCTTCATGCAGTCCTTGTCAGATTGTTTATGGTCCTTCGTGCCCCGGTGGGAGGTCGGGTTTATCCATGCTACAACAGTCGTCCAGTTACTCTTTCGAGTAACTTAAAGAAATAAGACTTGAGGAGTTGCCAGCACTAAAGCGTTTGTGGAACAAGAGTCCGAGCAATGTTTCACTTTACAACCGCCTTTCTTCCATAGAAGTCATTAGGTGTGAAACACTGCTCAATCTATTTCCACTATCAACAACAAAGGATTGTTTTCCACAACTAGAAAGTCTTCATATCGAGGCTTGTGATATGATGAAGCAAGTATTCTCGTGGAATAAAGAAGAAGAAAATGAGAAGAATCTTGGACATGAAAGTCGGTATATCACAAAAACATTCCCAAAATTGAAGAGGCTTCGACTAGTTGATCTCCCGGTTCTTACACTTTTCTATCAAGGAATTGAAATCATTGAATTCCCTGTGCTAACTAAAATACAAGTCATACGCTGCCCACAGCTTAATGGTCTTGTTAATTTCTAATTTTGATGGCATCCGCACCGGTGGCAATGATCAATCTTTACAACTGCTTTGCAAGGAAAAGGTTTGTAGCAATGCTATTTCTCCTATCATATCTCATGCAACGTTGTTTTAGTTGAACACAATATAAAATTAAGGAATTAATTGTTTTGGGCCGTTAACTTTATCAATTTTTTATTTTGGTCCAAACAATTTCCACTTTTTTAAATTGGTCTAATAAATTTACCATATTCGACTTTCTCGTCCAACCAAACCGGCTATGTACCTATGGTAATTCACCTGATCTCCTCTTCACTGGATGAAAAGTCGAGTATGACAAATTTACCGGACCAATTTCAAATGATGGGAATGACCTAAACCAAAATAAAAAAAAATGTGTAAAGTTACTGACGAAAAAAATATGAACTCTAAAATTATTTGTGAGCTCTAATTGACTTGCAAACGATTAAGACTTCAAATATTACTGCTTCCACACAATTAACACTTTGCAATAATTATGAGTTGGGAACTCATAAGTTAATGATACGTCATGTGTACCATCTTGATCACTTTAACAAGTCATGAGTGACGAAATTACATATTGAAGCTTTAATGCATAAGTAATTAACCTTATAGTAAAGAAGATGATAGGGGAAGAAACAATGGAGTTTAGGGAAGACAAAAAATTAATTTCATAACCTATTTATAATGCAACTTGTAACGTACTGATTAAATGCTTTGAATTGCGCGCAGGTTTCGTTCAGTCCTCAAATTCCAATTGTCTCCTTTTCTCAACTTGAGAAGTTAGAGATGAATAATTTTGGCATCATTAAGCGCTTCTGTTCGTTGTCAATAGCTCAAAATCTTGATAGCCTAAATGTCCTGAAAATTGAAAAGTGTAGAAAGATGGTAAAAGTAATTGGAGAGGAAGAGGCGGAAAGTTCGTAACTTGGGGTCTCTAAGACTCTAAGTAATTGAAAATCGTGGACCTAAGTAATCTCCCAAGGCTCACAAATTCTCGTAAAGGTATTGGTAGCGTTGAATTGCGTCTCCTAACTGAAATGGAGATGTAAGGATGCCCGAACTTGGAAGGCCTTGTATTTGCTACCACTTCTTCGGGTTCAGGAAACATCAACAACAAGGTATGTACCACATGTGTCAAGATTATTTGTACGTGCAATGTAAGAAATCTTGTCATTTGGTATTATGAGCTAAGGGTGAGAAAATTACAAATCCAGTTGTTTGATAGGGCAGATTATTTGAAAATCTCATACCACCTTATTTCACCTTTAGTTCCAGCCCCAGGAGTGGTTTTCTGTGCACCGGGTTTACCGTGCACTCCATAGTGTAATTTTGAAATATACAACTTGTTGCACCGAAACATACAATATGTTTACACTGAAACGTGCAACTTGTGCAATATATTAACTCAAACTTCAGGATCCTAATTTTGATATAGTTTTCATGGATTAGAATTCAACTTTAAAATCTGTTATGTTGCTATGTTTGTATATATATCAACAGCTAGTTGACTTGATAAAAATGTGATTGATTAGGAGGAGGAATCAACTTCAAGTGAAGAAAATGAGGGCTAGAGGAACAGAAGAAGAAGAAGAAGAAGAAGAAGAAGAAGAAGAAGAAGAAGAAGAAGAAGAAGAAGAAGAAGAAGAAGAAGAAGAAGAAGAAGAAGAAGAAGAAGAAGAAGAAGAAGAAGAAGAAGAAGAAGAAGAAGAAGAGAAGAAGAAGAAGAAGAAGAAGAAGAAGAAGAAGAAGAAGAAGAAGAAGAAGAAGAAGAAGAAGAAGAAGGGCAAAATAAAGGAGAGCTTGAGGCCATGATCATTGAATTTGACTGAAACTACCATGCACCTATTAATTTTCTACAATTTCTTGTTTGATCATTTACTATCTATATGATACATGTTTGTGGTTTCTAGATTTCTTTCTTTCTTATGTATGGGTCACTTTTGGGCCCTCCTTTTTTCTTTTTCCTTTTATATTATTGCTTATTTGCATAATTTGCATTCTCGTGGTGACTATTTCATACTGTTGCGTGTACAACTGTAAATGAATCGAGCGACGTATGGTTGTTCAAGTTCAATTGAAATGTTATCGATTTTCAAAACTTATGTTTGATTTTTTTTATAATGATCGAGTATAGCTTTAAATGAGAGCGAACATGTAGCTGAGTTTAAGGAGAAAAAAAGTTTTTTGGTCCCATAACTTTTCTGTAATCTGTTTTTGGTCCCAAAATATTTAACTATCCAATTTTGGTCCCATATTCGCCGGAAAAACAAAAACGACGTCGTTTTCGTTCAAAAATTGGGGATCTCCGATCGCGCTTGAGTCCAAATTGTCGTTTGTCCGATTTTGGTCCCATGTTTGTTTCTTTTAATTTTAATTTTAGTTACTGCATAATTTTAATTATTCTTTTAAGTTGCAGCATTTAATCTTAATATTAATTAAATTGTTTATTTAAATTTAATGTTTGAATTACCTAGGAGTGAAAAATGAAAAAAAATAAAAATAAAAAGTCTGACGCCACACGCCAGATCGGAGATTGGACGTGTGACGTCATTTTTGTTCAAAAATTGAGGATCTCCGATCGCACGTGTGACGTGGACGCTGACTGTTTATTTTTTTTTACTCCATTTTATTATACCTAGGTAATTCAAACAATAAATTTAAATAAAATATTTAATTAATATTAAGATTAAATGCTGCAACTTAAAATAATAATTAAAATTATGCGGTAACTAAAATTATGCTACAACTAAAATTAAAATTAAAAGAAACAAACATGAGACCAAAATTGGACAAACACAATAGTTATGGGACCAAAATTAGACAAACGCAATAGTTATGTGACCAAAATTGGACAAACGATAATTTGGACACACGCGATGATCGGAGATCCCCAATTTTTTGAACTAAAACGATGTCGCTTTTTTGTTTTTCCGTAAAAATGAGACCAAAATTGGACAAACACAATAGTTATGGGACCAAAATTGGATAGTTAAATATTTTGGGACAAAAAACAGATTAAAAGAAAGTTATGGGACCAAAAAAATTTTTTTCTCCATTTTTACCAAACATAAAAAGATTGTTAAAAGGTCTGTTTGATATTTATGCCATACTGAAGTCATTTAGTGAAGTAGCTGAGAAACATTTGGCAATGTTTGTACCTAGAAATATCGTCTAGGAAAACAAACTATAATAATCAAAGAATACGATGAAAAATAAATGCTCAAGAACACAAGAATTGGTTTGCACTTAAGTCTTTTATGTGCTAAAAGTTCGACCTTTTCATTCTGGGTTAAACTCATATTATAGAGTTACAAGACATTAATTATAATCATTGATGGGGTGCATGTTAAGCCCTTGAAATCAGCCTATAATAAATGCACGAGGTTGTCGTGTCCCTGGTCTGTAGTTGTTCCCATCGTGCCTTGATTCCTTCTTCTTGATTTGCCTCTAATTTCCATTTCGGCCCCTTCCTTAACCATAAAGTCTTCCCTTTTACACTTCGCTCGTCGTGGTCTTCTTTGCGGTTCAGGTTTCATCGGCGCATTCGGGCAACGTTCTTACGACATCGCCTGGTCGACCCAAGGTTGTTGTTCATCGATCATTATTACTAGGGAAATATCCCATCTTTCTGACGCTTTGGTCGCTAGACGGCCCCATCACTTCGATTGTCCACGTGTCGTTTAGCGCGACATGGAGTACAACAGGCTAAAAATTGAGTGAAAAAAGAAGAAGCAGTAAATGAAGTAGCAGATAAACTGTTGTCACTTTGCATGCAGAGCAAGCAGTAAACTGTAAAAAAGTAAGATAAGAATCAAGATTTCATATGGTAAAGAAGTTGTGTTGTGGAAAACGTTGAAGAACACTAGGTAATAAGGCGATCTTATTACCTACTAATTAAAAAACCATCTAAAAATTAAACTGCATATTCATCAAGCATGCACAACTTCCATATCTTCTCAGCTAATTCATCCAACGAATGTTTCGTTTCAATTCTCGCCGTCTCACTCAATTTACGAGCACGACGCCTCAACCCTTTGCCACTCTCCTCCACCACCGCTTTCTTGATCGCCAACTTAAACACCTCATTCTTGGACAAGAAATATTCATTGCCAAATTATATGAACAGAGTCGAATGGCGAATGCTCTGTTTACTTTCTTAACCATTGCTCTGTATCTGAGTTCTTTTCTTCGTCACTTTTGGTGTCATGAGTGATCCAACATGTACTACTTTCTTGTCAGATAAATGAGAAAGATAATTGATGTACCCCTTCAACTCGTCTACTAGTTTTAACCAAAACGACGTCACATAATTGCTTGAAATTCACAAAAATGAAATCTTAATACACATCATGGATAGTAGCAAATTGTTAGCAATTAAACTGCAATTATGGAGAAATTGAGAAAACAGGATATTAAAGAACACAAATTTGGTTACCCAGTTCGTCAGGAATGACTACGTCTGGGGGCACTACCAAGCCAGGAGATATACTATATTTTCGAGGGATACACAAATACAACAAGTCAATAGGTATTTAAAGAGAAACTGGGCCAAAACCCTAGATTTGGCCCATCCTAGCCGAAACCCGAACTGCACGACCTCGCTCCTTGGTCGAGCAGAAGTGCATGACCTCAACTGGTCGAGCGACTTGTCCTCCCTAGAATTGGACGTGCTCGACCTTGCTCCTTGGTCGAGAAAAAGTGCTTGACCTCAACTGGTCGAGCGTCTCTTGCGCCCTGGACTCCTTCCCCAACTCAGGCTCCATAACCCAATAATCTCCCACCTGGAGACTGACTCCAAATGTAACTTGTGTTCTCCATTTTACGGTATCTCTCACTGGTAGTAGTGCCAAGCCTTCATCTCAGTTTCCAAGGCCAGTTGAAGTCATGCATAACTTCAACTTTTCTAAGGTCACAACCTTAGTCAACATATCAGCAGAATTCTCATTTCCTCGGATCTTCATTAGCTGCAAGAACTTGTTCTCAATGAGGTAACGAATGTAATGATACCTCAACTCAATGTGCTTCGTCCTTGAGTGAAAAACTAGATTCTTTGCTAAGTGAATGACACTCTGACTGTCACTGTACAGAATACTATCCTTCTGCTCCTTCCCCAATTCACGCAAACGATTCTGCAACCATACCATCTCCTTACTAGCCAGTAACTGCAACATACTCTGCCTCTGCAGTGGACTGTGCTACGATCTTCTGCAACTTAGAAGCCCAAGAAATTGATGTACCACCAAGAGTAAATACATACCCGGTTGTACTCCTCCTTTTGTCAAGATCACTGGATGCCAAGTCTGCATCAACATATCCTGCCAATTCAGCACTCTTGCCCTCAAAGCACAATTTTTGTTCTATAGTACCTCTCAAGTATTAAGGATCCACTTTACTGCCTCCCAATGCTGCTTACCCGGATTACCATAAACCTGCTAACAACTCCCACTGCATGTGCAATATCTGGTCTTGTACACACCATGACATACATCAAACTGCCAATTGCTGAAGCATATGGAGTGTTTTGCATGCAGGCCCGCTCCTCTTCGCTACTAGGTGAGTCTTTGTTGGATAACTTGAACTGACTTCCCAACGGGACACGAACTGGCTTTGCATCTTCCATACTAAATCTCTTCAAGTCCTTCTTTATGTATTCAACCTGTGAAAGATACAACTTTCCTGCCACCTTATCACGATCGATTCGCATACCTAAGATTTGCTTGGCCTCTCCAAGGTCCTTCATAGCAAACCTATCAGACAACTGCTTCTTCAACTTGCTCACTTCTCGAGCACTAGAGCCTGCTATCAACATGTCATCAACATATAATAGCAAAATGATATAGCCATTATCATACCTCTTGAAATAGCAGCAATGGTCAGCCTCACACCTATTGAACTCAATCTCGTGCATGAACCCATCAAAATTTTTGTACCACTGTAATGGAACTTGTTTCAAGCCATCCAAGCTCTTTCTCAATTTGCAAACAAGCTCACTGTTCCCCTTTGACAAGTATCCCTCTGGTTGCTTCATGTAGATGTCCTCATCTAAGTCACCATGAAGAAAGACTGTTTTTACCTCCATTTGCTCTAACATCAAGTTATCTGCAGTCATAAAACTCAAAACTAACCGAATGGTAGTTAGTTTCACAACAGAGTAAAAGCATCAGTATAATCAATACCATATTTCTGCTGAAACCCTTTCACAACCAGTCTTGCCTTGTAACGCTTGCTTCCATCTGCCTCCTCTTTAATTCTGTAAACCCACGTTCTTGCCCTTAGGGAGCTCAACTAGCTCCCAAGTTCCATTGGTCATCAACGAATTCATCTCATCATCCATTGCAAGTTTCCACTTGCTCACCTACTCACTACGTGTAGCCTCTGCATAACATTCAGGCTCACCACCATCTGTCAACAATAAATAATGAAGAGAAGGTGAATACCTATCAGGAGATCTATGTTCTCTCGTGGATCTCCGCAGCGGAATTGTTGGTGGTGGTGTACGTGGTTCTTCCTCAACAATCACCTGATCATCTTGAACCTCCTTGCTCCCACCTGAGTTCGAAATGTCTAACTCAACAACCTGAGACTCAGAACCAACTTCTTTGGATGTACCCGACCTGTCTTTGAACAATATATGTTCATTAAATACGACGTCTCGACTATGAATTATCTTTCGATTTTTCTCATCCCAAAATTGACACCCGAATTCATCACCGCCATATCCAATAAGCGTACACTTAACATATTTAGCATCCAATTTACTTCTACTAGTAGCATCAATATGAACATATGAAACACACCCAAATACTCGAAGAAAAGACAGATTTACCTCCTTGCCCGACCAGGCCTCCTCTGGTATGTCATTTTCCAAGGGAGTTAAGGGTCCTCTATTTATCAAGTAAGCTGCAGTGTTAAATGCTTCTGCCCAAAACATCTTCGATAGCCCACACTTCAATATCATGCTTCTAGCACGTTCACATAAGGTTCGTTTCATACGCTCGCCACACCGCTCACGGGGTTCCTCTCATATATTTTTCCATTCAATTCCATTCGGCCACAAAATTATTTGAACTCACTTGAGCTCGTGACTTCCACCATTATCTAATCTCAAACACTTCACTTTGATATCAAATCACGCTTTCTACCGGGGCCTTCCACTTCCTCGAAAAGCATTAAAGGCATCGACTTATTTTTCGTAAAATAAACCCATACCTTCCTCGTGAGAGTCGCCAATGAAAGTCATGTATTATGATGCTCCACCAAGAGATGTCATCGGTCTTTGGACCCCACAAGTCGCTGGACCACCTCTAGCTTTTTGTCGCTTCAAGGTTCTCGCCTCCCTTCAAAAAAAAACTCACCCTTTTCTATTTTCTGAATACACAGTCCTCACATGACGTGATGTCAACTGTTTTGAGGTCTCGCAGTTTACCCTTCGAACACATAACTTTCATCCCTTTCTCACTCATGTGGCCAAGACGACGATGCCACAAATCAAGATCCCCTTTTCACCCAAGAAGAGCAATGTCATCCCCGTGTTGCTCATCATGTACAACGTTCCTCCTTATTTTTCTCGAGCCACTACCATTGCACCCTTGGATATCTTCCACATATTGCAAACCAAAGATCACATCAGAACCCTCATCACCAAGCTACCCCATCGAAAGCGTAAATTCTCTTCAATCCAGAATATGTCTCACATCTCTCAACCGCAAGATAGTTTCATTCGTGTCTTGATCCTAACATCCCTATTCCCTATGATTTCTAGAGGCTCATCATCGCGAAGATAAACCTTCCCAAAATTCCGGAAGTGTAGCCTTCCATTACGCCACTTCGGCCGCATTTAATGAAGCGATGCTCCGAATCTAACACCCAAGATTCTAGTGGATCGCATTTACTCAAAATCAATGCATCCGAGACCTCATCGATTGGTCGCGTTTTTCGAAGTTGTTATCCTTCTTGGTGCATGCATTTGGTGCGCCAGACCGCCTTTTGTAATGACCAAGTTCATGACAAATTGTAGCACTCAACTTCGACTCTTGTCCTTCTTGGGCTTATCTTTGCCCCTCGACTTTGATCTACCCCGATTAGATTTCCCTTTGTATTATGATCTGCCTCTGTTTCCTGCACTCAAGGCTGATCCCGTGGCCACACCTAATTCTTTCCTGCGAATTTCTTCGCTCATGATCAGATCTCTAACCTCATCAAATTTAAGTTTCACTTTACCTCATCAAGCACTAACGGTACTGGCCACCGTCCCCACTCCAACTTTCTGGTAAAGAAGGTAACAAAATTAGGGCTTGAACCTCATCATCAATATCAATCTCAACCGAGCTCAGTTGGGCTATGGTCATATTGAACTCGTTGAGATGATTGGCTACCACAGTATCCTCTGCCATCCTTAGGTTGAATAGCCTCTCGATCGATGAACCTTGTTCATGGACGACTTTTCATACATCTTAGTTTTAATCTCCAACATCCCTTCGTGGTTTTTTGCTTTTATCGCAGGTAGGGCGACGTTCCTTGATAACGATAGACGAACCACACTCATCGCCTTCCTGTCCAGCAACTTCCACTCATCGTCCTTCATATCTTTTGGTTTTGAACCCAAAGGTTGATACAGATCTTTACCGTACAGGTAATCCTCGATCTGCAATTTCCAGAATCCGAAATTCGTTCCATCAAATTTCTCAACAGGCGATTTCCCTTCAGCCATCATAATTGCTCCTACTAGATCCTCTGAACCCGATGCTCTATATACCAGTTGTTAGCAATTAAACTGCAAATATGGAAAAATTGAGAAAATAGGATATTAAAGAACACATATTTGGTTACCTAGTTCGTCAGGAATGACTACGTCTGGGGGCACTACCAAGCCAGGAGATATACTATATTTTTGAGTGATACACAAATACAACAAGTCAATAGGTATTTAAAGAGAAACTGGGCCAAAAACCTAGATTTGGCCATCCTGGCCGAAACCCGAACTGCACGACCTCGCTCCTTGGTCGAAAGCAGGTTGCACCTCCTTCTTGGTCGAGAGGAAGTACACGACCTTGCTCCTTGGTCGAGCAGAATGCACGACCTCAACTGGGCAAGCGCCTTGTCCTCCCTAGAATTGGACGTGCTCGATCTTGCTCCTTGGTCGAGCAAAAGTGCTCGACCTCAACTGGTCGAGCTTCTCTTGCGCCTTGGACTCCTTCCCCAACTCAGGCTCCATAACCCAACATAAACAGATACCCAATGAACAACATTACACTTATCACATGCTCTTCAAATTGGATTTCCAGGAAAGGAAACTTGGCCTCTCCGAATGTGTAATCGTGATGCAGGAATGACAAGAATAACCCGCCAAAGATGGAAACATGAACAAAAGGGAAGCCTTCAGAGAGAGCTATCTTAGGAGGCCGAGGCTGAAAAACATCATCGATCACTAAATCTGGCCAAATGTTGATGATTATATATGCAAAGCTGAATTTCGAGTTTTGAAATGCTTTACGGATATTTGGTTAGGGATGGTGGTCGAAGGATGAGGATGGAGATGGAAAAAGTACGTGTTTTGAAAAATGTTACATAAAAAGTGTTATTTAAAATTAAATGTCACATGTATTAACAAAGTGTTACATATATATAATTTTTGCACAAATTCTCAAACAAAACTAGTAAATACTATGAAATTGATATCATTACATTTATAAACTAACGACAAGTTTGTTAGGGAGCATTAGAGGTGGTATAGATACACTATCACATCTAATGATGATGTGCATATTTACTTAACAGTTATGTTAGATGATTAAAAAAATAGTCAAGAGGGACTACGTGAGACAAAAATCAACAGTTTAGGAAATTCATTAAACAAAAAAAATAGTTCAACAACCTTTCGAAACAAAAATTAATAGTTCAAGGGCTTCTTAAAACAAAAAACAGTTTAGGGACCTTTCGAGATAAAAAGTAATAGTTTAAGGACCTAAAGATGCATTTTGCCTAATGTTGATAGCGATTTTATCGAGTCAGAAAAACATATCGTAATGTGGCTATAACATAAACCCGAATAATAACTATCAAACATAAATTAAAGAACACGAACACTGCGGGGAGAACTCTTGAGTTCTTCCCGTAAATTTTATTTTTGTATATGTATGAAGAAAAGAGAGCCAAGTGAGAGACCTTGGATAAGAGCCTTTATAATGGGTTGTGGTCCTCTATTTATAGAGGAGAGAACCACCCTTAATAGACCAAAAAATCCTACAAACTCATCTCAACCCTTTATTTTAGGGTTTTATTACAATTGTGTTAAAACTAGATCTACTTTACATTAAATATTTTTGTCTTGTCTCATAAAGTTGATGATACTTTGATGTCTCCTTGATCTCATCGGATCTGCATATCTTCGGGTACCTGATCTTTGGGTGGGGTCGATTCGGGCTTAGGTGGAACCCGTGGACGTGTCGGATTACGGGCACATATTCAAGATAATTTGTGCTACAACAATTGCCCCCAAGATTGGGCTTTGACTTTGTTCGGAGTTCGATCTTGATTCATGTCTTAATAAGATTTTGTCCTTCACTGCACTTGAGATTGCACTCTTTGCCCCCGAGCTTGATCGGATACCCCATGAGGTTTCAATTGCTCAAACCTTGATGGCGATATCTCTTGTCTTATATTTGGGTCATCAAATTTAGAATTAGCCAAATTAAGTGGGGTTCGACCCTTTAACGTGCTCCCTAGTTGAGGGTCTTTCTAGTGCTCGCTGCTCGTCAAGAGGCTAAACATAGTTCGGAGTTATTGCACGTAGGGATATTGAGCTTATCCTAGGTCTTAGTCGCGCGTCGAGAGGTTAAGCTCGTCGAGAGTCCTGGTTGCTCATTGAGAGACTCTGCTCATCGAGAGTTCTGGTGTCTCGTCAAGAGTCTTGATCACTTGCTGAGAGGCTGGGCTCATCGAGAGTCTTTGTGGCTCATCGAGAGGCTGAGCTCATCGAGAGTCTTTGTTGCTCGTCGAGTGGCTGAGCTTGTTGAGAGTCTTAGTTGCTTGTCGAGAGGCTGAGCTCATCGAGAGTCTTAGTTGCTTGTCGAGAGTCTTCATTGCTCGTCGAGAGTCTTAGTTGCTTGTAGAGAGTCTTGTTGCTCGTTGAGAGGCTGAGCTCGTCGAGAGTCTTTGTTGCTCGTCAAGAGGCTGGACTCATCAAGAGTCTTATTTGCTTGTCAAGAGTCTTTGTTGCTCGTCGAGAGTCTTAGTTGCTCTTCAGGAGAGTGAGCTCGTCAAGAGTCTTAGTTGCTCATTGAGAGTCTTGTTGCTCATTGAGGGACTGAGCTCGTCGAGAGTCTTGTTTTCTCGTCGAGAGGCTGAGCTCATCGAGAGTCTTAGTTGCTCTTCGAGAGGCTAAGCTCATCAAGAGGCTAGCTTGTCGAGAGGCTTAGTTTCTCGTCGTGAGGCTGAGCTAGTTCAGAGACTTAGTTGCTCTTCGAGAGGTTGAGCATGTCGAGAGTCTTAGTTAGTTGCTCGTTGAGAGACTGAGTTCGTTGAGAGTCTTGTTGCTCCTCGAGAGACTGAGCTCGTCGAGAGTCTTGGTTGCTCGTCGAGAGGCTTAGTTGCTCGTTGAGAGGCTGAGCTTGTCGAGAGTCTTATTGCTCGTCGAGAGGCTGAGCTCATCGGGAGTCTTGTTGCTCGTCGAGAGGCGAAGCTCTTCGAGAGTCTTAGTTGCTCGTCGAGAGGCTGAGCTCATCGAGAGTCTTGTTGCCCGTCGAGAGATTTAACTCGTCAAGAGTCTTTGTTGCTCATCGAGAGGCTAGACTCGTCGAGAGTCTTATTTGCTCATCGAGAGTCTTTGTTGCTCGTTGAGAGGCTAAGCACGTCGAGAGTCTTAGTTGCTCTTTGAGAGACTGAGCTCATCGAGAGGCTGAGCTTGTCGAGAGTCTTGTTGCTCGTCGAGAGTCTTGGTCGTCTTATTTCGGTGCAACCTTGAGAGTTTTGAAAATGTACTCTTTGACTGACTTATTTGTCATCTAATTTATGTTGCAACATTTGTTCATCCTATTGACGTTGCGATCACTTGCGATCTTAGATCGTCTTATTGAAGTTGCGACTAGTTGCGATCTTTGATCGTCTTATTGACATTGTGACCAGTTGCGATCTTTGATCGTCTTATTGATGTTGCGAGCAATTGCGATCTTTGATCATCTTATTGACATTGTGATCAATTGTGATCTCCGATCGTCTTTTTGACGTTAGTGATCTTTAATCGTCTTATAGACGTTGCAATCTTTGATCGTCTTATTGATGTTGCAATCTTTGATCATCTTTTTTGCGCTTGTCGTCAACCAATTTTGGCCAAGCTGTTCCCGACTTTGCATCGTGCTCGCACTCTGAGGAGAGCCTCTTTGTTTGAGTCTTCTCTGTGCTCGTACTTCGAGATGAGTCTCTTTATACGAGTCTTTTCTGTCCTCGTACTCCAAGGTGAGCCTTTTTGTACGAGTCTTTTCTGTGCCCACAAGCGAATGGTATGATAATTTTTAAAATAATGAGTTATTTATTCAGTGAGTAACCTCGATTTTGTTTTAAAAATATACTCAAAGTTCTTAATCATCGACTGTATTTATGAATTTTTGTTATCCAAAAATTTATTTTTGATTTTGATATATTAAAATAAACTCAAAATATGAGTATATATGCTCCTGCCTTTTAATTTATATGAAAATTTCCAAACTGTAATATATATTAAAAGGAAGTTATCGTAATTTTTTTTGCACTTTAAAGTACATCAAAATATGAGCATTTTTGTATTTGAGGATCTATTTTTTAAAAAGATGATCTCCTTAGAGGTCATAGACCGGCCCCTACGTCCTTGATTATAAAAAGGGAAAAAAACATTGGGGTACAAAGTCCACCCCAAAAAAGCATTTTAGTACAAATGATTTTTCCAATTACACTCCACCACACACTTGTACTATTGAAGACTAAAATGCCCCTCTTTCCCCTTTATGTCACTGCAGACTTTCTGCTGGCGTGTCCCATCGATGAATAGTGTTTTTCGAAAGTGAAGAAATTTTGGCTAAAGTGCAGATAATTTTTTTTTAATTTATCTTTTTTTCTATATAATTTGTCCTTCTTCATTTTTATACATTCTTTTACATTTTTAAAAATTTGTTCTTTATATATATATATATATTTTAAATTGCAGAATTATATTCTTTTTTTAATCAAAAAAATATTTATAATAAAAATATTTCACTATTTTTAACCAAAAAATTCAAATTTATTTTTTTTAAACAAAATTTTTTATTTTTTATAAAAAAAAGTACAGAATTATGTTCCGATTTACCAACGGTGCAACATTTTTAACTAAAGTGCACATTTTTTCTGTAAAGTGAATTTTTTTTAGGCAAACTGAATTTTTTCTGTATATAGTGAAATTTTTATATGTAAAGTGAATTTTTTTCATAAATAAAGTGAAATAAATTCTAAAAAATTACAGAAATCCCAAAGAGTCTAAAAAAGAACACAAAAATCCAAAAAAAGAAGAGAAGCAAAGAGTTTGAATTCATAAAGTTCAATAATCTCTATAACAAATTTCTATAAAAATACTTTACAAATCCAAAATTATAAGCATCTGCAAAATAACTAACTCATCTGCAAATTACAAAAGATCATGGCAATTACATGAGATAAAACAATCTAAGCATCTGCAGATTAACTAACTCATCCACGATCATTAAAATTAAGAAAATCCCAAAAATTACATAATCAGATCCCAAAAATAAAGAAAATCCCAAAAATAAAGGAAATCCCAACCAAATCCCAGAAATCTGCCGCCCATCATAACACAGAGACCTGCCTCCTCACCAAATTAAGGAAATCCCAAAAAAAAAAATAAGGCCATCTTCTTCGTGATGAAGAAATTTGCAGAAATCTGCCGCCCACCAAATCAGATCCACCACATCAGAAATCTGCTGCCCACCAAATCTGTTGAACCTTTAGAAAATTAAAACTCATCTTCTTTGTGTTGTCGATCCAAAAAACTTGACAAATAAATTAAACCTTCACTCATACAATAAACCCAAAATAATGAAAATAGATTTGAACCAAGAACATACCTTCAAAACCAAAACACCAAAAATATATGAACTCAAAACCCGATCTGAATGGCAACTCCGACGCCGACCTCCAAGCTTTTTTACGCTGCCGCCTCGGTTTCATCGTTTCATTCCACCTCAAAACTCAAACGTCGGTGGAAAAAAATCGCTCGCCCAACCATCATGCAGGCGCTTCCACCAAAACCTCTATCCGTGCAGATCGCCAGACAAACGCAGTCGCTCACAGATCCATCACCACCACCATCTTGATCTAAATGGGATGGCAGACGGCGGTGATGCGGTGGGTGGAGAGGGGCGGCGATGCGATGGCGGATGAGTGATGTTTCAAGACGACGCTACAAGCAGATCTGGTGCTCCACCGGAGTCCGACGATTCTGAAAATCTACCTACAACGTCGCCATTCGCAATCGAGCCTCCACCACGAGACGGTGATATATGAGAGAGGATGAACAGATTGTGGTCTGAGAGAGGATGAACATGATTTTTGATAGAGAGAGAAAAGAGGATTTTAGAGTGAGAAAGAATTTTGGAAATGAGAGAGATAGATATGACCGGTCTCTTTTTTGGATGTGAGATGAAGGCCAATTGAGTCATTTAATCTTACCTTTTGTAGTTGAATGTAAGTTAAAAAAGCAAATGTATTAATATGTAAGGGGGAGTCACTATTGTGTAGTGGAGTGTAATAAACTCTTATAAAAATCTAAGTATAAAATTTGAGGTTGAACAAAATGATGACGAATCGAAAAATCTCGCCAAAGAGACGGGCGGGTCAACACCGATGAAGGTGGACTGAATCTTGCCGAATCAGAAAACCATTGCCAAGGAGGCGGGCGGGTCAACGCCAAGGAAGGTGGACCCAATCTCACCGAAATCGAAAAGTTAACGCCGAGGAGGCGGCGGTGAAGTCAACGCTGGATGACGGGGCGACTAAATTCGCCAAGCGGAAAGTTAACGCCGAGGAGCATGGTGGGTCAATGTCGAAGCGCAGACGAAGTCTCGCCAAAGCGGAAAGCTAACGCCGAGGAGGCGGGCGGTTAACACCGATAAAGGCATACCGAATATCGCTGAAGTGGGAAGCCAACGCCGGGTTATATGGCAGTCAACGCTTATAAATGCGCATCAATATCACCAAGCCGAAGCCAACGCAAGAGGCTGGCAGTCAACGCCGATAAAGGCGACCAAATCATTGCTTTAGTTTCAAACACCAAAGAAAGCGGCAAAGTCAACGCCGATGAAGGCTTTTAATCGAGTCTCACCGAAGAGGAAAGCTATCAGCCAAGAGGTGCATGGTCAACGCAGAGCAAAGGTGGGACAAAATCTCGGCCAAGTGGAAAGTTGTTGGGAAATCAGATTTTAGTTTTGATAAGTCCCAAAACAGTCAGAATAGACCACGACTAAGTAACGACTAATGACTTAGAATCGATTAAGATGACCAAATTGAAATGTATAGATAATGATGTAAAGAAAGGTCACATATTGAGGGGAACTCAATATGTATAGGTCGTCAAGCATCGGATGACCCGGATAAGGTCGGATGATCAAGACTAAGAACAAATCAAGACAAGAAGTCAAGATCGTGAAGCGCGAAGACATCGAAAACTCGGGGATGAACACGAAGACTTCGGATGAACTCCAAGACTCAGATAAAACTCAAGACTCGGATGAACTCAAGACTCCGGATAAATCAAGACTCAAGAATAAACCGAAGACTCAAGATGGTCAAGACATCGAGGCTCAGAGTCACCCTCAAGATCGAAGACTACCGGAAGACCAAGACCTATATCACCGAGTCCGTGATATTGTGCTAAGACAACTGCATCGAAGACTTCTACAAAGGTAGACCGATCACTTACCCGATCAAGTCACAAGACCAAGGCCAACCAAAATGGTACACCGCATAAAGATTTAATATTCTACAAAAGGAATATCAATCGCCTAACGGACAAATTATCAAGTGTCGCCTCATGTTCAAGAGAAAGTGACACGCACAAAAAGAGCCGATAATTGGGATTCGACAACAAGACATAAACGGGCGCTTAATCATGGCTACGGCCACGCCGATATCCGAAAGACGCCACAATCATATCCTCGTGAACTCTATTTAATATAGCCCAAAATTCAAATTGCTTCTCTCCAACTTTTTTTGATTTCGAGGTCTATAAAATGGGATTGCTCGTCAAGTGAAGAAAATGAGAGACTAACGATTTAACACATGAATAATTGAGCAAAGCGGAACAACAACATTAACGCAAATTATCAATAAGCAAAAACCTTCGAATTTTCATCAAGAACACCAAATCTTGAAGATTATTCTTAGAGTGTTCATCCCATTGTTTTTAGCAAAAAAAACCTATCCACTAAAGATTTTCGCTACCTAAACACCGGGATAGATTTCCGGTTGGAACCCTCAAACATTCTTTACCCAAACTCAAGTTAGGTTAAGTTTGTTACCGCAAGATTTCGCACTAGGGATTCTAGTTTTCGATTTCGGATTTTGGTTGAGTGTGAACTCTATAAACATCTATTGAGTGTTGGACTAACACATAAAACTAAGTCCAGTCGGTTAAGTTCGGTTAAGTTCGGTTAAGTTGCCCCTGTGTTAAGGGAAGAGTGGAAGTATGACGGGTTTCGTCTGAACCACTATAAAAATCTTGTGTGCATTTACTTGCTTTCTATTGCTTTACACTATTCACACAACTGAGCTTAAAAACTACATACATATTCTAAGTTAATATCAGTTTGCACCAAGCAACTGATCTGATCAGGTTGACACCTTAGTAAGCCGATTGAAAACTGACTTGAGAATCTGATTTGATAAAACTGGTTTTTCACACGGGTATTTACGCTTCCGCACTCTCAGTTAAACTGACATATATCAAACTGATCTATCCTCAGGCACTCAGTAAGATTGAACATCAGTTCAAACCGATTAAAGACTCGATCAGAAATTTGCAATCACACCGATCCGCACAGTAAGTCTATTCACCCCTTCCTCAGACTTACGCCTCACAAAACCCGCTCGAGACCTACAATGTTGGTATCGAGCAAAGGGTTCTATTGCACTAATCGGGTTTTGAGTATCATCGATTCTTGAAGAAGAATCTTTGTGGTCATTTGAACAGATCTTGAAAAACCGTTTTTCAAAAACTCATTCGTTTTCAAAATCGCTTTTCAAAGATGGATAATACCTCCGTATGTATCATGATTTGCCTAAGTTTTCAATTGATGAGTATGCAGATTGACTATATACATGCAACCATCCGGGATCGATAAAGCGGTTTCAGAATGATGGAAGTCATTGAACGAGGACCCATCATCATATATCACGACAACCCCGGTTGGAGGAGATCCAGATCATGCACCGGAAGCCTTGTTCAAAAAGTCCAAATTTTGATAGATGCAGAAGAAAGAAAGTTGTATACTCTAGATACTGATCTCGAGGCATATAATCATGAAGACGATGGATAAAGTCACCAAAAGAAGATAAAGTATCTCAAAACAAAGAAAACAATGTGGGATACTCTTGCAGAGATGTGCGAAGGAAATGATCGATCAAAGATACCGACTACAAGTCGAACGGTGAAGTTCGAGAAGCTAAAGATGTTGCTAAACTAAACCATCAACGAGCTCGATGGGGGATCACCATGTCAAGAATAAGCTACGAGAACTTGGAAGAGAGATGTCGACAAAGACATCAATTACAAGATCCCGAGATCTCTCACCAAGAATGGGACATGAAAGTCACCAGAATCAAGGATTGCCAAGACATTTCAAGATGAAGCCAAGTAGCTTATTATTTAAGTCTTAAAGCCCATGAGTTCGATCTAATCGAAAGAGGGCAAGATGAAGATGAAGATGAGACGCTCTTTGAAGCCTCAACCTCCACATCTAAGTCGGGTTGCATTCAAAGCAACTACAGCAGAGATCAAAGGCCATCAACCTATTGGAAACATAATGAGTCAAGGTAACAATCGCTCGCTTACCAGAAACTTGAAAGAACTTAATACTCAACTTGGTAAGTATCGCAAATTCTACAGAGACTATCAAGACAACATGTTAAACAGGAGGCCAATTGACAAATCACTAGAAAGGACCAGATCGATGACCGGCGGATCGCAGAGATGAAAAGAAAAGAGATGATCGGTGGGAGAGAGAGAAGAGATAACAGATCCGATGTATGAGTTCGATTACATCGTAAAAGGAAAGTCACCGACAGATCCTATCTGACGGAGTGACTCCACTCGCGCAGAGGAAGTTCCAGAGATCGAGGATCATTCTTCAATCGCGAGAAACCAGTCACATACAACACCGAACGCCTTCGACCGACTCTGCAGAAAGAGAAGAGAAGTTTTAATGGGTAAGAGAGCAACGCTCAGAGAAAAAGTGCCATGGTTGTCGACGATCCGGAATTGATGATTCCTATCCGCCTTCCGAGGATTCCCGCTACTCATCCAGAGAAGACTTATGTCCGATAAGCGATCAAGTTGACTTCTTCGACCATGAAGATCCGATATTCTCTTCAGATGACGATAAAATCACCTTGATGGCCAAGGAGGAAGACCATTCCGAGGTAACCTCCAAACCTTTCGCTTTTTCAATTTCCAAACCAAATTTATTATTAAGACACCTCCCGTGAGATTGACTTGGCAACTCTACTCGAGCAATCGCTTGATGATCTCTCCGACGCAAGAGACACTTATACAATAGTGGAAGTTCGAAAAAAATGATAAGCTAAGGATCGTAAATAATCACTTTGTTAAAGAGAACATCACAAGAAGGCCGAATCGAAATCACCAAATCGCCCAAGGTAATCAAGAACTTAAAATTCGAAAGTTAAATCTTTTGATCGTGAGAAGCAGATCAAAGAGATCATTAGCAATCAACAAACAAAGAAGTTGATTATTTCAAAATTCTGAAGCTAAATTTGATGAGCTATTCCGACTACACGAGAGTCTAAAAATCATCGAGGATAGTTTGTGCAAGAAAATAGAGGTTTTCACGGTTAAAACATCAAAAACCGCTCAAAAAGATATGAACACCTATTTTCGAACGCCGACTAACAAGAAGGGAATTGCATGAGAACCCTTTCTACATCCTCAAAAAGCCCCTCATTTGATTCACTTCGTAGGGTGTAATCAAACGAAGTCTCTCGAGAAAGATACACAAAAAAGCTAAACATGTATCCGATAAGGGAAAAAGACTCGCTGAAAGAAGTATAAAAGTGCCTAATCGAAAAGAGAGCATAAATGGACCCTTAATCGATACATCGCCGAGGAATCAACAGTAATAACCCAGGTTCTTCCGGAAGAAACCTCAACTTGATCAAAACAGATTAGGTATCGTAAGAGACAACCAGTAAAAAAGGAAATCTAACTGAGACCCAATCATGGTCACCGCTTAACAAGCAAGCTTATAGGTAAACCGCAAATACCATCTATGCCAAGAAGATATGAATCTTTTGATGGTAGCAACAGATTCTACCCTTATAACCGAGAGATCTAGTGGCTATCGCAGACCGAGCCACACTGGATTAAAAGAAGACAAAACGTAAAGAAAAATCTCAAGTCTTCTGATTCACCCAAGGTTCACACGAATAATCATACTAATCAGAAAGCATATAAAGAGACGTATGATTATGTTGATATGTATGGGAGACAAATCAGACCTTCTAATCTATCTGACTACCATAGAAGTGCTTGCTTGTGTGGATCCATAACCACCACTAACCCCCAGACCCAATTTCAAAGGGTACCTAAAGCCCGATTCGACAGGTGTTCGTGTGGGACCGCCAACAAAGGAGGTTTACAAGCAACTATCTGGTACATCGATAGTGGATGCTCAAGGCACATGACTGGAAGCAAACATCTCCTTAGCTCTTACAGAGAACAAGAAGGCCCACATGTACTCTTCGGTGATGATAACTTTGGTTTTACCAAAGGATTCAGAACCTTAGAGAATGATGATGTACAAGTAATTGGAGTCTCGTATGTCGAAGGATTAAAGCACAATCTACTATCAGTATCACAATTCTACGACAACGGATTCAACGTTGAGTTCTCGAGCGACAAGTGTACAATTAGGAATCGAGCTACTCAATAAATCTTGCTAATCGGGTTCAAGGAAAGGCACGATCTACACAAAGAATTGGAACATTGCCCAAGGAATGCATGCTTAATTGTTAAGAGTTCCAAAAGTAAAGAGTTGGCTCGCACAAAAGAATGAGTCATCCGAACTTCAAGACTCTTAACAAGATAGCTAGGTGCCTTTGGTTGAGGGACTTCGAATGAGATATTTTCTAAAGATCGGACATGAGCCGCATGTCGGAAGGGAAAAACAAGTTAAAGCCTCATTCGCGGAATACCGACTAAAGATCCAAGAGAGTATCAAGAACCCGCTCCATATGGATCTATTCGGACCCGGTTACCAATCTATCTCTCAAAGGACGAAATATACTCGTTAATCGTGGATGATTATTCCAAGTTTACTTGGGTTGTATTCTTACACAAGAAGAACGAGACAACACATAAAGATACCTTTTCGCCGCTTTCAAGAAACTACAAAACGGTGCGGTGTGTCAAGATAGTAAAAATCGATCGATAGAGGTACGTAAATTCTGAATTTTTTATTACCGATTTTTGCAGACCGAGTTTTAGTATCAAAGATGAGACGTCGGTACCGCAAGAACGCCACAACAGAACGGAGTAGCGAGCTAAAAAACAGAACTCTCAAGGAAGTTCGCCGACTATGTTACCGGACATGCAACACCAAGCCGTTTAAGGCGTATAATCAACATCAGATGCCATACTCGTAAACATGATGTTCTCGACTAAGACTCACTTCAAAACACCCTATGAAATGTGGAAGGGCGTAAAACCTCGTGGTTTCATACTTCCATATTTTTGGGTGCAAGTGTTTCATATACAACAATAGGAAAAGTCATTTGAAGAAGACTTTTGAGGCCAAGTCGATGAGGTATATTCTTAGGATATTTCTCATCCAGAAGGCTTTCAGGGTTTACAACAAACGAACCCTAGTTGTTGAAGAAACACCCCATGTGATCTTTGATGAGACATCTTCTGAACAAGAGAAAGCTGCCTCAGAACAAGCCGTACCAGATCAACCTGTAACTGATACGCAGAAAATGGATCACCTAAGTATCAAGGAGAAAGAAAGGTTGAACACGTAATAAAGATATATCCCGAACTTGATCTTGCCGATTCAACAGTCAATCGGACCCTAAAAGCGCGCGACAATCGCCAAGTGAAGAAGGTTCGTACAACCGGAGATAAAGATTAATCGAACCATCTGGTTCAGGGGAAACTCCTGAAGTTCCTACGAAAAGACATCAGCTTATGATGAGTCCAACATCAGCAGAGACATGTTCTTATCAAGTGGATCATAGACCAAGCACCACTCCCAATCACTAGTAATGAACTACTATCGAAGTGGATGATGTTCACCAAATGAGTGACGCGAAATCGAAAAAGAAGGACACGGATTACCATCCATCCAACCGACCGATTATCCGAGACCCATCCGACAGAGTCAAAACTAGACATCGTTGGTGAAAGTGCCATGTATTGTTGTTATCTCAGATTTGAAGGAACCAACCACAAAGAGAGGAAGCTCTACAAGACGCAAGTCGGATTCTAGCCATGCAAGAAGAATCGAACAGTTTGAGAGGAATCAAGTTTGGAAATTGGTGGATGACCAACTCATCAAGACGTGATTGGGCACGAAGTGGGTATTCAAGAACAAGAGAGATGAGAATAATGTCATAACCAGAATAAGGCAAGACTTGTTGCTAAGGGGTATTCACAATCGAAGGAATTGATTATGATGAGACCTTTGCACCCGGCCGCCGCCATTTAGAAGCCATTCCAAATTTTTTTCGCATACGCCGCCTACGAGAGGGTTCATTATTGGTATCGATGGATGTAAATAGTGCATTCTTAAACGGGGTAGTAGCAGAGGAAGTTTATGTTTAACAACCTCCGTGCTTTGAAAAAGGCAACCAAGTGTACCGTTTAAGAAAGCTCTTTATGGTTCGGAAACAAGCTCCTCGAGCTTGGTATGATACACTCTCTCGCTTCTTGATAGACAAAGTGGGTTCACTAAAGGAATAATAAATGATGTAACCTTATTCGTAATAGAAGATGGAGAAGATATTCGATGGTTCAGATTTACGTGGGCGACATCATCTTGGATCTCCCAACAAAAAGCTGTGTGAGAAGTTCAACAAATTGATCAAGGAAGTTCGAGATGTCCATGATGGATCGATGAATTACTACGGGTTTACAAGTCAAGTAGAGTATGAAGGGATATTCATCACAAAGCGAAATACACAAAGGAATCTATCGCCAAGTTTGGAGTTCAACACAGAAGGAAGCTTTAATTCCCATGATGACCAGGGTTCAAGATGGATCCGGATTTAAAATGGTCGTAAAGCTAATCGAGAAAGAATATAGGCTCTCGATTGGATCTCTACTATACCGACCGCCGGCCAGACCGGACATCACTGCGATGGGTGTATGTGTGCATTTCAAGCAAATCCAATGCAAAGCCACCCAAAGTTAGCCTATGTCGATTTCAAGTATCTGAAGGACAAAGAAACCCCGCTTATTTTACCCATCGATGATAATCAGAGCTTAGTGGGTATTTCGATTCGACACGGAGGTTGCGTAATCGACGAGAAATCAACCTCGGTACATGTCGGCCGGGAAATAAACCGATCTCTTGGTTTTCAAAGAATCGGGACATCGATTGACATCTACTCTTTCAAGGAATATATATGGTGCAGGGAAGTCGTTGTGTTCAATCGGCTCGTTAAGAAAAGAAATGAGGGATTACAACCTCGTAGGTAAGAACGTGCCTATATTCTCATGATAATAAGTCTTGTGCAATCTTTCGTAATCTGTTCTACACACAAGATGCAAAGCACGTGGATGTCGAGACACCATTTCATGAGAGATCACGTTGAAAAGAAGAATATCATAATGGAAAAGATCCATATCGATGTTGCAAAAGTCGCGATATTTTAACTAAGCCGCTAGCCGAGATCGATTCAGAGAATTATGCAACTAAAGCTTGGCCGGATCTCGAGAAAGTGCACCATAAATGTTAGGTGGATTGGTTCCGTAACGATTGGTTAAAAAGACTAACTAGGTTAAGAGGAATCGATTGAGTTAGGTATCTCAACCGATCCTAAGTTCAGATAAGGAGCCGATCGAAGTTCATACAAGCTTAGCGACTCGTAAAGTCGACAATGAGGCCGTCGAAGTTCGAGACAAGGAGCCGATCCGAAGTTCATACAAGGAGTGATCGTAAAGTCGACAGCGAGGCCGATCCGAAGTTCAGACAAAGGAGCGATCACCCAAGATATATCAAATTAAGGGAACCGAGTCAGATTGAAAGTTACTTTTATAAGTCGATTAAAAGCTACAAATCAACAAGCAAGTCGTACAAGTTTAAAGCTACAGATCGCATAAGTCAAGAGGCAACACAACAATGAAATAATGTAATTTTTCATTGATAAAGACCCGAGGTCGATTATAAGCTACAAGTGATATCACAAGTTACCTACAAGTGGTATTACAGTTTACAAGTACAAAAAGACTTGAGGTCATTACATAAACCATAAACCCTAAGCCAACCCAAGGTAGGGAAGGAGAGAGATTTTAAGAGCTTGATGCTCTCATTTTCCGACCCCAAAAAAGGGCGCAGAGAAGCTTTAGAATCTGAGCCACTCTCAGAGCTTCAGAGCGAGTGAGAAATGAGAGCGTGGCCTTGAAGGATCTTGCCAGAGCCCTAGACTAAAAATCAATGGGCTCTCCACCGTTAAACGGGCACAAGGTACACGTGTGTTTGGTCACAAGGACAAACGGACACTTGTGTCACATGCAAATATCGAGTTTGATACACTACATCGTACATTATCCGATGCGCATCAGATATCAAACCCATGTTTTATTTTCGCATCGAGTCCGTTGATGCTAATTTTCATTATCTCGATAGCGCACAAGGTGCATTGGTTAGGAGAAGTGCCTTCTCATTTGCTTTTAGCAGATCCGCCTCCGTGGTGGTAAAGAAGTTTTGCATTGATCATATGTGTAATCTTAGATATGAAAAAGTGTGAAGGAACACACAGGTTGATTTGAGAAGTTCTAATTCATTGGAAAAGGGTTAAAGGTTTTCACGGAAGTTTCAATTTTAAATAAGAAACTCATCGGAAAAGCATGGAGTATATGCTAAAGAAGATGAATGATTTATGTTGTGTTGTTTTCCTAACACCCCAGGCCAACTTATAGAAGAAAATTAGAGGTATGAATGCAAATTTATTTTCTCAGAAGACCTTAAGAGAAATTTACATCGACAACGCGTAAGGAACACGCGGCTAATGGTTGGATGAGTTGACGGTGTGAGTAATCACAACGTATCTATGTCATTATTATGGAATGTCAAATCGCGTCGATTTGGGAATCGAGGCGACTTTTTGACTCCCCGAAGTAAATGCTTTGGCGGGAGTATGACTTAAGTGCATAGTAATTGCGGGCTGAATAGAAGAAGACTAAAGGATGAAGTGGATCAGATAAGAGTATCAGATAAGAGAATCAGATAAGTGGATCAGATAAGTAACGAAGTGGTTCAAACAAGAAACTGATCAGATGAGTGGAATATTGTTGGGAAATGCTTAAGGCTATCATCAGTAAGGTCAACAAGTACCAAATCATATCACAGTGGTAACTGATTGATTGCAATATCAATCAGTCAGATACGTTCTCATATTTATCCCTTTCTGAATATCTTATATGCGTTATTTAAATAAATTGGTTTTACTCTGTTTTTCACTTTTATGACGCATGCACTGCAAATCTTTTAATGCGGACTTGGGAATGTGTATTTAATGCGTTTTATTGCGAATTTTCGAGTCCGAAATACGAGAAGACTTCTTTACTCAACCGTGCGATTAAAACCTTTTTCGGCCGACTAATCTCAGCCACTGATTTCAAAACACGGATACTTGAGTACTTTGGAAAGTCGTGCAAAAACTTTTCCCTCGCATACTATAAAATCCAAATCTTTCTCAGAAAACTTCTTTCCACTACTTCATCTTCTCAAAGTTCTTAAAAGATCAATACTTTCAAAATCTTCAAAAAATTACTTTCAAAATCAATTTATTCTATTCTTACGATTTCTCAAATCCTCGAATCAATTTCTGGTAATTTCTCGTTTAAATACTGCATATTTTCAATTCACTCTGGTACCTAGGTTTACAAGTCGTGATGATATGTTTCTGTAATTCTTACTCGATCTATACACTTACTTGCTAAATTGATGCTTAGATTACTGGTTTAACTGAGATTATTGAAATAATTTACTCAAACTAACATCGATTTGCATAAATCATTTAAATGGCATATCTTGTTCCACTAATCGCCAAGGGAAAAGTTCTCGCAACTCTACATCGATGAAGAAAGACATCATTGACGAGAAGTATGTAGTATTTTTCATCACCTCGAGATCCCTAATCATTTGAAATTCTTGAGTGCTTGTAGCATGTGGGCTAGAACGATATCGCTTCTACACACCGTAACATCGCCCACACACATGAAGCCCCAAAGTTTCTATACAATCTCTGAGAGGATGAAGACATTGATGCCGACTGATTTCTTGGTTGGTGGATCGAAGTCGAAAGTGTCGAATGATGATCTCCAGAGGATCTTCGGTCTAACTCGAGGAAGATCAATCCGTAGAGACCTACACGTGATGTAGTGAGAAAAGGAATTTTTGAAGCCGAAATGTTGAGACCAAAGAAAAGGAGAACACGGCATTTAATGTCAAAGCCTCCCTACGAAGAGGAAATATCGCTTTCCTCGAGATTGTTCGTAAAGGTGATTATGTGCTCAACTTACGGGCCTTGATGTTCATTACTTCAGATAAGATCGTTGTCATGGCCGCAATCATCAAGAAGGCTTCGGGATATAGATTGGTTGGGTATGGTCAAGGCACGATCGGAGGAAAGACTCGGGAAGTTCGAATCTGACCCGAGAAGCAATGTAGTGTACTTATCTTCCAAGTGCTCTTCATACACAAAAAATCTCAATCATTCTGCCGTAAAAAGCCGCCACGTAATTATGAATGGAATGAGAATGGAGCGAAGATATATCAAGCAAAGCACAAGGTTATATTGGCAAGGATGAGTCCCTACTGGACAATCGATGAAGATCTAACTCCCATATGCCCCAAACCCAAGGAGAAAAGAAGGAAAAGATAAGACAACTACATCTTCAAGCCGCATGGAACGGCCATTCCAGAGAAGATGATGAAGAGGAAGGATCTGGCCAAGAAACCAGATGCTCAGCCGAAACGTTAGAAGAAAATGACTTCCTTCAAGATCGCTTCCAAGTTACGCCCGACAAGTTAGCGAGAACAAAGGATCGATCTGAAGTGGAATCGAAGAAGAGAGATAGCAATCGCCTCTGAGCCCACCGTCGAGAAGAAGGGAAGAAGCAGATGATTGCCAGTATGGAGAGAAAGCCGCCGAGGGATGTAAGTGGAACACTCGAGGAAGAATCACCATCGATTCTCGCCGCCACCAAGATCTTCTGAGAGAGCAAGATCGCCACGCCCACTTCCAAATCGCCATCACCCTCTCCTAAAAAATCATCACCACCACCCTCCTATCACAAAACCTTCTCACCCACACCCTCACCAATCAGATCACCAAGATCTCCCACACCCCCAATCAATGAACCTGTTCAGGACACTGAACACCCTCAACACGCTGAAAACGAACCAAAAATATTCCAATCTCACTCCCAATCTCCAAACAAGTCATAAGAACCTGAGCGATCTGACAAGCGAGTGTCCATCTCTCATAATCCCTTCAATACGTAACCGCGTGCTTGCTTCAATTGCTTTGTAAAGCCCAATTATAAGGATAATGAAGAATGGACCAAGGAGTATCCATTGAGTCAGGCTCGAATTAGATCAACATCCTGGCATCCAGCAACAAATAGAAGAGATTGTGTTCTGGAGGGATATCAGACTGAAAAGCATCGAAGAATTTCTGATTCTTATGACAACTTTGGGATCAGATTTCTTTGTAGACTTGAAGATGAAGTGCTTGAACAATGCTGGGATTGAAAGTGCTGTTGAATTGGCATCCCAAGATGATATCGGATGGTTGATTCATGAAAGGTTCTAATTGCCGATATGGGAGGAAACTATTTCAACCTCCCATGGATCATGAGGGAGTGCTTAGATGAACCAAGAATGGGTCTTTGCAGATGAGACCCGACTTGGCAAGGCTTCAACATCGACTGCATCGCTATCTTTGAGCTCGATTCCCTAGATCTTTATACTAAGAAGATTCGGGGATGGGATCAAGGTCGCTATTATTGAAGACAAATTCGCAGCTACCACAAAGCAGATCGATGAAGCGGTTTGAAAAGAAGAGCAAGCCAAACTAGTTGACAAAGAAAGAAGTCACAGGTTGGGATGCATAATGCCATCCTTTTTCAAGTAATGCAACTAGTAAATTCTCTTGCCGGAGAAGCTCAATCTCCAAACCGACAAACTCAAAGTTCGATGAGATATGCTCAATCGCATACGTACTATTGGAGAATGTCTGGGCATCTTTGAGAAAATTCGACAACCACATGGATATGGGTTGGAAACACTTTTTTTCTACGTAATCCAGCAAGATCGACATCGAAAATTGCTTCTCGACGCTGACTTTTTGAAGATTCTTCGCCATCGTTCAGATTACTCTTGTTGTTGAGGAACTCGAGAGAGAGATCACACGGTAATTCTATGCTCTAAACCGAAGTCGTCCAACCTCTTTTGATGAAAACCAAAAAAGGGAAGGACAAGAGAATAAAGAGAAGAAAAAAAAAATAGACACGCTTGGTAACAATTGCATTCTACTAAAAAACCATCAGATTCGACTTACAAAATGACTCCATCTATCGATTCTTGGTCAAGTGAAAGAAACCGTGGAGAAACATAAAGAAAACAGATCACCGAAAGGTAAGATTGCTTTTCAGAGGTTATTGCCAAAGTCGACAAGATTGAAGACTTTTTCTTCATTCGCATGCACAGAATAGAATGGAAATCGATGATCGGGCCAAGAGCCTTGAACTCGCTAAGAAATTAGTCAACAACATTTAACAAGATGAACTCCCGAAGCGGACTCGAGGGAGAAAGAAAGGAAAAGGCAAGATGGTGAAGTTTCATACGGAAGATTAGAGACATGGCCAATTATTCTCTACCAAAAGCGGATGACTTGAACAAATTCAAGAGCAAACAAGACAGAGAATAAGAGAGGCCGCCATCAAGAAGCGTGGTTAGCAGAGGCTAAGGGACTAAACATCGTGATACATCCGGAAGGAAGAGAAGAAAAATTGCCAGCAGAGGAGATTGCTTGGGAGAAGAATGCCCTTCCCAGACCAGAAAAAAGACATCCTCGTAGACGCGCTAGACCGCTTCCGAATGGGATCGATCGAGGAGAATGGTGTGTGGACGATACATCCGGAGAAGATTCGATTCATCAAGATCGATCGAAAATGATGATGAATTCAGGAATCGGTTAGAAAACGAAGTATCCGGACTTCTACCGATAAATGATGAAAGGGAGATCATGTCACCGATACGAAGCTCCACCTTTGAACTACTCCTTCCACCTCAAGGCCCGGACAAAAAAGCTAGATGTTGTAAAATTCAAGAATGCCTACTATGGATTTGTTTGAAAAAAGGAGGATCCATAGAAAGAGAAGATCTCGACAAACCGATGCAAAGGATGTACAAGATGTTTGACATCCCCAAAAAGAGCTACAAATGATCAAGTACACCGAGGAAGAAAATCTAGAATCGGGATGATAGTACGCTTTTCATGTATTCTATAACGCATACACCTATCGAATGAAATATTCCAACTCTCTCGATTCTAAGACAACATCTCATTGTTTTCCGAAGTATGTCTTTGCTTTTACATTATCTGCATTTTTATTAAGTGGGTATCTGCTTTTTTCGATTAAGTGTTTTGGTTCCATCTAAAAGGGGAAAATTGTTGGGAAATCAGATTTTAGTTTTGATCAAAGTCCCAAAACAGTTGTAATAAGACCGGTCGGACACATTAAATTGATCGATGACTTAGAATCGATTAAGATGACCAAAATTAAATGTATAGATAGTCGATGTAAAGATAGGTCACATATTGAGGGAACTCAATATATGTATAGGTCAGTCGAAGTATCGATTACCCAGATAAGGTCGATGATCAAGACTAAGAACAAATCAAGACAAGAAGTCGTAAGATCGGTGAAGACAGAAGACATCAAGACTCGGATGAGCACGAAGACTGGGGGATGAACTCAAGACTCAGATAAACCTCAAGACTCAGATGAACACGAAGACTCGAGATAAACCTCAAGACTCAAAAGAATAAAACGAAGACTTCGGTGATCGAAGACATCGAGGCTCAGAGTCACCAAGATCGAAGACTACCGTAAGACCAAGACCTATATCGGTGAGTCCGTGATAATGTGCTAAGACAATCAGATAAGACTCTACAAAGGTAGACCGATTATTATCGATCAAGTCACCAAGACCAAGCGCAAACCAAAATGGTACACCAGACAAGACGAATATTCTACAAAAGGAATATCAATCGTCTAACGGACAAAGAGAAAGCGACACGTGCACAAAAAGAGCTGACAATGCGGGATTCAACGCTGCGGACATAAACGGCGCTAATCATGCCTACGGTTAATCCGATATCCGGAGCACGTCACAATCATATCATACAACCTACCTAATATAAAATTTTTAAATTCAAATTGCTCTCCAACGGTTCTTTGATTTCGAGGTCTATAAAATGGGATTGCTCGCCAAGTGAAGAAAATGAGAGACCAACGACGAACACATGAATAATTGAGCAAAGCGGAACAACAACATTAACGCAAATTATCAAGAAGCAAAAAGCCTTCAGTATTTCCGCTCGAAGAACACCAAATCTTGAAGATTATTCTTAGAGTGTTCATCCCATTGTTCTTAGCAAGAAATCCTATCCACTAACATTTGGCTACCTAAACACCAGGATAGATTTTCAGTTGGAACCCTCAAATATTCTTTACCCAAACTCAAGTTAGGTTAAGTTTGTTACCGCAAGATTTCAGACTAGGGATTCTAGTTTCTGATTTCTGGTTCGGTTGAGTGTGAACTCTATAAACATCTGTTGAGTGTTGGACTCACACATAAAACTAATTCCAGTCGGTTAAGTTAAGTTAAGTTGTTAAGTTGCCCGCGTGTTAAGGGAAGAGTGGGCGTAAGAGGCGGGTTTAAATGCGAATCACTATAAAAATCTTGTGTGCATTCTTTGCTTTGTTCATTTTACACTATTCATGGTGAGCTTAAAAGCGCATACATATTCTAAGTTAATATCGGTTGCACCAAGCAAATCGGGATCCGTCAAGTTGACACCTTAGTGTTAGATTGAAAATCGACTTGAGAATCGATTTGTCATTTGGTTTTCGCGCGAAAAAGAGCACTCGGTTAAAGCCGGCCGGATATCAAACGCCATGCGACATAAACGGCGCTAATCACGCTTATACGTTAATCCGCCGACATTCGAGCACGCCACAATCATATCATAACCCACATAAATTAAATCGATTATGCCTATAAACGTGATTGCTCGCTAAGGAAGAAAATGGTAGACCAACGAATAACACATTAATAATTGTCGAACGAAAGCCAATCTTAGAAGAGATGGGTGGGTCAACGCCGATAAAGGCAGACTAAATGTCGCCGAAGCGGAAAGCCAATGCCGAGGAGGCGGGCGGGTCAACGCCGATGAAGGCGGACCGAGTATCACCGAAGCGGAAAGCCAACGCCGAGGAGATGGGCGGGTCAACGCCGAAGAATGTGAACCAAATCTTCGTTTTAAAAGCCAAAGCCAAGCGTCGAGGAGGCAACAAGGTCAACGCCATGATGGGCCGGACCGAATCTGGAATTGATCAAGTATGAAATCTAATTCGTTCGTAAATATGAATGATTTGATTTATGAGATTTAATTACGAAATAAAGGTTGATTATTTTATTTTGAAACCAATATTCAAGATATTTAAAATTTTGGAGTTACAAAGTGGGTCACGTATATATACGAAAAATGAGAAGATTTCTCGGTGAGAAAGATTGAAATTCAAAACTCTTATAAATTTTGTAAAGATAAGATTAGAAAGTTGGAAGCTAATTTGGTATTTTGATAAAAATATCTTTTGTAAATATTGAGAGATAAACTTGATCACTTGAATTTCAAGATTATTGAAAAAGATCTCTTATGGATGTTTTGAAATATAATGAACTTAGGATTTTCGAGGTTTTGCCCCCAGGATCGAGCTCCGACATTTGTTTGTTCAAATCGTCTGTTTTAAAGTAATTTATTATTTCGTGAATGCAAAGGAATGTTTACATATTTGTTTATAGTCGTCTTGAATTGTGCCTTTTTTAAATTGTTTAGACTGCATCTTTTTAAGTTGTTTTGACTGTTTGCGATGCTTGTATTGTGCTCGCACTCCGTGGTGAGTCTCGTTGTACGAGTCTTTTTTGTGCTCGTACTTTGAGGTGAACCTTTTTGTACGAGACTTTTCTGCGCTCGTACTCTGAAGTGAACCTCTTTGTACGAGACTTTCTGCGATCGTACTCTGTGGTGAACCTCTTTGTATGAGATTTATTTGCGCTCGTAGGCGAATGGTGTGACAATCTCTTTTTTAGGTTTATATCATTAGAGAAATGTAAGAAAATATCTATTTTAGAAAAGATTCATTAAATTTGTCAACCAAGCTTAGGCATGCTAGTTCATATTTTTAATACAAGCTAATATTTTCGAAACTAATTTCGAATGACTCATTTAGCTAATTGTTCTTCGAGTAATACTCTAATTTCATCCAAGATATGATTATATATGCCCTCACCTTTTAATGTATATGGAAACTTGCGAAATGCAATACATTAAAAGGAAGTTAACGAAACAAACCTGCTGTGAGTGGACAAATGATTGACCGTAGATTCTTTGAGTTGCTCGATGCCCGTGCAATTTTCATTTACCAATACCTGCTGCTGCTTTTTTTTTCTGGGCCGAGAAAATAATTATTAAATGATAAATTTGGCCCAATAATTTATTTAACAAAAGCCAAGACAAAAATATGGGCCCCAATATTAATTAAAACCTGGGCCCAATAGATTATGAAATTTGGGCCCAACACCTGATATTAGGTCAAGCCCATAACAAAGCTCAGGCAGGCGGCTCGAGGACCTGCGGCCGCTGCTTGATTGGGAACGAAAAGCACCGATCTGGGGGATTTGATGAGAGGTCCACCGCTGGACGAAAAGCTTGACGTTTTCGTCTTGACGTTTTGCTTGCTTGTGATAAACTCGGAGTCGTGGGTTACTGAGTGGCGAGCATAGAACTCGAGCGGACTCAATGAGCCAAATGGGCTCGATTCATGCGCCAACATTGGTGGGAGGATCTGGGCGCGGCAGGCTCGGTGGCGGCACGAAGAGGCAACAGGGATGTGATTTCCGGTGACTGAGGCAGCGGTGCCTGACGGAGCTGATTTCGGCGGAAGAGGCGGCGCAATTTCTGGATCGGCGCCGATTGGCCAAGGAAGGAGAGAAACGTGCTGTTGAACGGAGAGCGAGTGGAGTGTGTATGGAGGATCAGCCCAGCGCTCGGCGGCCGGAGGGAGGTGGACCCAGCGGCGCGCCATGACCTGAACGCGTGCTAGGCAGACGTCAAGCCGTTGAGCGAGAGAATGGTGTCCGATATATCACCGTGAAATTCTGAGTTTGTTTCTTCAACCGCAACATTTTTTTCCTTGTTTTCTTGTTAAAGATTGCTTTTTAGTTTGAGTTTGAATGTGTGTTGGGTTTTTTGTTGGTTTAGAACTGTTGGTGAGATTTTGTATGATGGCAGATTTGAGTGCAATTAGAGAAAGGCCATCTGAGAGTTTAGTAAATATGTGAGGGAAAATCAGAGTGTGAGGAAGTAAAATAAGTGATAAAGATGATTCATGGTGCTTTTCAGTTTCAACTACATCTCGATTGAATCTTGATAAAGCATTGAGGAAGAAAATCAAAGGCAGAATGGTGTTTCAGATTAGACAAATTTTGGCAAATGTCTCTGCAATGAACCAGAAATTGCAGAAAGAATATGTGTTTATGGCTTGAACATTCAACTTTGTAGATTTGAAGATGGGATTTGAAGATTTGAAAGAATTTGTTTTGAAGTTTTGAAGGTGTTGGTCCCGAAAAACCCGGTTTAAAACTAGTAAATTTCAATGGGAGGTGACTTAATATTTTTTTTTAATGTGTGTTATGCAAATTTGTTAAAGATATATTTACGGTTAATATTATTAAAGTAAGAAACACAAGTATTTTTATAGTGGTTGAATTCAACTCCTACATTCAATCTTCCCTTCATGGTAAACCAACTAAACCAACAGATATTTATGAATTTCTCACTCAATCTGAACTTATCTCCTCACGGGATCGCTTATAGATCTTTAATGAGTTCACACTCTCTAGGACTTATCTCTCTCAATGGGATTCGCTTATTAATTACCTTTTACTTAACCACTAATTCTCTCTCAAAGAAAGGGTTTGAGTTTGGTGTTATTTCCAACTAGGTGAGATTTTTCTTACATCGTTGTTTTTTAAATTTTAAGGTTGGGGAAAATCTCTCTAAACTTATGATATGCCATTTATGCTTAAATATAATGAAGAACACTTTTTTGTAAATCCGCTATTTAATGTTACGCGGTTCTTGAATGGAGATGCTTGAATATTTGGCTTTAATCTTCACGCCAGTAAAGATCCTCCATTATCTTCTTTTTGAAGATAATCTGAATATTTATTGTGTGGATTTGAAATACTACGTTGAAAGTAAATTCAAATCCATACTAATAAGTTTTCCACTTTTCTTTGTCTTTTCAGTTTGTTGTTTGTAGGAAATTTTATGTCACATCCATATATGTGTTGTCATCTTCTCATTGGATTTTTTGTGTGTCTAACGGATCCGATTTATTTCGCCTTATCGTTTGTTTCATCTCTCTCGATTAAGTCACACCGATTTCTTGTCGCAGATTTCGGGTGCTTTCGATCGATCATTTTCACTGATCACACCAAAGATAAATAGACAGTCAAGATCGAATCTGGAGATCAAGATCAGCATCTCGATCAGATCAACATCAGACGACATCAAAAAGATTAGGCAAAGATGGCATCAGCAAAGACGACATCGATAAAGATAAGGCAGAACGTCGGCAGATCAAAGACCAAGTAAAGACGACATCGAGCAAAGACTAAAGCATCGAGCGAGATCGGGCATCAAAGATAAGGCATCAGGCAACATCAAAAAGACGACATCAAGCCTTTTCTAATTTTTTCTTCGATTTACGATTTCTCGCCAGCGCGATTTCGATTTCGCAAAGATTACATTAGCTTTTTCTTCTTGATAAATCAACATGTTTTTTCTTGCTTTCATTTCATCGATTAACTTCGGAATTCATCCTACTATCGATCTCGGCGGCCTCGTCTGCCGATCTCGCTCGATCTCGATCATCTTTGTCTAATATCATGAGTTCCCCTTAACTTGTTTTTCGTTCCCCCTCTCATTATTTGTAGATTAACTTAAATAACACAAGTTGATAACGCTTTTTAAGATAATTAATCAAAACTAAAATTATCCTAACAATTTTTCCTTTTTTGATCATGATGCCAAACTAACCAACAACAAAAAATATACGAGAAAAACAGTGTTAGGTAAACAAGTGAAATGATGAAGAGTGTTGTATGCATTTAAAAAAAATGATAAGAAGATGATTGTTAACCTCCAAGAATTTTATAAAATTTATGCATTAAAAAAAAGGTTTTAAAATAAAAGATCAGTTAAGGTGGTTACATTAAAAGCTTGTGAACTTTTGAACTCCTGCTCTGATACCACTTGTTGGTCCCGAAAAATCCGATATAAAACTCGTAAAATCTCAATGGGAGGTGACTTAATTTTTTTTTTTAATGTGTGTTATGCAGATTTGTTAAACTATGTATGAAAGTTAATATGAAAGCAAGTAAGAACACAAGTATTTTTATAGTGGTTCGGAGTCCAACCCCTATCTCCACTCTGCCCTTCATGGGGCACCAACTAAACCAATAGATATTTATGGAGCTCTCACTCAACGAGACTTATCTTCCTCACGGGATCGCCTATAGATGTTTCATGAGTTCTCACTTTCTTGGGACTTATCTCCCTCACGGGATTGCCGATTAACTACCTTACTTAACCACGAATTTTCTCTCAAGAAAGGGTTTGAGTTTGGTGTTATTTCCAACTAGGTGAGATTTTCTCTTACATTGTTAAGCTAAGGTTGTGAAAATCTCTCTAAGCTTATGATATGTCATTTATGCTTAGATATAATGAAGAACACTCTTGGGTAAATCTGGATATTTAATGCTCTGTGTTCTTGAATAGAGATGCTTGAATATTTGGCTTTAATTTTCACTGCATAAAGATCTCCATTATCTTCTTGAAGAAGATAGTGCAATGTATTTATTATTGTGGATTTGAATATTACCGATTTGGAGAGTAAATTTAAATCCATACTAATAATCTTCAGAACTTTTTTTCTTTCAGACCGTTGTTGTTTGCTTTTATGTCACATCCATATATGTGTTGTCATATTCTCATTGGACAGCTTTTTGTGTGTCTAACGGATCTGATTTCACCGCTTTGATTACATCGCTCACATCCTTCCGATTCCCGGCCACCGATTGGTCGCAGATTGGTCGCTCGATCAAAGATCGAAGACAAAGCAGATCGTCAATGATCAGATTCAGATTGCATCAAGATCAGATCAAGATCAGACAAGATCAGCAACACCAGCAAAGACATCATCAAAGTAAAGACCAGCAAAGATTTATGATCAGTGTAAAGACCAGCAAAGACGACATCAAAAGATCAGCAAAGACGATATCAGTAAAGACTACAAAAGACTGCCAGTATCAAAAGATCAGCAAGCAAGAGCATCGCAATTCTTTCGATTTCTATCCTGTTTCTTCGATTTTTTCACTCGATTTCGATTTTCAGACACCATTACATCAGCCTTTTCTTTCTGATTAAATCAACACGCTTCTTCGCTCAAATTTATCATTAACTCTACTTCATATCCCATTCATCCCATCTCGATCAACCTTTGGCTGGGCACTTCGCGTGCTCTCAATCATCTTCGCCTAATATCATGAAGTTCCCCATAACTTGTTTTTTCTCGTTCCCCTCAACTTGTTATCTCGTAGATTAACTTAAATAACACAAGTTGATGATGTTTTGGCATAATTAATCAAAACTAAAATTATCCCAACAAAAGGTTTGATAGAATAAATCAAAAGAAAATCTAAAAAATCTAGTGCCAATTATTGATAGCAATTTTATCGAGTCGAAAAAACAAATCGTAATGTGGCTATAACGTAAACCCGATTATTAACTATCAAATATAAATTAAAGAACACGAACACTGCGGGATATTAAATTTGGTTTTCTTGTATATATAATGAAAAGAGAGCCAACTGAGAGACCTTGGAGAAGAGCCTTTACAATGGGTTGTGATCCTCTTTTTATAGAAAAGAGAATCACCCTTAATAGGTTAAAAAAATCCTACAAACTCATCTCAACCCTTTATTTTAGGATTTTATTACAATTGTGGATTTAATGATTAAAATTAGATATATATATATATATATATATATATATATATATATATATTACATTAAATGTTTTTGTCTTGTCTCGTAAAGTTGATGATACTTTGATGTCGATTCTTGATCTTGTCGAATTTGCATATCTTCTAGTAACTGGTCTCCTGTTGGGTGGGGTCGATTCGGGCTTAGGTGGACCCTGCGGACGTGTCGGATTACGGGCACATATTCAAGATAATTTGTGCTACAACACCTAATTATTACTACCTCCGTCCCATAGAAATTTGCGCATTTACTATTTGGTTCGAGTTTTAGCGAGCGAGTTTTTTATATGGCAAAAGTTTTTCCCGTCGCTTCGCTGAGGCGGCACGTGTGGACGCGTCCTTGGCCGGAATTTTCTCCGGTCACTTTTATTGAGCTCACCTCGTCGAGCTCTTTCTATTGGTGTACCTGTTTGGGTCAACATTCAAGTGGTGTGTGATTTCGATTTTGGGTACATATTCTCTCTTCTTTTATTTTTTTTTTGGAATTCCAATTTTCTTTTTTGGTGGCTGATCCATTATGAGTGAAGAGAAATAATATATTGATGTTATGCCCATGATAGCAAAAATCACGAATCATAAACTTGTTCCTACTAATTATTTTGATTGGCGTCAGACTATTGAGCTATATTTGTTAAATGTGTCCATGGGCGGTCATTTGACCGATGATCCACCCACTGATGCCATAAAACTCCCTTAGCAACGAGAGGATGCTCGCTTAGTTTTACAGATACGCAATTGCATTAGTAGTGAGGTGATTGAGATGGTTACTCATTGTTGGATTATAAAAGAGCTTATGCCATATCTTGAATTTTTATATTTGGAAAAAAAACAATATTTCCCGAATGTATGATGTGTGTCAGGCATTTTACAGACCAGACAAAGGAGATAGGTTGATAACGGATTATGTCATGGAGTTCAAAAAAACTTATGTGATGAGTTTCTTAGCAGGTCTTCCATCTGAGTTTGAGACTGCTAAGTCACAAATTCTCTCTGATTAGCAGAATTCATCACTGGAAGAGGCTTATAATAGAATTCTTTGCATTGAAAGTACAAGCTCCACCATAGATTATCCACCTAATAGTGTCCTTTTTAGTCGTGGTCCTACTTCCGAGTCTGGGAGGCCATAGTCCAAGAATGGTGGGAAGAAGGGTAATCAGGACATTCATCAACAGATGCGGAGTGTTATTATTGTCATGAACCTGGGCATACCAAACGAGATTGTCCAAAATTGCATAACAAGAGGCCTCTCTCATCTGCTCATGTAGCTGACAGTGGTGGCAATTCTGGCCACTCTGGTGAATCCATCACCATCTCGACTAATGAGTATGAAAAGTTGTTCAAGTTGCAAGAAATGAATCTGTCACAAGCTAGTTCAGCTACTGCCATTGTTGAGTCAGGTAAACCTAATGCATGTTTTGTTTCCTCATCTTCCAAGTGGGTCATTGAATCTGGCGCCACAGATCACATGATAGGTAATCCAAATATGTTCTCTAAAATCACCTCACATAATACTTCATTTCCCGTTACTTTAGCTGATGGTTCAAAATCTCATGTCATTGGATCGGGAACTGTTAATCCAACATCTTCTCTACCCTTGTCATCCGTTCTTAGTCTTCCTCAACTCTCGTTTATTTTTATTTCTGTGAGTAGAATTACTCGCAACCTTGATTGTTGTGTCTCATTCTTTCCTGGTTATTGCTTGTTTCAGGATCTTATGACGAAGAGACTTATTGGTAAGAGAGATGAACCGGGCGGCCTCTAGATCCTTGATACTTAGCAGCCTAAATCAGTAGCATGTACTGGGACTATCACTCCTATGGATGCACATCGTCGATTGGGTTACCCTTCACTTCCTTTGCTGAAGATATTATGTCCGCAATTTTCTAAGTTGTCATCTCTAGATTGTGAGTTTTGTCATATTGCTAAGCATCACCATGTTAGTTTGTGTCTTCGAGTCAATAATGTAGCTAGTGCTTATTTTAAGTTGGTACATGCTGATGTTTGGGGGTCTTTGTCCCGTTACATCAAAACCTGAATTTCGTTATGTGTAATATTTGTTGATGGTTATTCTCGGATGACATGGTTATATTTAATGAAATTTTTTTTTTGAGTTATTTACCAATTTTTCTACCTTTTGAGTTGAGATTAAGACTCAATTTGGTGTGTCTATGAAAATCTTGTGAAGTGATAATGCTAAGGAATATATTTCTGAAATATTCCGTTATTATATGTTGCACAATGGCATTCTTCATCAAACATCATGTGTTGACACACCGTCTCAAAATGGTGTGGTTGAGAGAAAGAATACACATCTTCTTGAAATTGTTCGTGCTTTGTTATTTGTCATGCAAGTTCCTAACTCTTTTGGGTTGATGTTGTCTTTACTGCGTGCTTTCTCATTAATCGCATGTCATCTTTTGTCCTTCGTGGTGAGTCGCCTTTTCATGTCCTATTTGCATCTCAGTCTCGGTTTCCTATTGAGCGCAAGATATTTGGTTGCACTTATTTTGTTTGGGATGTTCGACCTTAGGTCACAAAACTGGATTTGAAAAATCTTTGAGGTGCATTTTCTTAGGCTATTCTCGGGTTCAAAAAGGATATCAATGTTTTTGTCCTAGTCGCAACAGGTATCTTGTATCTACGGATGTTGTGTTTTCTGAACATACACCTTTCTCTCATTCCACTCCTCCTCCCACTGAGGGGGAGGATACAACTATTTTAATATATAAAGTTCTTATCCCAGTTGTTCCTCCATCTGATTCCACTAGACCTCCTATCCTACAGATGTACACTCACTGACCACGACCTCCTGCTTCTGATTTGGATCCTGATACGCCGATTTCATTTCCTGATGCACCAATATCTTCGTCGACAGATCCTTCTTCGAGTGATGATCTTCCCATTGCTCTTTGAAAAGGTAAACGTTCTTGCACTTATCACATTTCCTCTTTTGTTTCATATGATCACTTATCCTCTTCCTCTCGAGCATTTGTTTATTCTCTTGAGACTATTCCTAACATCGTTCAAGAGTCTTTGACCCATCCTAGTTGGCGTAATACCATGATTGAGGAAATGAATGCAATAGATACTATGGGCACTTGAATTTTGGTGGATCTTCCTACAGGTAAACGACCTATTGTGTGCAAATGAGTGTTTACTGTCAAAGTTAATCCTGATGGCTTTATGGCTCGGTTGAAAGAACGCTTTGTTGCCAAAGGCTATGCTTAGACTTATGGTGTTGACTATTTTGACAAATTTTCTCCTATTGCCAAGTTTACCTTGATTAGGCTCTTAGTTTCAATGGCAGCTACTAATCATTGGCCTTTGCACCAGTTGGATATCAAGAATGTCTTTCTCCATGGTGATCTCGTTGACGCTATTTATATGGAGCAATCACCTGGTTTTGTTGCTCAGAGGGAGACTCATAATGCATGTTATCTTTAGAAGTCTTTGTATGGTTTGAAACAGAGTACTCGTGCATGGTTTGGTACTTTTACTGGTGTTGTTGAGAAGTTTGGTATGAAGCAAAGTAAATTTGATAATTCTATTTTTCACATAAATTCTGAGGGTGGTATTATCTTGATGGTTGTGTATGTGCATGATATTGTGATCACATTAAAGGGATTGCATCTTTGAAAGCTTTTTACTAATAAGGATTTGGGGATACTAAGTATTTTCTCGGTGTTGAACTGAGTAGGGTAAGAAGGGAATTTTCCTATCTCAAAGAAAGTATGTGCTCAATTTGTTGGAATTTAGAGGCACGTAAACAAGTAATACATGCGCAACGGAAATTAAAG
This sequence comes from Stenogyne calaminthoides, assembly GCA_037126765.1. Classification (NCBI taxonomy): domain Eukaryota; kingdom Viridiplantae; phylum Streptophyta; class Magnoliopsida; order Lamiales; family Lamiaceae; genus Stenogyne; species Stenogyne calaminthoides. The sequence goes on from JBBCBC010000025.1 coordinate 22,933,447, forward strand.
TTCACCAACAACGAATAGTTAATTGCATAATTAAATACGAGTAAACGTAAACAGAATTCTTACAGCAATTCGTACACGGATTCCTCAACTATGGTATCCATGTAACAGTCATTTACTAATATGCACAGATCTGCCAGCGTTGAATCCCCGAGGTGAATTTGCTAGGAAAATTCTAACTTAGAGATTTTATGGAGAAAATATGAAGTCACGTATTATGAATTTCCAAGAGCTCATATATATAGGAGAGGTCTAGCTTAAATCTCAAACTAACCTGATTGGGAAATAAAATCCCTAATCTTTATTTAAATAAATCTCTTAGATTTATTCCCACATATAAAATCTCTATGGATTTAAATTCCATATATGACAAATCTCTACGATTTATTTTCATATATATTAAATCCTACAATAATATTCCAAATATTATTATTGGGAATTCTTATTTAATTAAATATTAATAATAATTAATTCCAAATTAATCTATTATTAAATTATTAATTACTTCTCCATAAATTAAATATTAAATCTAATTTAACATTTAATCAACCAACTATAATTAGTATACAATCGTTACTTGTTGTGTGACCCATAGGCCCTTATATATCAAGTGATTAGTCAAACTAACGGTCTTAATTGAACTCTAGACAATAAATCAGACATTCTCAATATATGAGGTACGTTGCGAGGAAATGTGCAACTACCTGTAACTGAAACATGGGCTATTACGATTTCCACCTTTCATTCACGAATACTCGATTAAGCCTTGAACATGATGAAGAGTCTATTCAAATAACTTAATCAATTTATCTCTAATCACTAATTGATCATTCATGTCACACTTAGCCACAAAGTCCAAGTTGACGTGCATTGGCCAATGACCTTAATCCAATTATGATGAGAAGATGAGTATTCTCTCTAAATCCACTTTGAGGAATGAATACTTTTCTTGGCTCAACTACCACGCACATGCACTTCGTGATGAGTCCAATCCAAGTCATATCTACCCATGGAAGGGTGCAAGCGTCGGTCATAGTCAAAGTTCATCACTCCACACATGTCGTGCATATTGACCTCAAGTCAAAGGAGTATCGCATCGCTCCTACTAACCGAGACACCCATAGACACATATAGTGGAATTACATCAAACAGTTTCTCGGATGGGTATACCAATACCCTCTAAGGTATTTGTGCATCCATCATGAGATACCTAGTATCTCGTAGTAAGTGAGATCTCACTACACTCTCTAAGAGTATGATGCAGATCGCACACCAATCTCCATTGCATCATCAATATCCCATTCTCGATGATCCTCGATTGGGGCTATTTGACAATCATGCTTAGGTCATCTGAGTTCTCACTTACTCAATGTCACCAATGACTCAAGGGAATACAGATAAGAACAAATGCAAACAATCAAACATAATATTCTAATAAGTGCAACACCATATATTTAATATTAAATAAACAATAATATTAAATCAATACTGAATATTATCTGAGCATTATGTCCTTACAATGGATTGTCTCTAGGACACTAACACTAACAATCTCTCACTTGAACTAGAGCCAATCACCTACATGTCTAACCTCTAGAACATCAAAATGTCTAGTGTGTACATGGATACTCAAAGCCTTGGTAAAAGGATCAACCAGGTTATCCTCGGTGGGGACACGTTCTAACTCTGTCTCTCCTGTAGCGATTATCTCTCTTATTATGTGATAACACCTCGGTACATCTTGTTTCTGTTATTGGATCTCGATTCCTTGGCTTGCGCGACCGCACCAGTATTGTCACAATATAACTTCATTGGAACAAAGCACTTTAACTACCCCTAGTTCCTTAAGAGGCGATTTATCCGGACAACTTCTTTGGCGTACGCGCAAACAATGTTCTCGCCCGGTTATTGAGTCTGCGATAGTATCTTGTTTGGAACTATTTCACCTAACCGCCCCACCATTGAGAACGAAAACATAGCCCGACTGTGATTTGTAATCATCACAGTCGGATTGGAAACTTGCATCAGCATAACCAGTTGTAACCAACTCTGACTGTCCTCCGTAGACCAAGAAGCAATCTTTGGTATGCCTAAGGTACTTAAGAATGTTCTTGACAGCAATCCAGTGAGGTTCACCTGGATTCTGCTGGTATATACCAGTGGTGCTAACAACGAAGGCCGCATCTGGTCTCGTGCAAGTCATGACATATATGATGGAGCCAATTGCAGGTTCATATGATATATCCTTCATGCGCCGGATATCAGCTTCTGTAGAAGGACAATCCTTCTTAGACAACTTTATCCCATGACATGTCGGTAGAGAACCTCTCTTAGAGTTCTCTATCGCAAATCACTTTAACACCTTATCTACGTAGGTTGACTGTGACAACCCCAACATCTTTTTTGGATCTATCCCTATGGATCTTGATCCCTAAGATGTAGCAGGCCTCACCAAGATCCTTCATCATGAAGGTCCTCGATAGCCAATCTTTAACCGACTGCATAAGAGGAATGTTGTTTCCCATAATCAGTATGTCATCGGCATACACAACTATGAAAACAATATTTCTCCCACTGTGTTTACGATAAACGCATGGATCTTCCGAATTTCTGATGAAGTCAAACGATTTAACAACTTCATCAAATTGGATATTCCAACTCCTAGAAGCTTGCTTTAATCCATAAATGGACCGTTTAAGCTTGCACACAAGATTAGACTTTGGCTTAGATACAAAACCTTCAGGTTGAGTCATAAACACCTCCTTATCAATGTTGCCATTTAGGAAGACTATTTTGACATCCATCTGCCAAATCTCATAACCTAGATGTGCTACTACCGCAAGTAAACTTCGAATGGACTTGATTTTGGCAACAGGTGAGAAAGTCTCATCATAGTCAATGCCTTCACGTTGACTATAACCTTTTGCCACCAACCTAGCCTTGTAGGTTTGTACCTTGCCGTTTGCATCAGTCTTATGTTTGTAGACCCATTTGCAACCTATGGGTTTGACCCCTTTTGGCAATTCAACCAAGTCCCAGACTTGATTTGTGTACATCGAGTCCATCTCGAATTTTATGGCTTCATGCCACTTCTTTGAGTCAACATCTAATGTTGGCTCAGTGTAAGTCCTGGGATCGTCTTTATCCGAGATCTCCACATCATCATGTCCCTCTACGAGGAAACCATAATATCTAGTGGGCGGATTACGAATCCTGGTAGACTTACGGAGCTGTGGTTGTGCAGGCTGTACATTTTGATCGTGAAAATTTTATGGTGCATCGATTTCGTCAATGTCCGGAGAGTCCTCAAGAGCAACACTTTCAGATGCCTCTTGGGCAGGAGTTTAAACTATGATGTTCTCATTCAGCCCACTTGGAGTTTGTTGCAATGGCAATGTAACTCCAATTACGCTCCCACTGGCTGAAAAAGGATCACTAAGTGATAAACTTCCACCATGAGATTTCTTTGAATGCTCCCCCGATTCCTTGTCACATTTTTTTTTGACAAGATTTCAGTCTTTTGGTTATCCTGTGGTTCTTGAATTTCTTCAAGTTCTATCATCTTACGACCTTGTTCCTTAAAGACATAGTCTTCTTCGAGGAACCTGGCCTGCCTAGAAATAATTATTGTTTGTTTCTCAGGTAGATAGAAATAATATCCTCTCGTTTCCTTAGGATATCCCACAAGGTAACCCTTTTCACCTTTGGATTCCAACTTATCAGTGAGCATCTTTTTCACAATTGTGGGGCAACCCCACCTTTTGATATGTGAAAAAGTTGGCTTCTTGCCACACTATAATTCATATGGTGTATGCTCAACTGATTTAGATGGAATCCTACTCAAAATGTAAATTGAGGTTTGTAACGCGTATCCCCATAAGAATGTCGGAAGGGAGGAAAAACTCATCATGGACCTTACCATGTCCAACAAGGTTTGGTTTCTCCTCTCGGACACTCCGTTCATTTGCGGTGTTCCGGGAGGAGTCCATTGAGATTTGATTCCATATAACTTTAAGTAATCTATGAACTCTTGGCTGAGGTATTCACCTCCTCGATCTGATCAAAGAGTCTTGATTCTCTTACCAAGTTGCTTTTCTACTTCAGCTTTGAAATCTTTGAACTTCTCAAAAGACTCGGATATGTGTATGTGCTTCATAAGATACACATATCCATATCTTGAGAAGTCGTCAGTAAAAGTGATGAAGTAGGCGAAGTGACCCCTAGCTAGAGTGGGCAATGGTCCACAGACATCACTGTGGATCAATTCTAGAACTTCTTTGGCACGAACCCCTTTCTCAGAGAAGGGTTTGTTGGTCATCTTGCCCTTGAGACATGATTCACAATTTCCATAAGACTCTAAGTCGAATGGGGTTAAGTAGTCTAACTTCCTTAACCTTGCTATCCTATTCTCATTTGCATGACCAAGCCGACAATGCCACAAGTAAGTTGGGTTTTCATGATTACTAAGTTTGAGTCATTTTTTTTTTTTGTATATTAAGAATATTATGTCCACAATGCAACAAATATAAACCATTTGATAAAGGGGCATTTGCATAAACATCACCATTAAGCGAAAAATAACAATTATTGTTTGCAAAATGGAAGGAAAACCCTTCAATGTCTAACATAGGAATAGAAATAATGTTGCGGGTAATAGAAGGAACGAAATAACAATTATTTAGTTCAAGTCTAAAACCAGAGGGTAAGTCTAAAACATAAACGCCAACACGTTCAGCAGCAACTCTTGCTCCATTCACAACGTGTAGGGCAACTTCACCCGGCCTAACTGCCCTGCTACGCTTTAGACCTTGCACATTAGTACAAATGTGTGAGCCACAATCGATGTCTAATACCCAACAGTTAGTATCATTTGTGGACATGTTTATCTCAATAACAAACATACCTATTCCAGTGGTTGGGATACCTTGTGTCTTCTTTTCAGCTGCTAGAACCTTGCAGTCCTTCCTCCAATGCCCCTTCTACTTGCAGTGGAGGCATACATCCTTGTCCACCCTCTCCTTCTTTTGAATTTCACCTTTGGGCTTAAGGAAGCTTGGCTTGGAGTCTTTCTTTGCCTTGTCCCTTCATTTCTTCTTTCCTTTTGGAGCAGAAAAAGTAGAGGCACTCACCATGAGCACGGGCTTTTCCTTAGCAGTGGAAAACTCAAAGGTCTTTAGCATGTTATGCAGCTCGGGCATAGTCGATTTTGTCTTATTCATATTAAAGTTTACCACGAAACTCGAATATGAATCGAGAAGTGACTGAAGAATGACATAAACAACAACGTTGGTCTTGAGCTCAATGTCCAAACGACCAAATTTCTTGATTAGCCCAATCATCTTCAACACATGAGGAGAAACCTTCCCTCCTCCCGACAATCGACATCTAAACAGATCTCTCATCACTTCATAAATCTCAGAACGAGATTCAGAATCAAAGAGATCCTTCAGATACTTGATCATCTCGAAGGGAAGCATCTTCTCATGCTGCCTTTGCCACTCGGGAGTCATCCCGAGTAGCATAACACACTGAGCCTGGGAAGCATCCTCTTGATTCTTCTTCTGAGCCTCGGCGTCAAACGCCTCGACTTCTTCATTTTTAGCCTTCGGGGTAGCAGGGATTGGTGTGTCCAACACGTACTCAATCTTTTCTTGCCTAAGCACTAAACACACGTTTCGGTGCCAGTCGAGAAAATTTGGCCCAACCAATTTGTTAGTTTCCAAAACGCTTCTTAGTGATAAGTTATTCATTTCAACAATCCTAGAGAAATAAAATAAAATGGAAATTAAAACACATAATTCCTATGATCAATATTCAGCAATCAAAATAAACATTGCCCTTCTTTTGTGTTTATTTTGTCTCCATTATTTTCACATATTTAACGACCTCATCGGAAGAATACGAATTTATATCTAATATAAATCATAATGGACTAGGATCCACATTCTTACTATCATAATATATGCTTGGGCTGATTACTATGATAGCAGAACTGGTAGGTCCCCAAACCAATTGCAAAAAACTTCAACTCCCAGTTGATTGAACCTAGTTCAATCGGATGCCCCTTGACTTTCGTTTTCCTGCTTGGACTGGTGAAACAAAATCAAGTTGATTTACAACCATCAAGCGGCGACACTACGTGTTCCTATAAAAGTCCCGTTAAATGTAGATCCGAGCAAAAGACTTGGGCCTTAAATACTCATTGGAACGAAATCTCCTGTTTACTTTTAACTTTGATGGAAGGCATCATTCATTTCAATGAAAATCATATTTTTAGCGAGGATCATTTTTAAAGGCGGGGTATTAATTGCGTAATCGAGATCCAACATGTTAATTTACATCACATTTGAGCACTTATTGGGTGCCGCCTACCAAAACATGATTTACACGGACCAATATTTATATGGGCACCGTCTACCCAAAACAATAATACGGTCAGAGCAAATATTGGGCGCTACCCTTCAAAAAAAATTATAATCACGGACTATAAATGCGTTAACATAATATAAAAACACGTTAACCAAGTGGAAATTAATAATTCATTTAATTCTCTTAACGTAATTTTAAAATCCAATTTCAAGATCAAGTTTAATAATTAAATTCATTATTAATATTAGCTTTTAATTAATCCAATTAATTAAATTCGTCATTAGTCCAACTAATACATTTTATTAAAACTCTAATTTTATTAATTCTAACAAATTAAATCAAATTAAATTTTAATTAATAAATATAGGGGCTCAGGGGCAATTTCTAAAATTGCACGGGATGGCCTGCCCAAATCAAATTTGCAAAACAACCCTCCCACATCATCACCCATCCCAATCAGATCCAATCTGAGATTCTGAACAATCCAATTTTCAAAATCCAAACCCCATCAAAATTCACAACAACAATTCGACAAAAGCAACTTTAATAATTAAACAGTTATTCGAAAATTTTGGGGATAATCATCTCAAGTTAAACTACCAAGAAGCAAGAACGGATCGAGGATGAGAGTTCAAGTATCAAAATCTTTGAGTTCACTATATAGATAGTAAAGCAACAACTCATCATAAAACTGCACTGAATCGAATCAAGATGAAGACACAAGGCCAATCGCCGAGTTCAATATGCACTAGAGCGAGTTCAATATGCACTAGAGCAAATATCAAGATCTTTGTATGGTTTGAAACAGAGTACTCGTGCATGGTTTGGTACTTTTACTCATGTTGTTGAGAAGTTTGGTATGAAGCAAACTAAATTTGATAATTTTATTTTTCACATAAATTTTGAGGGTGGTATTATCTTGATGGTTGTGTATGTGCATGATATTGTGATCACATTAAAGGGATTACATCTTTGAAAGTTTTCCTTCCTACTCAGTTTACTAATAAAGATTTGTGGATACTAAGTATTTTCTTGGTGTTGAACTGAGTAGGGTAAGAAGAGAATTTTCCTATCTCAAAGAAAGTATGTGCTCAATTTATTGGAATTTAGAGGCACGTAAACACGTAATACATGCGCTGCGGAAATTAAAGTTCACCAACAACGAATAATTAATTGCATAATTAAATACGAGTAAACGTAAATAGAATTCTTACAGCAACTCGTACATGAATTCCTCAACTAGTATCTACGTAACAGTCGTTTACTAATCTGCACAGATCTGCCAGTGTTGAATCCCCGAGGTGAATTTGCTAGGAAAATTCTAACTTAGAGATTTTATGGAGAAAATATGAAGTCACGTATTATGAAGTCACGTATTATGAATTCCCAAGAGCTCATATATATAGGAGAGATCTAGCTTAAATCTCAAGCTAATCTGATTGGGAAATAAAATCCCTAATCTTTATTTAAATAAATCTCTTAGATTTATTTCCACATATGAAATCTCTACGGATTTAAATTCCATATATGACAAATCTCTACGATTTATTTCAATATATATTAAATCCTACAATAATATTCCAAATATTATTATAGGGAATTCTTATTTAATAAATATAATTTAATTAAATATTAGTAATAATTAATTCCAAATTAATCTATTATTAAATTATTAATTACTTCTCCATAAATTAAATATTAATCTAATTTAACATTTAATCAACCAACTATAATTAGTACACAATCGTTACCCGTTGTGTGACCCATATGCCCTCATATATCTGTTGGGGAATAAGTTGCACAGATCTATTTGGGGTGAATATTTAAATACAAATTTAATTCTTATAATTATTACTAGCATGAATTAATCCTATATTAATTCAAATAATAATCCACCAACATATCATGCATATAATAATTCACGTAAAACTTACGCATGCGGAATTCTACGAGTTTACGTGAAAGTACATCTTGGGATGGCAACGGTGTGGCTGATTAGACTAACCGAAAGGACTTCCCAATTATTCCCTTAGCCCTCGTTCGACTATCCGGTGGAAGGACACTTGTGAACGATTTAACAAAAGGAAAATAAATTATGTTGCACCACCTTTGTAGATTTACTAATTTTTCCAGCACATGGAATTGTACTTGGGAATGAAATAATCATCACCTATTTATAGAGCATGAAGTGGACGAAATTTTGTGATAAAACAATGTGGGAAAATCTTTTCATGATCTCCAAGAAATCTTGAATATATCTCCTATATTCTTTTTCCCATAATTATAATATTCCACAAAAATCCCACCTAATCTATTTTATGGTAAATTTCGAAAATATAGGGTGCCAAGAATCCAAGATTTGAATCTTCTTGAATTTATGAGATATTCTTGTATTTCAAGAAATACATATCTTCCATAATATCTTTTCAAGAAAATCAAGAAAATCTTTTTTGCCCCTTATTTTCAAATTTTCGAAAATCTATTATGAATTAACCAATTGGGAGATTTCTTGAATTTAATGAGATAATCTTGTATTCCAAGAATACATATCTTCATTCCATAACAAAATTCAAAGAAAATCTTTCTCCCAACTTATCCACAATTTTCGAATTTTTCTTGGAAAAATAAGCAACAATATTTATTTTATTTTAATCACCTTTTTAGTTATTGGACTATATATTTGGGCTACTTAGGGGCCTTTAGGAGAATTAAGATTGGACCTTCTAATGGACCTTGAATATCTAATATTGAGCCACAATATTATTCAAGCCCATAAATATTAATTAATCCCACTACATAATTAATATTGCACTATCCATCTTAACCCATATTACAGTCAATATGGCTCCGGTTATTATTTCCGTGTTTAAGATTATCTAGCCCATTAATTAATTCAAGCCCTTTGAAATAGCTTTCCATTAATTAATATCTTTTATCCTTGGTCAAGGAACGGTTCAACATTATTATCCATACCGGAAACTAATTCCACTTGCAAGATTTGGTATGATAAAGCTTATGAACCTCCCAAGGGGCAAATCGAACCAAGCGTACTTGCACACGATTCTTCATATTAAATCTTAGCAATCACATGTGACTAATAATATTGCCCAAGATAAAAAGTATTGAATCTCACTGATTCGCTACCCATGATAAGTCAAAGCAATAGTTACCAATCCCACGTGATCCTATTTAAGGGGCGAAGATTAAGAAATAACGAACCAATCGAGGTCTAATTCTTCCTTGTTCGATTTGAAGAATTTATCCTCCCAGAGGTCCTATTCGATTACATCGGTCATGCACTAGTGTAATCTCTTGGTCAAGACAAGCCAATCTGAGCCTTACACTTCAACCTTTCACGATGGGTTGTTCATTTCCATCTAGATCGTGAATGGCGTACTTTTAGTTACAAGGGACTGTTAATTTAATCTTCTGTGATCTGGTATCACTAAATTAACTACAATGTAACACGTACGAATTATTGAACAGTTATGCAGTAAATATATGTAACATTTGATAATATTTAAAGCATCAGTGATAAACAATTTATTTCAGTAAATAAGTTTGAAATTCCGTTTTGATTATACAAAGTAAAAAGCATACTTTCTAGTATAATCCCAACAATATCAAGTGATTAGTCAAACTAACGGTCTTAATTGAACTCTAGACAATAAATCAGACATTCTCAATATATGAGGTACGTTGCGAGGAAATGTGCAACTACCTGTAACTGAAACATGGACTATTACGATTTCCTCCTTTCATTCACGAATACTCGATTTAGCCTTGAACATGATGATGTGTCTATTCAAATAACTTAATCAATTTATCTCTAATCACTAATTGATCATTCATGTCACACTTGGCCACAAAGTCCAAGTTGACGTGCATTGGCCAATGACCTTGATCCAATTATGATGAGAAGATGAGTATTCTCTCTAAATCCACTTTGAGGAATGAATCATTTTCTTGGCTCAACTACCACGCACATGTTGGGGAATTAATTGCCCGGATCTATTCGGGATGAATATTTAAATACAAATTTAATTCTAACAATTATTACTAGCATGAATTAATCCTATATTAATTCAAATAATAATTCAACAACAAATCATGCATATAAACAGTTCACGTAAATCCTACGCATGCGGAATTACTACGAGTTTACGTGAACGTACCTCTTGGAATGACAATGGTCTCGTCGATAAAAACACACCAAAAGACCTTCCCAAGTATTCCCTAGTCCTTGCTCGACAATCCGGTGGAAGGAAGCTCGCGAATAATTAACAAAAGGGAAAATAAAATTTGTTGCACCACCTTTGTGGATTTACTAATTTTTCCAGCACATGGAATTGTACATGGGAATGAAACACTCATCCCCTATTTATAGAGGTGTAGTGGCCGATTTTTTACATATGGAATAGGGGGAAAAAATCTTTTCCTAATCTCCAAGAAATCTTGAATATATCTCATATATTCTTTTTCTCCATAATTAAAATATTCCATAAAAATTCCACTCTCTCTTGTTATGGTGTATTTTCGAAAAAGAGGATAAAGATTCCAAGATTTGGATCTTCTTGAATTTATGAGATATACTTGTATTTCAAGAAATACATATCTTCCATAATATCTTTTCAAGAAAATCAAGAAAATCTTTATTTTCCTTCTTTTTCAAAAATTTCGAAATTTCCAATATAAATAACCAAGTGGGAGATTTCTTGAATTTAATGAGATAATCTTGTATTTCAAGAATACATATCTTCATTCCATAACAAAATTCAAAGAAAATCTTTCTCCCCTTTTATTCATATTTTTCGAAAAAATGAGGAAAAATAAGCAACATAATTTATTTTATTTTTAAACACATTTTTAAGTTATTGGACTTTATGTTGGGCTACTTGGGGGGCCTTTAGGAGAATTAAGATTGGACCTTCTAATGGACCTTGAATTATCAATATTGAGCCACAATATTATTCAAGCCCATAAATATTAATTAATCCCACTACATAATTAATATTGCACTATCCATCTTAACTAATATTACAGTTAATATGGCTCCCAGTTATTATTTCCCGTGTTTAAGATTATCTAGCCCACTAATTAATTCAAGCCACTAAAATAGCTTTCCATTAATTAATATCTTTTATCCTTGGTAAAGGAACGGTTCAACATTATTATCCATACAGGAAACTAGTTCCACTTGCAAGATTTGGTATGATAAAACTTATGAACCTCCCAAGGGGGCAAATCGAACAAATTTACTTGCCCACGATTCTCCGTATTAAATCTTAGCAATCGCATGTGACCAATAATATTGCCCAAGATATAAAGTATTGAATCTCCTTGATTCTCTACCCGTAATAAGTCAAAGCAATAATTATTAACCACACACGATCCTATTTAAGGGACGAAGATTAAGAAATAACTAACCATCGAGGTCTAATTCTTCCTAGTTGGGTTTCAAGAATTTGTCCTCCTCAGAGGGTCCTCTTGATTGCACTAGACATGCACTAGTGTAATCTCTTGGTCAAGACAAACCAATGAAAGCCTTACACTTCCAACCATTCACGATGGATTGTTCTTTTCCATCTAGGTCGTGAATGGTGTACTTTTTAGTTACAAAGGAGGCTGTTAATTTAATCTTACGTGATCCGGTATCACTAAATTAACTACAATGTAACACGTCTTATTTATTGAACAATTATGCATTAAATATATGTAACATTCGATGATATTTAAAGCATCGGTGATAAATAATTTATTTGATAAATAAGTCCAAAATTGAGTCGATTATCAAAGTAAAAGCATACTTTCGGTATAATCCCAACAAAGACATACGCCGTGATGAGTCAATCAAAGCCATATCTACCCAAGGAAGGGTGGGTCATGGTCAAAGTTCATCACTCCACACATGTCGTGCGTATTGACCTCAAGTCAAAGGAGTATCGCATCGCTCCCACTAACTGAGACACCCGTAGACACATATAGTGGAATTACATCAAACGGTTTCTCGGATGGGTTTACCAATACCCTCTAAGGTATTTGTGCATCCATCATGAGATACCTAGTATCTCGTAGTAAGTGAGATCTCACTACACTCTCTGAGAGTATGATGCAGATCGCACACCAATCTCCATTGCATCATCAATATCCCATTCTCGATGATCCTCGATTGGGGCTATTTGAGAATCATGCTTAGGTCATCTGAGTTCTCACTTACTCAATGACAACAATGACTCAAGGGAACACAGATAAGAACAAATGCAAACAATCAAACATAATATTCTAATAAGTGCAACGCCATATATTTAATATTAAATAAATAATAATATTAAATCAATACTGAATATTATCTAAGCATTATGTCGTTACAATGGATTGTCTCTAGGACACTAACACTAACACAATTTACTTTTTGAAATAGGAAAATTGGGAGCTAAACCATGTAGCTCTCCAATGGTTCCCAAATTGCAGCTTACAAAATAGGGTGTGTTATTTGATGATCCTGAAAGATACATAATATTTGTTGGAAAACTGAATTATCTTAGGGTGACACATTCAGATATTGCTTACCCCGAAAGTGTAGTGAGTCAATATATGTCATCACCTACTATTGATCACTGGAAGGCGATATAGCAAATATTGTGTTATTTGAAAGGAGCCCCTGGACGTAGAATTGTGTATAGTGACCATGGTCACTAGATGGTTGAATGTTTTTCCGATTCTGATTGGGCAGGGTCAAATGAAGATCGAAGGTCTACTTCAAAACATTGTGTTTTCTTTGGTGGAAATTTGATATCTTAGCAAAGTAAGAAACAGAAAGTAGTCTCACGTTCGAGTGCAGAGTCTGAATATAGAGCTATGGCCAAAGTTGTATGCGAGATAGTATGGGGTATATGAGTTTCTAAATGAAGTGGATTTGAAGTTCTCATTACCAGCCAAATTGTGGTGTGATAATCAAGTTGCGCTTCACATTGTCTTTAATTCGGTCTTCCACGAACGGACCAAATACATTAGGATTGATTGTCACAGGAAGTGGTGGTTCATAAGGGCAGGGATCTTGTGAGTGGGATTCCCAACAAGGTCGATGGTTGGCACAGGAAGTGGTGGTTCATTGGAGGGGCGTGGGAGTCTGTGGATCCTTCGAGCACATTGCCCATACATGTTCCGACAGATTATGCGGCTCGAGTTGAACATGGTAAATCTTATGTCTTTAACTCTGAAGTCGTACTGATCTAATTTTTTATCTCATGATGTTTGCCCCCATTCGATCATTTTACATCTTTGGAATTTCTGGCGTTTAACATTTCGCGATACTCCCCGAAATTTGGCGAGACGTAAATGCTCTGAACTCCGAGCTTGACCAACTTAAAGACGTCATGTACACATATCCTCATCACCTCAAGATCCCCTGTAAGTTTGCCTGTCAGTACTTCGTTGGTGAACAGTTCCTAATATCCCCATTTACCGACGTCAACCCCCAGCTTCCGTGATGGCGACCCAGAAGAAATCTGTGTTGGGTCAGATGAAGCATGTGGTGGCCACCAATGCCCCTCCTCCAAGCTCGACCCCCACTAGTCCCTCTGCCGCCAAGAAGGGGAAGAGGAAGTCCACGGGGCCGACTCCGTCAGACTCTGAGCCCTCTCAGAAGAGGATGAGGGAGTAGATCGGCATGTACCGGTCGGTGATAAACCTGGGAATAGGGAGGTCGCCGCTTCGCCCAACCTCACAGCCCACCTCCGCCCCGGAAGGAAGTCGTCATCGGGAAGACGACTCCTGGTTGGGTTGGGATGAAGATCGGGTCAATGAGTAAGTCTGGTAACATGCGATTTCCTTGGTTTCTAAAATACAACTTCCCGATGCCACATATTGATTATTTGGTCGACAGCACGGTAGGGCATGAACTTATGACATTCATGGATGCGTTCGCTGGTTATCATCAGATACCAATACATCCTGAGGATCAGGAGAATATAACTTTCTGCAATGAGAAGAATATGTATTGCTGGAAGCGCATGTCGTTCGGATTAAAGAATGCTGGAGCAACATATCAAAGGTTGGTGAACAAAATGTTCGACAAACACATCGGATGAACAATCGAGGTGTACATTGACGATATTGTGGTTAAAAGTGAACACAAAGAGGATCACCTCGGCCATTTAGCGCACACGTTTGATATTCTCCGGGCATACAATATGAAGTTAAACCCGAAAAAATGTAGTTTTGGGATTCATTCAGGAAAGTTCTTGGGGCACATGGTCAGTCAGAGAGGGATCGAAGCCAATCCCTCAAAAATACAAGCCATGCTTGATATGCAAGCACCCAAAAGTGTGAAGGAAGTTCAGAAGCTAACAGGACGTTTGGCTTCTGTGAACAGGGGACAGATGTAAGCCTTTTTTCGACGCACTCAAGAAAGGGAAGTTTTTGTGGACAGAACACTATCAGAATGCATTTGAATCACTAAAGCACTACTTGGCGGACACTCAAACATTATCCAAGCCTGTCCCGGGCGAGCATCTTTACTTGTACCTTGTTGCCTCAGAACACACAATCAGCGTTGTGCTCGTCCGAGCAGAGGGTACTACATATTTGCCCATTTATTACGTAAGCCAAATACTCAAGGAAGCCGAGCTTCGATATCCTCCACTGGAGAAACTTGCGTATGCTCTTATTATGAGCGTCCGCAAATTACGACCGTACTTTTTCAACCATTCAGTCGAGGTTCTTACCACTTTCCCATTGCGTCAAGTTCTATTAATCGGACCGACGCCGGGGCGATTGCTCAAGTGGGCGTTGGAGCTAGCTTGGTCGACATTATGTTAAGCTCATGCGAACGGTGATCAAGGGCGTGCTATGGCCGACTTCATGGAGGAATTGACATACCCACAATTTCTTGAAAAATGAGTCGATCAACCATGGCACATGTATGTAGATGGGTCATCAATGAGTACAAGAGCCGGAGCGGGTATGGTTCTCATCAGCCCGACCTGGTAAACCTTTACAACGGCCATCCTGTTTGATTTCCCAGCTACAAATAATGAAGCCGAATACGAAGCTCTAATCGCTGGTCTGCATATGGCTATGACGATGGGAATTCAAAAGTTGATGATCTACAGGGATTCTCAGATAATTGTATACCAAGTATTAGGCGAATATGAGGCCCGGAACGAGCAAATGGTACGATACTAGCAACTAGCAAAGGAATTGCTTGAGCAGTTCGAACAAGTATATATCGAACAACTCCCTCGTTTAGACAACTCATTTGCTGATGCCTTAGCACGATTGGCGACAGCGGAAGGGGCGACTAACACAACGGACGTTGTGGTCGTCACAACATGCTCGCCTTCAGTTCCAAGGGTTATGGTCGCTCAGGTAGCAGTTGAATAAGAAACATGGATGACCCCAATTTTAAACTACCTACGAAATGGTATCCTTCCCGAAAATAAAACACAAGTTGCTCGTCTCAGATTACAAGCTGCTCGATACACCATTCTAGACGGGCAATTGTACAAAAGAAGTTTTTCTCTTCCATTATTGAAATGTATTACTCCTGAGGAGGGTCACGTGGTCCTGGTATAGATTAATGCAGGAGTTTGCGGAAATCATACAGGCGGACACGCCCTGGCGTACAAAATAATCAGACAACGGTACTATTGGCCTACACTAAAAAAAGATTCAATCAATTATGCCCGCGCATGTCATAGTTGCCAAGTGTATGCTCCACTTATTCATAATCCACACGAAGAGCTAATATCCATTTACAGCCCGTGGTCGTTTGCCAAATGGGGGATCGACTTGATTGGCCCTTTTCCCACTGGCACATCGGGGGTAAAATATGTCGTGGTCGCCGTCGACTATTACACCAAGTGGGCTGAAGCCGAGGCCATTGTGAAAGCCACCGAGCAAAGGATGTGGAATTTCGTTTGGAAAAACATCATTTGTCGATTTGTGCTTCCCCACTCGTTAGTAATGGACAACGGCAAACAGTTTGATGGGAGTGAATTTAATGAAATTGTGCTTTCATTGGGGGATTAAAAAACATTACTCTACCCCGTATTATCTCCAATCAAACGGACAAGTTAAAGTCATCAATAAAATCATCAAGCATACCCTGAAGGTTAAACTTGATAATTATAAGGAGAGAGGATAGCTGAAGAGCTACCAGAAATCCTATAGGCATACCGCACAACTTTCAGAACATCAACTACAGAAACCCCGTTTGCTCTGGCGTTTGGTACGGAAGCCGTCATACCAACGGAAGTGAAAATTCTGGGCCACCGGACTATGTGCTTTGGCGAACACACCAACGACCAGACGCTTGCTTTAAGTACGGATCTATTGGAAGAAAAATGATTCGAAGCTGATTTCAAGAACGCTATGTACAAGCAAAGGTTTGAAAAAATTTATAACTCCAAGGTCCGAACTCGCAGGTTTAATGTTGGCGAGCTCGTTTTGAGGCGAGAAACGGGGGTACCAGGCGGTGTGTTCGACCGAGCTTGGGAAGGACCATTTCGAGTGTCGGAGCGTTTGCTAAATGGGGCGTATGATTTGGAAGACCAACTACTAGAAAAAAAGACTATAGTGATGCACAAAAGCGTTACTAAAATTTGTCTATAGTGACGCTTTTGCTTTTAGTGACGTTTTGTCAAGCGTCACATGATTTGGCGTTTCAAAAACTTTTTGTCATGACGCCTGTAAGCGTCACTACTAATATGTATTGTGACGCTTATGCGTCATAATAGTGATTTTTAGTAACGCTATTTAGTGACGCTAATTAGCGCCACCACAATGTGCGTTAGTGACGCTTTCTCGCGTCACGTGAAACCTTATGACTACCTTAACTACCACGTATAGTGACGCTTAAATGTGTCATGAACTCGTTGTCTCTTGACGCTATTTTGTGTCATGATAAGCTAATTTTGTAACCCTTTGTTGCGTCACTAGGTTATGCATAACTAACTTAACTACCTCGTTTAGTGACGCTTAAATGTGTCACAAATTCGTTGTCTTGTGATACCAATATGTGTCGCGATAAATATTTTTTGTGATGTTTTTTTGCGTCACTAGAATATAAATAACTAATTTAACTACCACGATTAGTGACGCTTTAATGTGTCACAAACTCATTGTTTTATGACACCAGTATGTGTTACGAAAAAAAAAATTGTGACGCTTTCTTTCGTCACTAGATTATATATAACTAATTTAACTACCTTGTTTAGTGACCTTTTTTATGTCACGTAATATCAATTACAATATACGTATAAGTGAAATTATACATATACGCATATCTATGTACCTGCTCAAACATATATAATAATATAATAATTCAAATCATTTGTACCCATATACATACACATCATAATAATAAAATATTATCATGAACTTGTAAACGCGAAACAATCAAATGTATATCAAGAAAATATCTCGTCATTCACATGTGACATCTAAAAAGTAACATCACGAAAGTAATAGCTATCAATCAAAACCAATCCAAACAAATGTACCAAAACTTTTAGTTCAATAATAAATTGCACTTAAATTACGTGTGACAAAATCCATTTTCCTGCACTCTCCTTATCTTGCATCTTCCAATTGAACCTATAGTAACGAATGAAAGTGAAATAATTAATACTTGAACTTGAAAGGAACTAAATTGAAACAAATGAAAGATTATCATTAGAAACTTATCAGATGCTTTGTAAGCTCAATTCACTTTTAAGAATTCTATAGAAATTCAAAAAGTTAAAAAACATAAGTGTAACACTCAAAAAGAGAGGAAGGCCAAAATATAAGACTTCTATGGAAACCTAGCAATCAACTGATTTTTATATATAATATATTGTTAGATAGTGGTTCAGAAAGGGTAAGGCCAAAAGTATATGCTAATCAACGAGGATTAATCTGATCTGGAATTCAAACTGTGATTAAATGCTTATTAACATATAAAAATATCATGGCAGTAATTTAAACTATAGGTAACTAATCTGATCAGAAATTTAAACTATAGGTAACTATATAGCCCGAGATGAAAGATTTGGATGGAACATCGCAGATTCCTAATTTGAACAAGATTTAATACTTTAATGATTAACTATTCCTATATTTAATACTGTGGGGAAACAAGACTTCTCTATTTCATAGATTAAAAGAAATAAATTAATTATTAGGATTAACTACATGGTCAATTGCAGTATATACATGGACAGATTCACGTGTGGGCAGCACTGAGCTCTAGCCCAGTGCAAACCCAAATCAATCACCTATGTATATTTATGTCTTAAGTTAATTTAGTACACTAAGCCCAGTTCAAAAAAAATACTAAAGCCCACTGGAATATGCAAAGAAATCAGTAAATTCAATTAGTAATTTAGTTTTCAATTAGTAATTTCCATTACAATAAGTAGGTTAGATTATTTGAGGGTTACTATTCAAGCTAGTGCAGGGAATTAGGTCAAATAATTAAAAGTGGTAGTTGGGGTTAATATAAGAAACAGAGTTATTAAAAAAGGTAGTTGGAGTTGGTATAAAAAATAGGAAAGGGAATGAAGTCATATTTTTAAAATAGGCGTGTTTGGTTATTAGGCCTGGGAATTAGTATTTGGGGTTATTAACTATTATCAAAATAGGTTAAGATTACTTAATGTTAGAATATGTATCAATTCCTTATTCCTTACAAAAACTTAAGTTGAGGTGTTACTTCAACTTAAGAAACTGAAGTTTTAATTAATGTAGAACCCCTTACACAAATTACAAGTGTCGATTTATAACACCAATCTCTAACTAAATTCATACCATTTTCGACTTGTCAGCCATCGAGCAACTGTATTTAATCATGTCAAACATATTTCCTGATTTATTCTATCTAATTTAGTTAGGTCCGCATATCCATCTCTACATTCTCATTTCTTCTACCCTAATTTTTTGGTTCATTTCCAATTTTGGTAGCCCGAATATAGAAGTATTGTATGACTATAGCCTGCTGTTCACAAGCATGGAGTTTCTGGCTCCAACGCAAAAATAAGAACTTCATAAATTCTGAAATTCTTCAGAAACTGCAAAAACATTTTGTGCATACCTTCTTATAAGTTATTATTATTAAGTATTAATCCTAATCTCTTGGTGTGTTTGTGTGGGTTGATGGGGTGCTAGATTCTTTATTGATGCAGTTAATCTTTCAACATAATTGATCCTTAGAAACCAATAACAAAAAAATCAGAAAATAACAGCTTACAAGTTCTTGCTGAAGCTTGTTGTTTTGCTGAATTGCAGAACGTTTCTCCTCGGTCAGCTTAGAAATCAGGGCCTTGACCTACAATTCAAACAAATAAATAATACAGAATAGTGGACAATAAGGACACCAATAGTTTTAACCAAATGACTCAAATCCCATGACAATCTTATGCGCATTGAAAAGTGAAACGGATAAATTAGCAACTCTAGATAGACATAGGTTATTAATCTAATACCAAACTAGATTAAGCCAAGAAAATATGGCCATATCGTACCTTATATTTACAATTGTGTGTATACTCTAGACTTGTATATTTCTATTATTAACCTCATACTGTAACTTAAATTATAATTTTCAATCATAGATAAGCATAGGTTATTAATCTACCCCAATCTCCACTAACTCCTGCACTTACTGGCCCACTGACAACCTTGTTCAACTATGAATAAAAAAGCAAGGATAATATAAGTGCATATTGTACCAGAAACTTCATTCAGCAGAAATTATCAATCTTAATTACAAAAAAAAAAAGAAAAAAAAAAAGAGAAATCCAAGGACACTAAAATGAGGGTTAATAATAAGGCATGTGCAACTTAAGGTCACAGCATGCATGGTACTGCTTCAAAGTATAAATGCATCCTGCAGGATAATATTTAAGCTTATTTTGAGACATTAATCCCAAGCACTGCTCACCCCAACATTGTATCCTCCACCATAATTAATACTTTTGTTAATTAAGAATTTTGTATGATTGTACAATTGTTAACATTTTGAAAAAGGACATTTTAATAAGGAAATTATGAATTACTATCACTTAAAAGTCACTTTTACACACTATTTAATTGGAAAATGAAAAGAAGGCTCCCTGCTTTCAATTTTTCAATTGGTCCCTGGACTTTTATTTGAGAGCCTGTGACTTGAAGTTTCTGTACTTGCGTTTGTGTAAAATTGGATAATGATATAAGTAGGCAAATTTCCTCTTTATTTCAACATCAACCAATTTTCTTTCGCCTATTTGGTCAAAGGAAAACCACTAGAAATAAACCAAATAGATTAAACTTTATTGAAGACAAGTTTTGAACCCAAAAAATCAGGAGGCAAACCAATCCAACATGCACCAACTATTTACATTAAACTGATTGAAATCAGCAAGTTGATGATATGGCCTCTAGAAGCAGTACCATGAATTGCATCTGAGCTTCTTTGTCAACTCTATAACCACTGCTGCCACCTCCATAATAATCGTTTCCACTGCCACCCCTATTCTAGAGAAGACATCCAATCCAATCCTAACAGCAATCCAACCCCAACAACAATCCAACAACACAAACTAATACTCAATTAATTTAACTGTCCTAAGGCATAATGAGGCAGAAAAGTGATTTAATTCATGCGATTAACATCAATCCACCATATCTAGCATAATTCTCAATAAAAAAAATTTAAAAAATAAACTTTATAGCATCAAATTATTACGGACACGACCAGATGAAAAATTAATTATCGTCGTATTGTTCAATTCAAATAATTATGCGGAAGAAAAATCACATATATCAACGGCAATCTAAATTGAATCCATAATATAATTCTTTAACAAAAACTAATTTTACGCAAAACCAACCATCAAAAAATTTCAAACAATTATTACGCACCTTATTCAGAAGACGATGCTTTCAGGGGCGTTGCGAAACTGAGAATCGAACGCGAATTGAGACACGCAATTGATAGAACTGAGACACACAATTGATAGAACTGAGACAGACACGCAATAGGTCGCGCCGACGAGAGGGAAGAAGAGTTAATTAGACACGAAATTGGGCGGTGAAACTAGGGTTCCATCTGCGTGAAGATTTGGTGAAAGGGAAGATTTCTGTTCTGATTTGCTGTCCGTTTTGCCGTCGTGATATTTGGGGGAAAATGAGTGCCGTCGTGATATTTGGGAAAAAAGAGGGAATAGTTATTAATTAATTAGGATTTTTGGCTCACAATACTTGATTAGAAATTAAGCGAATTTTTTTTTGCTCTAGAATACTATCTAATTGGCGGTTAATTAAAAGTTTGGCTCTCTTATGTGTTTCACTTAATTAATAGGCGGAATTGATTGAAAATTTAAGTGGAAGAAATTAATTAGGATAGGAGATTAGTGTATTATAAGCGGTCATTTTTTTTTTTAAGTGAATTAAAATTTTAAAGCGTCATTATAGATAAATTAAATGTATTTTTGCACTCCCTGGGAATCGAACTCGGGTTTGAAAGAGCTGAAGATTATTATAAGGCGTCACAACAAATTATTAAACAATAGGAGCATCACTATACTTACATAATGTGACACTTATTTATAAGCGTCACAAAAAAAAACGTCACTACAGGGGGGTTTTTTAGTAGTGACCTAAATGGAACTCCACTTTCCTATTCATGGAATGCATCAAATTTGAAAAAATATTATCAGTAATGGCGAGCATAACCAATAATCAGAGGTCGGAGCACAAGCTTGTGTTCGCTTGCGAACAAAGACAAAACAGGGCGACCACTCGTGGTCATATGTCTAGGACGAGCAGGGAGACCAGAAAGGCCGAGCATAAAGTATCAGACACGGAGCCTAGAATCCTGCCAAAGTGGTCTTTTTAACATTATTAAGGCTAAAAACTACGTGTAAACACAGGGTGAAAGCTGGTGGCAACCCAGCGAGGTACGTGTCAATTTTTCCATCAGAATAGACAGAGGCCGAGAAAGATGTCAATCTGAGGTTTTGAACTAAGAGGGCCAGCTCCAACTAGCCATGTCAGCACCTGTTTGGCGGAGTAGTATAAAAAGCCCGTCGATGGCCAAAGGAAGAGAAAGGAAAAAAAATAGAAAAAGAAAAAATTCTGCAAAACACTAGTAAAAAACACGCTCATCAGAATTGGTTGGCTTGGTATGCCTCCAGACGAACTCTTGACGCCGAGTTCAGCAATCACTTCGCCGACTCAATAATGTGTCTCGGTGTTTGCTCTTGCATGGGCTCTAAATCCCGCATCCCAGTCACGGAGCAGAATACTTCTATTTCGATTTGGAAAAGCCAATCCTAATCGGGGGAAATATTCTCTTCCGGACTGTGCGTGCTCACTCCGAGCATGTCTAGGTGCTTGCTACAAGCCCAAGCTGCTCGACAGAGTTATGGTCGCCACTTCACGTTCTCCACTGCTTACGCAGTAGTTAATCCTAAGTCCCCATCGCATCCTAAAAATCTCTGCCTTGGAGGTTGTGTGCCGACGCACCTACACGAGGCAGTGTGCGGACGTTGATGCTCAGGCATCCGCGGTTGGCCCCGGACAAATAGTCGGATGCATGGATAAGGGGGAGGTTGGTGCGAGCATATTTTAGGAAGGATGACAAACAGATGCCTATGCTCGCACCATGTTAAGGTGAGCAAGATTGCTCGCCATATGCTCAGGACGACAGCTGTCCTCATAGTCACAGCTTGCCCAAGAAGGTGAACACTGCTGCTGCTGCCAGTCCTGAGCACGATGTTTAAAGAGGAAGGGGCCAGACGAAGAGATGATCTCTCCCGAACACTTCAACATAATAAGCACGGACGAGATGTCGGGAGCTCACACTCGCCCTAATTCAGATAAAGACTCGAGACCAAACTAAACACTTGTCAAACAGTCGGAATGCTTATGATAATTTGTAAATTGTAAACAATTGTGATTGTAGTAGTTATCTCCAAGTGTAAAAAGATGTAATAGATTAGAAATATTTTGTGAAGTGTTTGTTTATTTAGTTTCTTTAGAAGCCTAGAATGGTCGCACCTAAGCTGGACGACTAGAACAAAAACGAACAAGCAGAGCTTTATGTTCGCCTAACGAAATAGTTCGTACTTACAGATACCCGCAACAAAGCGAGCAATGGGTACGGGGTTGCAATTAAATAAGACGACCCGATCAAAAAAGTGATTGCAGCGAAAATAAGACAATCACGAAAGAAAAATGGGGTTGCACCTAAGTTAACCAACTTGGTTGCAGCTAAATAAGATAATTTATCTGATTGAAACTAAATTAGACAATCAAAAAACAAAAGAAGTCAGAATGAAACATAAGCACCTATCATGTTTGAATTCATCAAAAAGAAAGAGGCACAAACGATTAAAGAAACAAAAACAAACATTGTCCAAAGTAAGGAAAACAGGCCATTCAAGACCGAGCAAAAAGTCTGCTCAAACCAAATACAAGATTCTTTACAAAAAAAGTTAAGGGAAGAATTCAATGTTTGGAGTCGGTCGAAGAGATAAGCCGAGCATACCCTATCTCATCTGCTCATCTCCATCAGGAGCGTTCTGCTTGTCATCATCTCAGGTTCTCGGCTCACCATCAAGTGCACCCTGTTCGCCATCAGCCCAACCACCTTGTCCATCGCCCACGCTACCATGTTCCTGCTCGGGTTGGTGATGTTGGTCGGTAGGATCCCGAACAGCCCCACCATCCTGGTCGTCTTCTTCATCCGTCAGAGGATCCTCAATTTCAATCCCATCGGGGAGGTTGGAAAAGTCACACAAGTCATTCAGATCGGCTAGTGTCAAGTTACGATCAGGAGGGTTGTCGGCCATATACTTCTCAAGGATTGTTCTGAGCGGTGCAATTTGATCAACCGAGAGAGTTCGCCTCGCTGCACGGAGAGCATCCTCAAAAGCACAGATGTAGGAGAAATTGGATATTGAGTCGACATATTCTTCTGTACGCATTTTCGAGTTTTTGAGGCCTAGTCGAGTGTTGGTCTCTTCCGCATTAAGGAGTTGTTGAGCGAGAAAAACCTTCTCGTGCTCCAAGGTCTCGTTTCCAGACTTAAGCTTTCGAAGCTCGACGTTTTGTTCTTCCTGAACTCCTCTAATCCTTACCAACTCTTCCCTATCGTGACGTAACTCCTCTTGGGCTTGACACAACTCTTCTCTGGCCAAACATGCATCCTCCTAAGCTAGTTTCACTTCTTCACGAGCTCTGTTTAGCTCGTCAATTTTCTCTTGGAAACTTGATATGAGTTTCAGATGCTAGGAGTGGAGTTTGGCAGTCGCCGAGTATGCATTCTGCAGGAGAACAAGAGACTGGCCATGACGCACTAGGCCTAAACGCATTGTTTCCAGCACCATCGGCCCGTTGATCGCTTCTTCATGATTGGTCGTCCATGACCGAATGGGAGTCTCACAAGCTCTCTGAACATGATCAGGAAGACCGGGGATGTTGCATACGGTGGGGGAGCAAAAGTTGTCTTTCAACTCCGACATTAGAGTTGATACCCTACCAAGCCTGCAAGGTGTTAAGTGTTCAGGCGAACCGGGCGACCAAAATGAACATAGTAAGAAATACGAAACAAGGTGAACAAGTATACCTGCTCACCCGTGCGGGGTCCCATCCCAAGATGACTTATCATCAGGAGAATGGACTTGGGAGCTTGAAGGAGCCCAGATTTTAGGACCCATCGGTTGGGGTGTAGTTCCACTCGTCTCCGCTTCTACAGTATGAACGACAGGGGTAATAGACAAAGGCGCAACTTTGGTTACCTCCACGGAGGGGGTTTCCTCCATGGAAGCATGTGCACTTACCTAAGCCGTAAGATTCTGCTCCCCAGATTGCCTTCTAGATCTTTTTGGCGAGGGAGCCTGCTCGCCCGTTCCTTGCTCGGCTGATCGTCTTGTTCTTTTATGCCTGCTCGATTCACCACGAAGGGCTCTTTGCGCTTCCCGTTCGACTTGAATTCTAGCCATCTCGCTGGGTTTTCTACTACGGGCCATCTCAGTATGCTCGGTAGTGCTTATGGTTGTGACAGCGAGAAGAGCTACGAAAAGACGAGATTTGTTAAGAGCATTACATAGGAAATAAGTACACTAAAGAGTGCAAAAAAGTGAACCCACCAGTTGGGTTAAGAGCGACCAGGTGATGCGGAGGCACGTACAAACCGCCTTTCTTCCACTGATCAGCGTTGTTCAAGGTTTTCACCAAACACTCTGAATAGGACTCGAGGTCAATTTGCCAAATGGTACTGAAATATCCGTCTTTCGCTTCTTTGTGCGTCGCCGCTTGAATCCCTGAAACAGAAGAAATAAGTTAATATCAGTTCACTAAGTAAAATAGAAGAATAATACACTTACTTTGACCAACTCCGAAATCCGTTGGGATATCTAAGCGAGCATTCGGTTCACATCCCGAGGCCGGACTTTTCCAGTCGCCCCCGACAAACCAGAATTTATCCTTCCAATCTTTGATTTTGTTAGGCACATCTTCGATAACCTTACACTTGGTGTTCGCTTGCATGTACAACCACCCGTGCTCGCCTTTGGGTCGGGTCAAATGAACCAGACGGGTAAGTTCTGCAGCGGTAGGGTAATAAACAGGCTTCGTCTTGCTGAACAAAGTCAAGAAGCTCATTATCATATGCCACCCATTGGGCATCAGCTATGTAATAGTAATGTTCCAATCCACGAGCAAACGAGTAATTGCTGGGTGAAGTGGGAATCGAAGGCCAACTTCCATGGTATCCAAATTTACAGCTACACAACCTTCAGGAGGCTGGTCAGCTCGTTCGTCAGGTTCGGGCGCCCAGAAAAAACACGTCTTTCGGAGTTTCATAAGTTCGGTACAATTGATCGAGCATGTCCACATCGATCACACTAGAAATCTTGCTCGCCGGATACTCATTTTCAACTCCAACCCGATGTGGTTGTTCGGGCCATTCAAAGTCATAGCGAGCACTATACTCAGCGTATGTTGGACTATGGGGTCGACCAGCTGGAATTTCGTGAATTGGCGCACCACCGGGCTCGATGTTCTGGTCATTACCAAACACAACACCCTGCTCGTCCACAACTTCATCGTTGTGCTCGATATCAAAGGTGTGCTCGTCGGACCCTTTGATGTTTAGGCCACTAACATCACGGTTGCCTAAAACTCCAACATTTCTTCGCAATCGGGAAACCTCCTCATCAGAATCATCTAAAAAACTAGGTCGGGCCAGTTCCCGATCCAATTCATTAATAGCTTCCTCGGAGTCTGAGGAAAGGATGACAAATGGATGCCTGAGTTTCCGGCGGGATCTTGATCCCTAGGTGATTGCCCTAAAAAATCCGGCCCCGCCTCGAGTAGTTGTACGACGAGATGAAGAAGCTGACCCACGATGGTTCGACTCTTCAAAGCCGAGCAAAGAATCAATGGAAATTGAGCAAGAAGACATAATTGAAATCAAAATGAATAAAAACAATTACCTGGATAAAAATATTTCGCCGAAAGAAGCAAACTATCGTCGGAGGTTCAAGAGAGAGAGAGCAAAGAGAAAAACCTAAAGAAAGAAGAAAGAATGAGGAGGCAAAAGAACTTTATATAGGTACTGGATTTTGGATTTTCAAATTTTCAAAAAATGAATCCAAAAAAACCCATTATTACCCGAATCTAGATGCCTGTGTATCCGAGTCCCTTCGGATTCTACAGAGGAAATCTGCCTCGAGATACACCCCCACGGAAATCGAGACAACGCTTAGGACTTCCCATCCAAGCATCTAACAGTCGGGCCCCCATGACCAACACAAAGCAGCCCGACTGGGGGGTATTGTTGTGATCGGTCAAAACTCTTCACGTTGCTTACACGTCAGACGAACACGTGTACCAATAAACTACAAATATCCCAGCTCGCCGGACAAATGCTCGCCAACCTGGTAAGCACTATAGTTACTCCTATGTGCTCGCCAGGGACTATGCCCTACTACGAAGAAACTGCGCACGTTGGAGAAACTGTGCACGTTTTGGTTTCTGGCTATGTAAATAAAGAGGCGAGCAAAGGTAGTGGTCGAGCAAAAATCAAACAAAAGAAGGATAGCCTACTCGCCCTCAAAGGCGAGCAGGTAGCATGAATTAAGACGCTTGGCCTGCGGCCGCAACTCTCAATGTGAGCAGGATGGTCACTCAGGAACAAGTGCACATTAACGAGCACCAAGACTAAGCCACCTGTTAAGTCCATACCACTTGGAGGATAAGTAGAAAACTTCGTAAGCAAGAGAAGACAAATGTCAACTAGAGAAGTCTGATAGAAAACATGGTAGCACCACATAAATTCTTGCATGACACGAAATCGCCAGCTCGTACTTACCAAGCCACCACACGCTTGTCAAAGCTCTATAAGTAGACCCGCGAAAGTCATAAATAGGGTTCAGAAAAATTCCAGTAAAATTCATATACGTCACTATCCCATGTGTTAGTCTTACTTGTCATAAGTGCATTATGCTCGACACACCCCCAAATCATAAAAATAACATCCCTATCTTGGTACGCCCCCAGAGGTAGTCAATTTTGACGAATTGGGTCAACAATTTCTTGTCACTCAAGATAATATTATACACATCATTACTTTGTTTGTAGGTTGTCACATATAACGCCACATCATATTTTTCACGTAACACGGCTTACAACAATATTAGTAAACTATTAACATAATATATAATCAAGAATCTGTGGCTTAGAGAAATTTCTCTCTCTAGAAGCAATTGCTCTCTAGTGATGCCTGCTCCTTTGCTCTTTTCCTACCATTGGGAGTTCAAGAATTGCTTTCGTGTTTCTCAATTTGGCCGGTTGGAATTATTACTTGATTAATGCTTATCGGAAAAAGTTAACATTAATTACGCATTATTTTCGTGTTTCTCAATTTCGCTGAGTCCAAAATCGTTGTTGTCTCGTGTGGGTTCCGACCAGTTTGACTCACTCGATCAATGCTAGGTTTTCTCTTTCCTTTTTTGCTCTGTTTTTTTTTTTTACTTTACATTACAGTTGCTACATAATATCTTACTTTTTGTGTTCCTGTGCTTCGAGGTTTGGAGTTGCGTTTCTTTGGCCTTTTGAGTGCGATTAGTTTCTGGTCGGATTGCTGTTGGGGTGGATTTGTGGCTGTGTAAGTCTTAATATCTATTAGATAAATAGCCTAGTGAAATGTAAATCTTGTACTAATCTGTAGTCATTAACTCAGCATTATGTTAGCTTGATTATAGGCAGATTACACTCACTCTGATTAGCTTGATTATAAGCAGATTACACTTCCAATACTTGTATATATTGATAGTGGACTAATGGGAATAGGACATGAATTACTTTCCAATATAGTGGACTAATGAAAGTGGGCCGGAAATACTTGGGCCACGTCCCCAGCAGGCTTTTAACACTCAATCTGCTTCTTCTAATGACGTTCAGCCCACTGACATTGAGCAGGCCATGCATACAATGTCCCTTCAAGCCCCTGATGACAACTGGTACTTGGATACTGGAGCAACCTCTCACATGAAGACTTCGAACGGTACACTCTCCTCTTATTTTAATTTGAGCACTGTTAAAAATATCATCGTAGGTAGTGGACAGGAAATTCCGATTCGCGGTTACGGTCAGAAATTCCTACACCCACCCCACCCACCTTTACATTTAACAAACGTGCTCCATGCCCCTCAACTTATTAAAAATCTAATTTACGTACGTCGGTTTACAACCGATAACAATGTTACCGTTGAATTTGATCCTTTTGGCTTTTCTGCGAAGGATTTTCAGACGGGAAAACCTATAATGAGATGTAACAGCTCCGGTGACCTGTATCCAATCACCCCTCCTAGTCCCCAAACCAAATCTCCATCAACATTTGCAGCACTCTCTTCTAAATTATGGCAAGACAGATTAGGGCATCCTGGACCTGATGTCTTACGTGTTTTGAATAAACCAAACTCTATTACTTGTAGACAATCGTCTTTATCTCGTATTTGTGAGTCTTGTGTTTTTGGCAAGCATATTAAACTTCCCTTTTATAATTCTTTCTCGTCTACTACTTCTCCTTTTGATATTATACACATTGATATTTAGACGTCTCCTATCTTAAGTTCTGCAGGTCATAAATATTATGTACTTTTCTTGGATGACTACACAAATTTTTTGTGGACATTCCCTCTCGGTCAAAAATCACAGGTCTATGCAGTTTTTCGTCCCTTGCTACACTCATAAAAACCCAATTTCAAAGAAATATTAAAAGTTTCCAATGCGATAATGGGAAAGAATATGACAATAGCAAGTTCAAACTTTTCTGTCAAAACAACGGTTTACAATTCCGTTTTACTTGTCCATATACTTCGTCTCAAAACGGTAAAGCTGAACTCAAAATCCGTTCCATAAACAACATTATTCGCACCCTCCTCTCCCATGCTTCCATGCCTCCCATTTTTTGGCATCACGCCCTCCAAATGGCAACATACATTCTCAATATTCTACCATCTAAACTTCTTGAAAATCTTTCCCCTACACAACTTCTATATCATCAAATTCCCTCCTACAAACATCTAAAAGTTTTTGGTTGTCTTTGTTACCCACTTCATCCCAAAATTCACAAACTTCAATCTCGTTCTACACCATGTGTTTTCTTGAGTTATCCACAAAATCATCGAGGTTATAAGTGTTACGATCTTTCTTCTCACAAAATGATTATCTCAAGACATGTCATTTTTGATGAGTCCGTCTTCCCCTTCTCTAAAATTCACAATCCTAAGAATTTCACTTATAATTTCCTTGATGACACACTTAATGCGCTGCTCCACTATCTCACACAAAACTCAAACTCCACAAACAACCAACAACCCACGCTTCCCAGCCCCGCCACTCAGGACATCCAAACACCACCTATGAGCCCATCATCTAACTCCAACAACAGCCCAAGCTTGTCCCACTCACCAACCCCCTCCAGCCAAACCACTACACAAATCCAACAACCATACATAACCAAAAACCAACCCAACTCCAAAGACTTTTTTGAACCACACCCTCGAACCATAATCACATGCAGTATGCACGGAATTTCCCGACCGAAATGCCACTTCAACCTCACATCATCCACTTCTCCATCCCCTTGACCGACCTGAATTGGAAAGCCGCCATGGTCGATGAGTTTAATGCTCTTATTAAAATGAGACGTGGGAGTTAGTACCCCATCCTCGTGATGCTAATATCATACGATGCATGTGGATTTTTCGTCATAAAACTATGTCTGACGGATCTTTTGAGCGGCACAAAGCCCGTCTTGTTTGTGATGGCAGGTCTCAACAGGTTGGTGTTGACTGTGATGAAACATTTAGCCCTATTGTAAAACCCATTACTGATTAGATTCGGTTTGAGCATAGCACTATCCAAGTCATGGAAACTTCATCAACTAGATGTGAAGAATGCTTTCTTACATGGCAACCTTCACACGCCTGTCTATATGCATCAACCCCTTGGCTTCCGTGATGCATCCAATCCCGATTATGTTTCTCTTTTAAAGAGATCTTTGTATGGATTGAAGCAGGCTCCACGTGCGTGGTATCAGCGATTCACTGATTTTGTGTCTACAATCGATTTCACACACAGCAAATCCGATCATTCGTTGTTTGTCTATCGACATGGTACACATATGGCCTATCTCCTTTTGTATGTCGATGATATTATCCTCAGCGCCTCATCCGACATGTTGCGAAAATCTATGATGGCTCGTCTTGCTTCAGAATTTGCAATGAAGGATCTTGGGGAACTCAGTTATTTTTTGGGGATTGCTGTTACTAGAAATGAAAAAGGGCTATTCCTTAGTCAACGAAAATATGCTGAAGAGATAATTGAAAAGGCCGGCATGACCGCATGCAAGTCTACTTCCACACCTGTTGACATTAATGGTAAACTTAGCCATTCAGCCGGCTCACCTCTCACTTACCCCACTCATTATCGGAGTCTAGCAGGAGCTCTACAATATTTGACTTTTACACGGCCAGATATTTCCTTTGATGTGAAACAAGTCTGTCTTCACATGCATGATCCGAAAGATGCGCACATGGCAGCACTAAAACGCATTATTCGATATATTAAAGGTACTCTGCACTATGGCCTCCATTTATATAAATCACCAATCTCGACTCTTGTTGCCTATTCAGATGCAGATTAGGGAGGATGTCCAGATACCCGTCGCTCAACCTCTGGTTATTGCGTCTTCCTCGGTGACAATCTCCTATCTTGGTCATCAAAACACCAACCAACATTGTCGTTCTAGTCTTTAGGAATACCGTTCGAGGGGGGTGTTGCGAATGTCGATTTTCGAATCATCTTTGGCCGTAATCTTTTACTTGAAGTTCATGTTCCTCTTGTAAAGCCATATTTGGTTTATTGTGATAATATTAGTGCGATTTATCTCACAGAAAATCCGGTTCAACATCAGCGCACTAAACACATTGAAATGGACATTCATTTTGTACACGAAAAAGTCGCACATGGCCAGGTTCGTGTTCTTCATGTCCCCTCTAGATATCAAATTGCCGACATCTTCACTAAAGGGCTACCGCATGTCCTCTTTCAAAACTTCGAGCGGTCTCGATTGTCGAGAACCTCTCGTTTCGACTGCGGGGGTGTATTAGATAAATAGCCTAGTGAAATGTAAATCTTGTACTAATCTGTAGCCATTAACTCAGCATTATGTTAGCTTCATTATAGGCAGATTACACTCACTCTGATTAGCTTGATTATTGACAGATTACACTACCAACACTTGTATATATTGATAGTGGACTAATGAGAATAGGACAGGAATTACTTTCCAATAATATCACACTTCGAGCATCAGATACGCGCCTTTCCAGTTTCACTTGAATTTGGTCAGCAATTTTGCCTTGTGAGTTCAGGGCTGCCCTTGCTGGAGGCTCTTTTGCTCCGACAGCTTGCTGGCTAAGGTATTTTGGCTTGTCCTTGGATCTCGTAGTTGCTTGAAAATTCTCAGGACTTAAAGCCATTTAAAAAATGGTGGATTATTGAAAAGTTATGGTGATACCATCCCACATACTGATGGGTGGGTGATATTCAAATTCCACGATATTACTCAAGTTGACAAAATCTTTCTTGGCAGTCCTTATCACATTTTTTTGAGGATTGTTTTCCTAAAAAATATGTCTAAAAGATTCAACTTCAAGAAAGTGGATCTTCATTATGTACCTAGTTGGTTTAAATTGCCTGTAATGTTGGAACTCTCGAGCTATAGGCAAAATCACTTCCACTTTGGTAGCATAGATACACTGATTATCGAGAGAAGTCGGTTGACCTATTTTAGGGTTCTAGTGGAAGCGGATGCTACCAAAGAGCTTCATTCATTGAGCTTCCTCCACACATGTCAGACTCCTTAGTTCGTGTTTCAACGAGTCGAATGGGGAGCGCGGTTGGGAGAATAAAAAAGTAGATAATGTGAGTGTATTGAAAGAATAAAAAGTAGAGTAGTAGTAGGTGATGAAATAGAGTAGGATAGAGTAGGATTAATAGGATTTCAAAATCCTTACTTTAAATTTCAAAACAAATGGGGGTTTGAGATTGTAAAGTCCAAAGTTCGACAGGGATAGTCGGGAAACAAACATACCCTAATTACACTGCATTGTTCAAGATACAAGTTTGAGGAAAAGTGAAATATCATTTACTCTACTCCAAACTTTAGAAAGCAACATCCAAGACACAACCAAGAGTGCAGCCGAGAGTGTTTGTAATCTTAGGAGTGTGAGGGTCGATGTTAGTCTATTTGTATTGGTTGAATGAATCCAATCATTCCATCAGTATTGATTTTATCTTATCAAATCAAATTTTAGGTTGAATAAGATCACTAGTTACTTGATTGAATAGATTGCTTTTGGTGTGTGGTTTTTCACTACACCTTTTAGGATCTTGTAAGAGGTTCTTGTGTATCTCACTACTTGTTATGGTGATGTTTTTAACCATGAGGTTCGTAGAGTCTGAATTAAGACTATACAAAATTTTGAAATCCTTTGCACTGCGTTTTTAATACTTTCATTTTCATACGTTGTTTTACATGTTGCATAACATTTTCAACAACACTCTGAAAATACACGCACACACACTTTCAAAAACAAACATGCATACTCCCCTGAACAAAATATTACTTCCTCCGTCCCTGAGGAATTTGCACAGTTACTGTTTTGTTCATGTTTTAGCGAATGAATTTTTTATTAGTATTTGAAATGATAAAATAATTTAAGAAGACAGTATGATAGAAGATTGGTGAGACTATCATACCCTATCTTAAAAGTTATTTTATTATTTTAATTATTAATAAATAATTCACTCACTAAAATACGAGCAAAAAAATAAGTGTGCAAATTCTTGTAAAATGAATACTCCCTCTGTCATTTGTTTTTTTAATATTTGTCAGAGAAAGGTTAGTTCCAAGCTTAGTTCAATACTTTTTTTTAGCACGGTTGAATACTTCAATTAACAATAATAAACTAATTATTCATTTATACTCCTCAAATATTCAATGTTACATTTTATGTTATTAGTTTTTTCACATTAAAATCAATTTTATCTCTTTAAGTTTATAAATGTCATTATTATTGTGGTTACCTGATATGAGTGGATTAAAGAGGATTGATGCGCAACAAGAGATCAGACATAATAATACTCCTTCTGTTCTATACTTGTTTGAATAATTTATGTTTTGGTCCATCCCACATTTGTTTGGACATTTCTTTAAATATGACAATAAAACAACCTTGCTTATTACAATTATACCCTCTCAACATCTAAAAAAAATAAAAAAATACACCTCATGTCATTATTTTATACACACTCAAAACCAATTTATCCTCTCATCTACTTTAATAATAAAGTAGAAAAATCTATAATACCCTCAAGTAAAAATAACTTTATCCCATCAAATACTAACAAATAGTTCATACATTAAATACCGTGTCTACAGTAAATGTCCAAACAAGTGCGGGACGGAGGGAGTAATAAATTAATTAGATAGAACAATAAATACTCAAACTCCTCAATCCAATGTGATTAAACTTTTAATGCAATTAAACACAAGAAATCTATTACATGCATAGAGATTTGCTGAGTTTTTTAGGCTCAAACTTAAGATTGGTGATCGATTTATTGTGCCTTAAAGACATTAATTATAGTGCAATGAATGCACTTTGTGTTGACCTAGTATCTTTCGGAATCCATCCATTAAATGCATGGATTTTGCCTTTGGTTTAACAACAATATATATGTCCTTGATGGACAGATTCGGCCCACTATAAACTCGCCAGTTGTACGCTGGGAGAAGATTTTATATATGTTCCTTGATTTACTTCCTTATCTAGGCATGGTCCTACCAACTACCACTGTTTGTTACAAGGATGTCTTTCCTGTCTAGGAGTGATCTTGTTAGACTGGTGCGTCTGTGTCAGTTGGGCTCCGTACTGGGCGAGGTCGAGCTAGTTCGACTCCCGATGTAAGGTTGCTTCCTTGCTAGATGACTCTATCCTAGCTTAACTATAAGTTGCTCGCCATAAGACTCTCTATGCGGATTGTTGCTCGCTCACCAAGCAACTCTCTTTTTAAATTGAGAATCTTTGATTTTCCTTCAATGATAGTTGCTCGCTGCAAGGTGGGATCTTTCTAGAGCGACTTTGCCCACATGGCGGGTCATGGCACTTAGAAATAATCCGTACCACAACAACTTCACTATTTAACCCTCATTAAAAAAAAAATTGTCCCTTTAATATAATAAATAACTCTTATATTAAAATTCGTGCGAATAGCAAATCTTCAAATAAGAACGGAATGGAGAGGCCCCCCACTTATGCGAGACAGACATAATTTGGACATGCTGCTTTAAAATTTAAAAAATAATTGGTGCTGATTTGGCTAGTTTGTATCTCATCTCATGCGTGAGACCGGTATAGTACAAGCTTTTGGTACTATTATTAATATCCAAATATAAGTTCTTAATTAAATACATATCGAATTATTAACAGTAATCCATTAGGGATTGGGGTCATTCAACAACAAATGATTGTACAAGCTTTTGGTATTATTACTAATATCTAAATATAAGTTCTTAATTAAATACATATTGAATTACTGGACAAGCTTTTGGTACTATTACTAATATCTAAATATAAGTTCTTAATTAAATACATATTGAATTATTAACAGTAATCCAACAGGGATTGAGGTCATTCAACAACAAATGATGGAGGAAATACGCGGCTAGATAATTGTGTGACGAAAATTTCTTTACAAAAAATGGTTTTTATCCCATAATTTAATTATTGTTTACTATTTATTTTTCGTCTTAAAAAATCTAACCGTTTAATTTTAGTTCTATAATTAAATTGATTGTCCAATTCTGATCATATTTTTTGTCGAAAAATTGCAAATGACATTGTTAATAGTCACACGCAAGTTAAGTGCCAGTAAAATTTTGTCCTTTTTAAATTTGTAGATTTAAATTTTAGTTTTGACTCAATTTTATGGGTTATCATATGAGTAATTTAATTGAATAAAAATAGTAAAAAAAGAAAAAAAAGAGATAGTAAGCGTTCACCTTAGTGAGGAAATCGAAACCTCCAAATTTTACCAGCACGTGACTTGCATGTGACTTAAACGACATTGTTCGCTATTTTCCGACAAAAAATGGATCAAAATTGAATAATCAACTTAGTTATGGAATCAAAACTGAATAGTTAATTTTTTTTGGTACAAAAAATGAATAGTAGATAAGTTATGAAAGCAAAAACTTATTTTTTTTCTCTAATTTCTCGTTACCTTTTAAGAATTGAAAAGAAAAGGACAAAATTGCGAAGTTGGTTACTGTTTCAGATGATCCAGCAATTGTGTTTCTGATGAACGCTCCGTGACTAATCAATGACGATCAATAATCTGTTTCAAAAAGGAAAAAATGACGATCAATAATCTTCGTATAATTTGAGAAATGAACACTAAATCCATAGTAAAATTTAACGACTCTCTAATCAAAACACTTTTGCTTGTCGCAAATTCGTCATTAAATTTCATAATTAATGCAATGATGAATCGTCTTTGTATGAACTTTTTGAGAGATATTATGAGTTTTAATGTGGCTCTTATGAGCAAATAGTTATGGAGATGGGTGTTGGGTTAGCAATCAGTATGGATCAGTATTCTTAAGTCTAGGTATAGGTCTTTCTTGGTCGAGTCGGTGAGTCTAAATGAGACGAAAAAGTGGTCTTTGTGGTAGAAGGATTTGTATGCGTTGCGTGGAGTCATGAGGGGTGTCTGTTTAGGGATAAGTTGGCCATATGCATTGGGAGTGGGGAGTCCGTCAAATTTTGGTGGGATCCGTGGTGGATATCGAGATTAAAAGATCGTTGTCCAAATTTGTTTCGTTTGTCTTCTTTTAAAGAGGGTAGGGTTAGTGACTATTTTTCGGTATCAGAGGGGAGTAGGGTGTCCAAGTGGAAATATTTTCCTAATTTGAATGCTATTATGGAGTTTATGGATCTTTGGGCATGTATATGCAGGTTGAAACTACAGCCAGGTGTGAAGGACGAGTGGAAGTGGGCTGGACATCCTAGTGGAAGGTTCATAACAAAGGAGATGTACCGTTCATTCGTGGAGACTAATCTATGTTGAGAGCTCGACGTTTTTCCATGGTTGAAGATCTGGTGGAAGGCCATCCCTTCTAAAGTCTCGGCATTTGCATAGAAATCGGTTCGGGACAGAATACCTTATAAAGAAAATATGCTAAAATATGGGTTGACCAGTGTGGTTTAGCACTATGTCCTATCCGCTCGTCTACGGTAGAGTCTTCGGTGCACCTCCTTGTTAGTTGCCCATTTTCTCTCCTTGTTTGGGAGGTTGTTGCTTCGTGATTGGGGAAATCAGCATCTTACTCGACATCTCTGATGGACCATTTCATGGAATTTGTGGCGTTGGAGCGCTCGGCTACTCGAAGGAAAATTAAGAGCTTGATTTGGCAAGGAACTATATGGAAGATCTGGAAGTCCATAAATGAGATCATATTCAAAGAGAGTATCTATTCATTGGAGAATCTTTTAGATGAGATTAAGTTTTGTTCATGGAAGTGGATAAGAGCACATTACCCGTTATCCTTTTATGCTCCATTTGTATTTTGGGAAAATTATCATTTTAATTGTCTCCCCGATAAATTATAGACCGGTTTGTCTCCCCGATGTTATGGGATTAGAGTACCCCTTCTACTCTGTAATGACATTTCATCTTTATTTTTCAAAAAAAAAAAAGTGTATGAACTTTTAACACAATGATACATATACGAGTTTGAATAAAAAATAGTCTCGTAACTTTGGCCTCAAATAGATTTAATCTCATAAGTTTTTTTGTCGTCGATTTAGTCCCAATAATTTTGACAATGTCCAATTTCAGTCCCAAATTGGCCGAAACAGTGTCGTTTTGCCATTTTTATTTGGGGCTTTCCTGTTGATGTTGTGACTTGACTGTCATGTGTACTGTCATGTGTATTTTTAAGTGGGTTTGATTATTTTTTGCCGTCAATTCTGTTTTAATTTTAAGTTTAAAATTTTAATTATATATGCTTGAAATTTCAGCTGTTAAAAATAATACACGTGACAGTCCAGTCATAGCATCCGCCGTAATGCCCCAAATAAAAATGGCAAAATGACGTTGTTCCGGACGATTTGATACTAAAATTGGACATTATCAAAGTTATTGGGACTAAATCGATAACAAAAAAACTTATGTGATTAAATCTATTTGAGACCAAAGTTATGAGACAATTTGCGATTCAAACTCATACATATATATATAGCCTTTTGTTTTCTTTTTATTCAATAAATGTATTCATTCGAGGCAATAAAATTACTATGTCTAGGCAAAATTAATTTGCACGAATTAATATTCATCTTACTCAAATTGTTAAACGTCGTCATTCCTAAATTATACTCTTTGTATTACTGTTTATAAAACAATCTCACTCAAAATTTATTTATTTTTATTTATCACGATATATTTCAATTATTAGATCGAGTTGCAGAGAAGAGTTATACCTTATAACTAGAATTTTGGGGACGGCCGAAATTATTTCACATCAGTAAACAAAGCCTCTTATTTTTATGGGGGAAAAACATTTCTTATTCCCAATTAAACCCTAAATTACTTATTAATTAATATTTAATGGGAGTGGCACTCATGGGCACTCGGGTATACCGTGCACTCATAGTGCATTTTAGAAGCGTGCAACTATACAAAACATAAATGTGCAACTATTTCAAACAGAAGCATGGAACTATATTCCCATATTAACAGTTGCACTTTTCTGTGTAAATAAATCGCACTTTTCCGCATAGCAAGTTGCACGCTTCTAAAATGCACTATGAGTTCACGGTGCCCCCGGGTGCATACAAGACCTAGCCATTTAATGGACGTGTCAAATGGGTTGAATCAAGTAGTACCCAAGGGCAGAGGTCCGGTAGGGGGCTGGCCGTAGCCCCCTTTTATATTAAATAAAAATTATATATTAAAAAATATATATCCAATAGTTCACCAATTTTTTACCTTTAAAAAAAAAAAAAAACTTCTTTCTGTCTTCATTAAATTGACAGTTTACCATCAAGCCACATTAAACTGTATATATAGTGTTTAAATTTTGTGAGCAGATGACATATGGAGGTGAAAGTGCTTTTCAATTTTGTGAGTTTAATGCTTGTGGAATAGTGCTTTGGCAATTACATTCTGGAAGCAGAAGATATTTTTGTCACATTGAGGTTAGTGCCTTTACAATAGAATAATGTAGCTCCTTGTGAAAAATTAGTGCTTTGACAATTACATTATATGGAAGCAGATGATATTTTTAATTAGCAATTACCTTCCCCTAATTTTATATCTAGTGTTTAGATTATTGCTTTGGTAATGGAATATACTAGCTAGATAATATAACTTTGATTCTGTTTTAATGTTAAGAGCGACCTAAAGTTTTTCCCTCACTTCTTTTTTCCATTATCCATCTATTAAAAAATCAAATACTACAAAATTAGTAAAATTGAAAAAGTTATTCTATTATCAAAGCTATGTAACTAGTATACGATTAATTTACTATGGTGGGACAACACAGAATCTAGCTGCCAATTAAAAAAATTTCACTGATAACATTAAAAACATCCTCTGCTCCCACATTCAATATAAAAATAATTCATGCTTTAACACAAGGAACCTACGATGAGTAAAGAGTATATTTACATCTTATAACGGTAATGTAACTCCGACTCCTAATGCGCGTTCAACCTCTTCAATTGCAAAGAATTGAAATTTATCTTGATTCACTATCCCATTAATCAAAGAGATGAAATAAGAAAGCTTACATAAAACGGGAGCATTAGATTTTGAATTAATATAAGCCAACATTCGATGAAAATTAGAATCGTCAACTTCAAAGGCCGTGGTTTCGTCAATTTTCTTAGAGTACTCACCCACAAATCATGCCGCATAATGCTTTCTATTCTTCCTATTTGATCATTTGAACAATAATCGTTGTGCATTTATTTTTGGTGTGGGTTCAATAGTTGAAAAAGAGTTAATGACAGGAGAAATGTTCAGTTTAAAACATGTGGGATTCACAACACTTTATCGTTGTAATTTATGTAAACTCTCTAATGAATGTCCCTCAACATATTGATAAAATAATTAATCTGAAAAACCATAAGAGGCAAAGAAAAGTTGTTTGAGAGTGATGCGAACGAGAAAATAATTTGGCAAAAGCAGGGCCAATAAGTTTGGGGAGGTGCCGCAAGAGATTCCAAGATATTGTCAAAGATAGTGGCCAAGATTTGCAACAAGATTTGCAAGATTATATTATAATTAGATTTATTGTTATTCAAGTTTTATATTTATTATTGCCGTTCAAGCTTAGTCTTTAGTTATTAGAATTGGTCCTTATTAGATTAGATTTGGTCCTTTATTTTATCCAGTAAAAGTCTGTCCTTTTTGGCCCAGTTGCAGTCCTGTTGCCCCTATATATACTTGGGCGTGTTTCATTGTTTTTTCAAGCAGAAAATTAATAAAAAAACCCGTGGCAACTTTGTCAAAACCTAATTGTTTCTTGCCAACCTGAGTTGGGGCAATAATTATTATCGTTCTTTGCGTATTATTTGTGTTTTGCGATCGCGGTTCTCATCAAATTGGTGCTTTCATTGAGAGTAGACGAGAATCGCGAAAGGAATACAGAGAATGGCGGGAACTCATAAGGAAAGAATCGAGGCCTTGGAAGAAGGACTTGAGGCGCTGAAGATTCAGGGGGCCAACACCCTCGTCAAATTGGAAGCGGTAATTGCAACGGTGGCGCGACTAGACCACTCAAACGGAAAATCAACACATCGCCGGGGAAGAAAGAAAGAGACCAGCTCATCATCCGGTGCGAACAATTCGACCGAAACCGAATCGGAGGACACCAACCCAAGTCGACGCGATGAGACCGATGAGGCAAGGCAGAGGGGCGATGTACGTTCGAATCGGCCGAAACTCACTTGTCCAACATTCAAGGGGGATGACCCGATATCTTGGCTTAGTCGGGCAAATCAATATTTTTATATACACGACATCAAACGAGGTGAAAAGGTACATTATGCTGCTTACTATATGGAGGGTGAAGCTAACATATGGTGGCAATGGATTAGTCGTATTTATAGGAAGAAGGAGAAGACCCTAAGCTGGAAAGATTTCGAGAAGGAGTCAATTGTTCGTTTTGGACCATCCGAGTACACAGATTATGACGAAGCACTATCGCGAGTCAAGCAGGGCGGTACTCTATGAGAATATCAGAAAGAATTTGAGAGGCTGGCAAGTCGCGTACACGATTGGCCCGAAAAGGCATTGGTGGGGGCATTCGAGAGCGGGCCGAAGTTTGATTTAGCTTGTTGAAGTCAGGGTTTACCGGCCGAAGACATATTTGGAGGCGGTGAAAATTGCGACTCAGACGCATCATCTCTCACGCGAAGAAGGGGAAGGGCTCGGAGATACGCAAGATCAGTTTTAATTCCGGGGAGTTTTGATCGGAAAGTAAAGAGGCGGAGGCCGTACCGATCGAGAAGGGTGGTAAAGAGGAAGGTAAGGCGGAACTATCGGGAGTGAAGCGACTTTCATGGGATGAGATGCAAAGGCGGCGTGAAAAGGGATTGTGTTTTAATTGTGACGAAAGGTTTGTACCCGGGCATAGGTGTGAATCCGCACAAGCGTTTCTCATTGAACCCGTGGAATTGGAGTGTGAAGACGGGAGGGATGCGGAGGTGTCGTTACATGCGATGACGGGAGAGAATAGACCGAGGCCGATGAAGTTGATTGCGCACGTTCGGAGTTAGCCGGTTAAGGTTCTCTGGATAATGGGTCAACGTACAACTTCATTAATCAAGAATTAGCGAGCAAGCTTGATCTCAAGACTTCAAGAGTGATACCATTTAACGTGAGGGTTGCTTGTGGAAAAAAATTAGAATGCGATGTTGTGTACAAAGATATCCCTATGGACATGCAAGGGATTGAGACGAGGGTTGATTTATTCGCTCTTCTGCTCGTAGGGCCGGATATCGTCTTGGGAATTCAATGGATGAAGGAATTGGGGCCGGTTAGCACCAATTATAGGAAAGGTACAATGGAGTTTGAATGGGAAGGAGGTAGGGTGACGTTGAAGTCGCGGGTCAAGGGAAAGGATGTGTGGGAAATTCTTGATAGGAAGGAGGAATGTTTGCCGGATTTAGTCCTTGAGGACAAGGACGTTCTTGAAGGGGGCGGGAATGATGCAAACGAGGAAATAATTTGGCAAAAACAGGGCCAATAAGTTTGGGGAGGTGCCGCAAGAGATTCCAAGATATTGTCAAAGATAGTGGCCAAGATTTGCAACAAGATTTGCAAGATTATATTATAATTAGATTTATTATTATTCAAGTTTTATATTTATTATTGCCGTTCAAGTTTAGTCTTTAGTTATTAGAATTGGTCCTTATTAGATTAGATTTGGTCCTTTAGTTTATCCAGTAAAAGTCGGTCCTTTTTGGCCCAGTTGCAGTCCTGTTGCCCCTATATACACTTCGGCGTGTTTCATTGTTTTTTCAAGCAGAAAATTAATAAAAAAAACCCTTGGTAACTTTGTCAAAACCTAATTATTTCTTGCCAACCTGAGTTGGGGCAACAATTATTATCGTTCTTTGCGTATTATTTGTGTTTTGCGATCTCGGTTCTCATCAGAGAGTTACAACTACAATTAAATATCTTCAATATCTTTCCTTGCAAATATGTGAGTTGAGAGGACACGACGAGTTGGTATCTTCCAAAAATCGAGGTAATCTCAATGAATTGATAAAACTTTTAGAAAAGCTAGATAAATATTGAAATTAATAACATTGTTTAAGAGAATGCTCCTTTAAATGCGAGGTATACATCACCAATCGTTCAAAGTACGATTTTTTTGTATAATTGGTAGTTGGTGAGAAAAAAAATTAACAGAGAGATTAGTGATTCAAAGTTTTGTATTTCACTTGATGAAGCTAAATATATATTTAATAAGAACATATGATTATTGTGTTAAGATCTGTTAATGTTGATGGTCTCTTAAAAGAGTGTTTTCTTGACATTGTACAAGTTAAAAAAATATTGTTGTAACACTAAAGAAAAAAATATGTCCTGTCTTAAGTCGGCATAACCTGCAAATATGCAATATGGGGTGTCAAGGTCACTGAAGGATTTATGTGGAGGCAAGGCATGGAAAATGTCTTGCCTCAATTTTTTTTTATAATGTATAACTTCCTCCGTCCACCAAAACTGTGTTCACTTTCCTTATTTGTCCGTCTACCAAAAGTGTGCTAATTCCTTTTATGGACACACTCACTTTATCTCCACCCTCCAATCATCACTTAATTACTCATATTGACATTGTACTTTACCCAAAAAATTTACTCTATCTATAAATAGACCCCACAATACCCTATAATACCTTTTACTATATATATCTTTTCTTAAAACATATGCCAAAGAATTGAGTATAGGTTTGGTGGACAGAGGGAGTATATATATTTTCTGTAATGTCCCACGTCTAAAATTAATTAAACAGAGTAATATTAGCAAGCCTCAATAGGAGGTGCGATCTCCCTTCCTCCGTCTATTCCATCCGACACCTTCCTTCGCCGGTGCCACGGCGGGACCCCCACCCGTCGCCGGTCATGGCATTACCATTGGGCGATGTTGCCCGCACCATATGTTCAATCTTTGCCAAATTAGCGGATCCCAATTTCTTGGAGGCAATGATCGCGACTGATACTCGGAATCAACCCACGCCTAATCACTCACCGCAGACTCAGTCGTTACTGCACAGTGATGATCCCCCGCTCGTTCTCGGTGAGAACGCACAATCCCTTCCAGATCATCACTCGTCTCCAATGATGGCGGCTGCTATGCACAACACTAACCCTAACGTTGTGGAGTTTAGTCCACATGGCGTCATGACTGCCGGAACCGGAGCCTCTCTGGATTTCGGCTATACGGGTATCGCATCCCTTTCCTCTCCCTCTCAATTAATTTCGATTCCTGTTTC
The DNA here is from genome assembly GCA_037126765.1 of Stenogyne calaminthoides. Classification (NCBI taxonomy): domain Eukaryota; kingdom Viridiplantae; phylum Streptophyta; class Magnoliopsida; order Lamiales; family Lamiaceae; genus Stenogyne; species Stenogyne calaminthoides. The sequence continues at coordinate 22,977,422 of JBBCBC010000025.1, forward strand.
TGGCTCTTTGTCGTCCAACTTGCAGGTTCACAAACTTGGGATTGATGATTCACGCCAATCAACTTCGTGTGTTGTTACATCCTCTATTGCTATGGAATCCCTTCCACTTGGCGTACAAATGGCCGGAACCAAGCACCCCTTAGATTCTGGCATTACGGGTATTATACCAACTCTCAATTCGAACAATAAACTTTCTATATTGCATGGTACTGGTTCTGCTCCCTCTGTGTAGGTTGAGCACTCGTGTATGCAGCGACCTGTTGCAGGTTCATCTTGGATAGAACCCCATGTTGTCCCCCCTCTACCAACAGTGCTCCAGCCAGGTGCCGACACATCTTTGGGGCTGCAGGGGATCCAACGGGATGGCATTGCGCCTCCCTTCAACTCTGTGGTCATGGCTACTGCATCTGGCCTCAGAGCTTCTTCGACAGCACATAACACGGGAGGCTGCGTAACATCTAATGTTACGCAGCACACTGGTACTTCTCCTCCCATTTTTGGTTCATATGTTGCCCCTATTTCGAATAGTGTTGCTGCTGTTGCACATATGCAGGATACAGGCCGCAGTATGTTCCCATCTGCCCACGTGGAGGAGTATATCAAAAGGCAAGCTATTATAACACCCCCACCTATCCGTAAGGGAGACTACCTTTCTGTCAATATTGACGATCAGATTCACCAAATGGGGGTCCGTGAGCATGCTAATTCACTTATTGCTAAAGTCCTATTGAAAGTTAAGGTTGAACCTATGTCCTCGACAGAACTATGCGCTGCTATAAATGAGGTTTGGGAGATTCCGGGTGGCTGGCAATTCTTGCCCATGGGCAGGGGCTTTTATAGCATTCATATGGCTAACTATCTTGAAAAAGAACGAATCCTTACTCGTCGTATTTGGCCCTTTAAATACGGTACGGTCAAACTTCAGAGATGGACCCCGGAATTTAATCCGTACAAATTCAATTCCCCGATTGTCAACGTTTGGATCCGCATCTATGAGTTGCCTCCGGAGTACTTTTATGAACCAATTGTTCGGGCTCTTGCTTCCGCCATCGGTCCTGCGGTTGCTATAGATGAACGTACAAGATGTCGGAAAATGCTTCACTATGCTAAGGTCCTTGTCGAAATCGACCTGCGCAAAGAAAAGGAAAACTTTCTGATGTATGAACGATCGGGGCACTGTGCTATGGTGTCCTTGGGTTACGAGAGTCACCCTTCTTATTGCTTTGCTTGTGAATCTGTTGGTCACGCTTCGTCTGAGTGTAAACACACTCCGGAGGCCGGATTTAAACTCCGGCTCCGTTGCCGGGGCCATCGACTACTGGGTTACCTAAACCACTAAAGAGTTGGGTCCAGTGCGGGCAATCCCACCAACCCACTACCACCCCTCTGGCTGGTACATGGTACTCTTTCCAAATTACTACTTTACAGTATCACAAAGACTACCATAAGCCGCCCTACATCACACCCGCCGGCCGCTACACCCTAAATTTCCGGCATACCCCCCCGCAACTCCCTCAGACGCCTTTATGTTGATACACGAAGGTTCGCTGAAGCTCAAGCAAATTGCTAAATTTTACCTTCGTAGCTCTCCATTTGTCACAACCGCCTCCTCGCCGGAGATATGATTCCTTTGCATGGATCCGCCCCATGCTAACGCCCACTTTGCTCCGGATGGACACAGTCTAACGATGGTTTTGAACGGTCCCACGGCGAAGTCGGTCTCCCCCTTCCATCACTCCAAACCTCCCTTCCTACTTCCAATGCTTTATGACGCTTATGCCCTCAGGCCTTCCACGGGAGGGGTGAAACAACCCTCGATTAGATAATGAGGCCCACATAACTTCCCCCAACGACCCTCTCTCCTCCGATAAAGTTGTTCAACAACCCAAATGGAGTAGGTTGCCCAAAGGCTTAAAACGAAAACAGACTCCCTCGGGCCTATATATACTGCGATTAGTGTGTGTCATTTCTTTGGCTTACTACTGGAACCGACATCGACTACCTTTTTCAGATGACCCCCATTTGGACACAACAGGTATGTCTCATTCTGGTCTTGGGGCGGATGAATGTGAGCAGAAAAATAACCCGCCCGCGCAACGGGTCGTATTTGGGTGATTTATGATCTATCTCGCTTGGAATGCATGTGGGTTGGGTAACGAGCAAGCGGGGAGAGTTCTTGATCACCTTTGCCTTACCCACCATCCAGAGGTTCTTATCTTTGAGCCTAAGATCAACAAAGAATGAGACTGCCTCGCAATTTCCTTTCAAGCTTATTCTCATTCTTTGCGAAAAATCAAAAAATTTAACATGAAGTTTAACATATGGGTCCTTTGCCGTAGCCCACAAATTGGCTCGCCACTTGCCATCTTGTGTTGGCTATGTTCCGAACAATTTCGCATACATAAACCGTGAGGTCCCGATTAAAACCGATTTTTCTTGGCAAGGAAGCAAACATTTCATTTAATGCATATAAAAACAGGGGTGAGGGCAGAGTGATTCCAGATTTTTCGCTTTTAAGAACAATGTGTGTTTTGCTTAATCGAATGCATATGGCAAGTAAGAACATAAAGCAAAGTAAAGAACACACGATTTTATAGTGGTTGAGTCCAACTCCTACATCTACTCTTCCCTATCATCGTGGGCACCTACTTAACCAAACTGGACTTAGTTTAACGTGTTAGTCCAACACCCAACAGAGATGTTTACCGAGTTCACACTCAAGCGGGACTTATCACCCTCACGGGATTGCTTACCCTCCCTTTGGGATTGCTAGATGTTTACCGAAGTTCACACTCACCTACAAACTTATCCTATCAAACCATTTGGGTAAGGTTTGTTTGGTTTCCAACTATGGTGAGATTTTCCCTTACATTTGTTTAGCCTCAATGCTAAGGTTGGGAAAATCTCTCTAAGCTTAGGATACATCGTGGGTTGCTTAGATTGGGTTCTAGAACACTCTTTGAATATATGCGTGTATTTCTTGTTCAGTGTTCTATGGTGGGAATGCTTGAATATAAGGCTCTTGGCTCTGTAGCATCTTTTGCATATTCTCCACACATCCACACAAATAATGAAGGAAGAACTTGTACTTATAGTGTGGATTTGAATGTTACCGTTGGATGGAGTCACATTCAAATCCATACTATTCATAACTTCTTTGCAAAACTTTTCAGTTTTGGTTGTCTTCCTCTCGTTGGTCCACGTCAGCTGATTCTAACGGTTATATTCCTCAGATTCCTCGCCTTGGAATCATTGAGATTCTCGAGTCTCGGTGTCTTGATTCCATCTGTGCCTTCAGTCTATCTCGAGCCCCGGTGACTTCTCTTGGGCGGACCTATGCGATCGGACATCTTGACACTTTCCAATTTGGTGAGTTCGGTTTTTCCATCTTCGGACAATCGACCTAGGTCAATTTGCTTTTCAGCTAAGCCCGATCATCAATGGTATTCGATTCTCGATGAATATGACTTGGATAGCTTCTCTTGGATGACTTCTTTTGAGGATGACTTCTTTTCGATACGGTATATGGATTTCTAGTTCTCGATATCCGATTTCTTCTCTTTGATCGTCGGCTTACATGATCGGATCGGTGCCTCTGTCAGTCGACATGGTATATCTCCATTGATTAGTACATCGAGTTAGCATATTAGGTTAGCATATCGGTTTAGCACATCGATCTCAATCGCGATAAAGTCTTGATCATCTGCTCATCTTCATATACGATCTCGATCATATGCGATCTACGATCGGTCTCATCCATTCTCTTGATCTGCAACTTATCTTCCGATCTTCCGGTCATTTCTTTTTCGATCGGCTTATACGCTCTTCCGATCACCAGATCGGCTGTCTCGTTTCTTCCGGTCATCATCGATCAAGTCATCCGTCATCGATCTTTCGATCACCGGCTTTTCTTTTCTTCTTTCGATTTTGCTGTTTTCGTGAGTTAACTCCGAACTCATCTTACTCATCCGATCTCGTCGGTCTCATCCACAACCTCGCCCGATCTCGATCATCTACGCCTGATTTCGGGAGTTCCCTCAATTTGTTCTCGTTCCCCTCAACTTGTTATTCGAGATTAGCTTCAAAAAGCACAAGTTGATAATGTTTTGGCATAATTCATCAAAACTAAAATATCCAACAATTTCCCTTTTTTTTTGATAATGACGCCAAAACATCGAATATATGCATTTTAAAGAAGCGGGTTTTTCTTTTAAAAGATCGATTCTGTGGTTACTTTGAAATCAAGGAACCGTTTGAACACCTGCTCGATACCACTTTGTGAGGTCCCGATTAAAAACCGATTTTAAGGCGTCTGGAAGCAAACATTTCATTTAATGCATATAAAAGCAGGGGTGAGGCGAGTGATTCCGGATTTTTCGCTTTTTAAGAACAATGTGTGTTTTGCTTAATCGAATGCATATGGCAAAGTAAGAACATAAAGCAAAAAAAGAACACACGATTTTATAGTGGTTCGAGTCCAACTCCTACATCCACTCTTCCCTATCATCGGGGGCACCTACTTAACCAACCTGGACTTAGTTTAACGTGTTAGTCCAACACCCAATGAGATGTTTACCGAGTTCACACTCAAAGCGGGACTTATCACCCTCTGGGATTTGCCTACCCTCCTTTTCGGGATTGCTAGATGTTTACCGAAGTTCACACTCACCTACAAACTTATCCTATCAAACTGATTTTGGGTAAGGTTTGTTTTCGTTTCAACTATGGTGAGATTTTCCCTTACATTTGTTTAGCCTCAATCTTAAGGTTGGGAAAACCTCTCTAAGCTTAGGATACATCGTGGGTTGCTTAGATTGGGTTCTAGAACACTCTTTGAATATAAGCGTGTATTTCTTGTTCAAATTGTTCTATGGTGGGAATGCTTGAATATAAGGCTCTTGGCTCTGAAGCATCTTTTGCATATTCTCCACACATCCACACAAATAATGAAGGAAGAACTTGTACTTATAGTGTGGATTTGAATGTTACCGATTGGATGGAGTCACATTCAAATCCATACTATTCTCAGAACTTCTTGACTTTTCCAGTCGGGTTGTCTTCCTCTCGTTGGTCCACGTCACCGATTCTAACGGCTTATATTCCTCCATTCCTCGCCTTGGAATCATTCAGATTCTCCGAGTCTCGGTGTCTTCGGTTCCATCCCGAGCCTTCAGTCTATCCGAGCCTTCAAATTGACTTCTCTTCACGGACCTTGTCTCGATCGGGGCATCCGATTTTCAGCCGACCGAGTTGATTCTTCTGTCTTGAGACAATCGACCCTCAGTCGCTGCTTTTCAATTGCTTGATCGCCATTAGCATTGATTCTCGATGATATGACGAGATGACTTCTCTTGAGATAAACCTTTTAGATGACCTTTTACGTCTACGGTATCACGGTTTCTAGTTCTACGATGCTCGATTTCTTCTGCTTTGGTTGATCGCTCCATGATCGGTCGATATAGTACTCAGTCGGTATGCTCGGTACTCTCTACGTCGAGATTAGTACCTTCGAGTTAGCATATTAAGTTAGCGTATGGGTTAGCACATGATCTCAATCACGTCGATCTTGATCATCTGCTCATCTTCTGTCTGATCTCGTCGGTCTCATCTATCCTCTTCGTCTATGACCTTATCTACGATCATACAGTCGATTTTCTTTCCCGACATGCCACTCTTGATCACCGGATCGCTAATGCATTCTTCTGGTCATCGATCTTGATCTGGTAGCTTAGCTTTTCTTCTCTTGATTTTGCTGACTCATCGGTTAACTGGAACTCATCTTACTCATCGATCTCGATGGTCTCTAAATACGCAACCTGCCTCGATCTCGATCATCTACGTCGATTTCGTGAGTTCCCCTCAATTTGTTCTCTCGTTCCCCCTCAACTTGTTATCTGTAGATTAGCTTCAAAAGCACAAGTTGATAATGTTTTGGCATAATTCATCAAAACTAAAATATCCCAACATAAACTTTTTCACCTATTCCTTGACTTCCCCAAACATCCTTTTAGAGCTCAGATTAAATAAATTTGGTCTCCTATCTTTCCAAAGAAAAAAAAAAAAAAAAGGAATTTCAGATATCTAAAATCGGTTCTCACGAATCAATAATTCTAAATCTCATAAGAGAAGACAAAAATCTTCTTACCTTCGACTCTTAACATTTGATTATTGGAAAACCAAGGTCAATCAATCCCTTTTCTAAATGAGGAAGTCTCCCCCTCAAATAAATAAGGGAGCAAAAGAATTGTAGATAGAAAGAATGAAAAGAAAAATGAAAGGCAAAGCCTTATCAACAGCAGTTTCGGCATACAACCGGGAAGGAGGGTTTGTATTAGCCACCATCTGTTTGGTTGATTCGGTCCTAGTCTTCGTTCATTCTAAGAACTCTGGTATTCTTTGACGCACTCTTTGGCTTGATCTTCTTAATATCACTGATGCGGCTATTTGCATTATGGGGGATTTCAATGTAGTTCTAGGTGCTCATGAACGTTCATCGGGGGTACTCTCACTTACTACTCCTACTACGGAATTCCAGGAATTCATTACTGCTCGAGACCTTTTCGACATTGACCCTATTGGTAGCCGTTTTACCTGGTCCACTAGGCGTAACTCGGGTCTTGTTGCGGCTTGGCTAGACCGTGCCCTTGCCTCCCAAGCCTTTATTGACCTTTGTGAGAACGTTGAGCTTCTGGTTCTTCCATTGCTTTGCTCTGATCACCGCCCTATTCGTCTCCGCACTTGTTCGGGCTCTCCTCCAGCTCCTCGTCCTTTTCTTTTTCAAGACATGTGGACTCTTCATGAGGCTTTTGGCCCCTTGGTCCGACTTACTTGGAAAACTCCTACTCTGGGGGATCCGATTCATGTGTTCCTTTCGAAGCTACGTCGTCTCAAGTCCCAACTCATTGGTTGGAATCAGCAGGTATTCCGGAATGTCTTTACGGAACTTCAACAGACCTCTACGGAGCTTGATGTTATTCAGAGGGAGATCACTGATGTGGGTGACACTCAGGACCTCTTTGATAGGGAGATGGATCAGATTGGTAAGGTTAATGATCTTCTTTCCCGACGCCACTCTTTCCTTGCTCAGAAGAATCGGCTGCAATGGCTTAAGGATGGAGATCATAATTCGTCCTTTTTTCATTGGTTACATAGTGCCAAGAAGTCCAGTGCTTCCATTTCTACCGTGCAGGTTGGCAACACCTTCATCACTATTGCTTCTGACATTGGTCGTCATATTGTGGATTATTATGAGCTCCTTTTCAAGGAGGATCCCACTCTGAGTCACAGTTACTCTATTCTTGATTCCTTTCATTGGAAGACTGTTTCTGCTCACCACAATGAGATTCTCACGGCTCTTCCTTCAATGGATGAGGTTCACGATGCAGTCTTTGGCCTTGTCCCTACTAGTTCCCCTGGTCCCGATGGTTATGGGGGTTTCTTCTATCAGAAATTGTTGGGATATTTTAGTTTTGATGAATTATGCCAAAACATTATGAACTTGTGTTATTGAAGCTAATTTACAGATAACAAGTTGAGGGGGAACGAAAGAACAAATTAAGGGGGAACTCACGGAATCAGAAGTAGATGATCGAGATCAGACGTGGCTGCAGACGAGGCTGCAGACGAGACTGATCGAGATCAGATGAGTTAGATGAGTTCCGAGTTAAACTGATGAGCTGTGCAAATCAGAAGAGAAGAAAAGCTAAGCCAGCATATCAGAAGAGAATGTTGGAAATCAGAAGATGAGCAGATGAGACTGATCAAGATCATAAATGCTGGGATGTGATCTCGGAGGATGTTTTTGCTGCCATCTCCTATATTCTCACTTCCTTGGATTTACCTTCTGGTTTGAACTCTTGTCTTGTCACCCTCATCCCGAAGGTTGCTGATTCGATTCGGGTTACTGATTTCCATCCGATTGTCATGGGCAACTTCATTTACAAGGTTTACACCAAGATCATTGCTACCAGACTTGGTGGTTTCATCGGGGACATTCTCTCTGGCTCTCAGTTCGGGTTTATTCTGGGCAGACGTATTCATACCTGTATTGCCCATGCTTCTGAGACGATCAACAGTCTTAATATGGGCAGATATGGCACCATGGCTCTTAATATTGATATCACCAAGGCCTTCGACACCATCTCTTGCGGCTTTCTTCTCCAGGTCCTCCGCTGTATGGGCTTCTCGGTCCAATTTGTTGAGATGGTCACCCACATTCTTCGTTCGGCTCGTCTCTCCATTCTTGTTAATGTCACCTCCCATGGCTACTTTTCTGGTTCCTGGGGTGTTCGACAAGGGGACCCTCTTTCCCCCCTCCTCTTCTGCCTTGCTGAAGAGGCTCTTGTCCGTTGGATTGATCATGGTATTGCCACTTCTTATCTCATTGTCCACCGTAGCCTCCCTCGGCACCTTCTCTATGCGGATGATATCTTGATCTTTCTTGAGGCCACTCGGGCTAATGGCCGACACATTAGACAGCTTCTTGACGATTATGGTCGTGTCTCGGGTCAGATCTACAGTCCTTCAAAATCCAGGATCTTTTACGGGGATAAAGTGACGGATCGCATGAGGAATTACATACGCATATGCACATCTATCTCCACTGGCTCTCTTCCCTTCACCTATCTTGGTGTCCCCATTTTCGTGGGTTCTCCGAAGGTTAGTCACCTCATGGCTGTTGCTGACTCGGTTATCCTGAAGTTCTCCAAATGGAAGGGCAATTCCCTTTCTCTCGCTGGTAGACGTTGCCTTATCAATAGTGTAATCACGAGTTCTCTTATGCACACGATGATGGTGTACAAGTGGCCTAGGCCGCTGTTGCTTAAGATTGAGACGGTTATTCGTAACTTTCTCTGGACCGGCGACATTTTGAAGAAAGGTTTCTACAATGTGGACTGGGCTAGATGTTGTGCTCCTATTACCGAGGAGGCCTCGGTATTCGCTCAATCAGGCTTGCTAACGCCTCCTTTATTTGCAAGCTGACTTGGGACACCATTACCTCCTCTGATGACACTTCCCGTCTCCTTAGGGAATGGTATTTCACGAGGGACGGCAAACCTCTGAGTGTCCAGCGTCGTTCTTCTATATGTACGGCATTACATGCTCATGATCGGAGAGTCGATGAGGGTTCTTACTGGTTGATTGGATGTCACTCGGCAGTGAAGTTCTGGACGGACAACTGGCTGGGTTATCGGTTGGCTGACAACATCGATTTGCCTTCGGACTTCTTGCAGCACTTCGACTGCACTGTTGGGGATTATTTCATTGATGGTGTTTGGTACTTCACTAGCTACTTCTTCACGACCCATCTTGACTTGGTCTTGGATATTCTGTAGACCCCGATCCATAAGGCCGACCAGCGAGTCTGGCCAGAGTCTGGAACTGGTATGCTTACTTCGAGGCGGGCTTATGATCTCCTCCAGTCTCCTATCCTTAGGAAGTCTTGGGCCCCCTGGCTCTGGGCACCTTTCATTCCGCAGTTGCGTAGCACCACTGTTTGGTGTGCCATCTGGAATAAGTTGCCAACTTCTGACGTCGTCCATCGTATCTTGGGAGTTTCGGGTCCTACGATTTGCCCACTTTGCTTGAGTGCACCGGAAACTCAGGAGCATCTTCTGATGGAGTGCAGGTTCACTCGTTCTCTTTTCACCTCTATCCGTGATATATTTGGTGTTCAGCTTTGCTTTGATTGGGGCTTTTCCAGCTTGCTTTTACAGGCTCAACAGGTTGTACGGGGTAAGCAGATCACAAACATATGGCGTCTTACCTTCATCACCACTGTCTGGACTATTTGGACGACTCAAAATAAGGTTGTTCATGAGGACGCTCGTCCCTCTCATCACGGTTGCATGGTCCTCATTCTGGGCCTTGTTCGTGAGATCCAGTCCTTCAAGATTGGTACAATGCATGATCTTCAGGATTTATCCATTTGTAGGCGGCTCCTTATTCCCAGCGTCCCGAGACCTCCTTTGATTACCACAGTCGTTCACTGGAGGCCGCCACCTTCGGGGTGTTACAAGCTAAATGTGGATAGAAGTGCCGAGGCGGGTCGTATATATGCGGGTTGTGTCACTCGTAACTCTAGGGGCCTGTTTGTTGTTGCCTTCTCTATCACTTTGGGGAGCGGTATTGCTTTGGATGCTGAGATTCTTGCCGGTATGCATGTGGTTGTTTTTGCACGTGCTAGAGGTTGGACTAACCTTTGGGTTGAATCGGATCGTGAGCTAGCTGTCAAAGTCCTTACTTGCAGCGGCCGTGACATTCCTTGGTGTATCAAAGCTTGTTGGCCGAAGTACTAGGAGGCCAGGAATAATGTAACTCTCACTGTCTCACATATCTATCGCGAGGGTAATTCCATTGCTGATCATCTTGCCAGACTTCACTCGGATTATATTTGGATGGGGGGTTGTCCCAGTTTTCTTTGTAATATGCTTTTTTCTGATATGAATAAGGATTACTTTTGTCTTACGAAGTAACCCCTTTTAGAGGAGTTTCCCTTTTTCCCTTCGCTAGGGGTTTTGCCCCAAGGGGGGGTTTTACCCTAGCAAGGTTTTTAGTGGGGCTCCGGCCTCTGGTACGATCTGTGTACTTATGGCTCTAGGTTTTTTCTTTTTATTTTAGGTATCGCTTATGCTTCTAGCAAGCCTCAACAGTATTAATCAATAAGTTCAATAGTATTACCACCAGATAACAAAAGTATTAGCTATAGAAATAATGAATATGTAATCTAACTCGTCACCAGCCGTAATCAATGATCACCATCATATAACAAGCCTGCGATTATATGATGGGGATTAGAAGCGAACGAGAGATGTTATGAAATTAGAAGGTGAGTCACTTAGCTCATAATATTAACTCTCGCAAGAACACTCATGGATTTCTGGGAATCACAATATATCTGTAATCACAAAAGTATAATTTATTAGTGTTCATTCATACGGAGAAGAAGAAATCTGAAGCTATAGGAATTACCTCACTCAACCACACCTCGTTTGTCATGCGCGAGTCCAAAAATATTGTGCGTGTTCATCAAACTGTTGCACTTGTCAGGTGTACGGTTATTCCATCATCCGTCCGATTAATTCAATGATTGAAGGCGGAGATAATTCAGGAGATAGGTGGGTCGTGACAAAGAATAAGTAGCCCAGTTACTTATTTAATTAAAAGCCCAAAACTCAGAAAGTAGAGAACGACCCAACTAAAGAAATCAACCCATTACTTATTCAGGACAGAAGTCGCATAATCAGAGACGCGATAATGCCCTCCCCTTCATTTGACTTGTCCTCAAGCCAAAAAATCAGGAAATTTAACTTTGACCACATCGGCGCTCTCCCAATTAGCCGTTTCAGGGAGGCCGTTACTCCACTGCACCAGTATATGTTCTACGGTCCGGTTCTGTTTCTTCACAATGCGACGGCCCAAGATAGCTACAGGTACGTCGATGGCTTCTCCCTCCTCATTGGTATCTGGTAGTTGAGTTTGTGCAGTGTATTTATTCTTGATTTGCTTCTTAAGTTGTGACACGTGAAACACTGGGTGTAGGCGACACCCATTAGGCAATTTGAGCTTGTAAGCGACTTCACCAATAGCTTCTATAACTCTGTAGGGACCGAAATACTTGACTGATAATTTACTTTGCCTTCTTAATTGGTCTGGTGCATTACGGAAAGGTTGCATCCTAACAGATACAAAATCACCCACTTCAAATTTCCTCTCTGAGCGATGTAAATCCGCATAATGCTTCATTCTTTGCATAGCTGAACTGAGATTCTCCTTCAAAATCGGTATAATCTTTTGCCTCTCCAGCAACATATCCCTTGCCTCATTAGATTCACTCTGTAAATATGGTCCAAGCCCGAGTTGAATCGGTTTGTAACTGTATAAGGCCTCGAATGGAGTCATCTGAATGGATTGGTGATAATTGGAATTATACCACCATTCAGGTAATGCTAGCCACTTCACCCATTTAGTTGGCTTTAGGAAGGTCATACACCTTAGATAAGTCTCCAAACACTTGTTAACTCTCTCACTCTGCCCATCTGTTTGTGGATGGTGTGCAGTGCTCATATGTAGTTGTACTCCAGCAAGTTTGAATAAGGACTTCCAGAAAAGACTCTGAAACACCACATCCCTATCACTTATGATAATCTCAGGAAATCCATGTAGCTTGTATACCTGATTAAGATAGATTTCAACAATGCTTTCAGCGGTGTATGGATGTCTGAGTGCAATGAAATGACTATACTTAGTCATTCTGTCTACTATAACCCATATCACACTCTTACCCTCTGCCATGGGTAAAGCTTCAATAAAATCCATGGTAACTTGACTCCAGGGCTTTTTTGGTACCATGAGTGGTTGTGGTAACCCAGGATAGGGAACACTCTCAGTTTTACATTTTTTGCACACATCACAAGCACCAATGTACTCTTCTAAATCTTTTTTCATACCCATCCAATAAAATAATCCTTTAGCCTTCTTATAACTAGCTTGCATTCCAGAATGTCCTCCAATAGAGGAATTGTGAATGGCCTCCATTATTTTAGTCCTGATAGAAGCAGAGCTCCCTACCCATATCCTTCCCTTGTATTTAAGAATTCCATCTCTGACTGGATATTTCTCATCAGTATCAGGAGTGAGTAGTACATGAACCATGATTTGTTTAGTTCTCTCATCATCCTTGTAGCTGGACTTGATTTCTTCTATCCATTGTGGCTCTATCTTTGTACCAGTGACTCTCATACTCATCAAATCTCCCTCTTCCTGCTCATATTGCCTGGATAAAGCATCAACTGCTTTATTCTCTTTCCCTTCTTGTATTCTATGGTGTAATCATGTCCCATAAGCTTGATTGTCCATTTCTGCTGAAGGATATTACTCAGCCTCTGCTCTTTGAGGTGCTTAAGGCTGGAATGGTCTGTTTTAATCACAAATTTGCTGCCATTCAAATAATGACTCCACTTGGTTACTGCTGTCATTATAGCAAGTAACTCTTTCTCATAGGTGGATAAGGTCTGGTTTCTAGGGCATAAACTCTGACTAAAATAAGCAATGGGTTGGCCCTTTTGCATGAGAACGACTCCAATCCCATTAGCACATGCATCTGTCTCTAGCACAAATGATTGAGTAAAATCAGGCATTGCTAGAACAGGGGCTTCAGTCATCATTTTCTTGAGTTTTTCAAATGCCTCATCAGCTTTAGCACTCCATTAGAAGCAATCTTTCCTCATTAATTGAGTCAGGGGTCTAGAACATATGCCATACCCTTTAATAAACCTTCCATAATATCCAGTGAGACCCGAGAATCCCCTGAGGCCTTTAATATTCTTGGGTTTAGTACCATACTCTTGATCTTCTCAGGATCTGTCTTCACACCTTTCCTGAAATTATGTGCCCAGATATTCAACTTGTTCCACTCAAAAAACACATTTGCTTCTCTTGGCATATAATTGGTGTTCTTCTAAGAGTTGCATCACTTCATTGAGATGCTCTGCATGAGTTTTCACATCTGGGCTATAGACTAGTATATCATCAAAAAACACCAGCACACACTTTCTGATCAAGCTCACAAAAACTTTATTCATCATGTTATGAAATGTGACTGGAGCATTAGTGAGTCCAAAAGGCATTACTTTGAACTCAAACAATCCACAGTGAGTGATAAATGTTGTTTTGTGCATGTCTTCCTTTTTTACCAGAATTTGGAAATAACCCTGCCTAAGGTCTATTTTTGAAAATACTGTTGAACCATGTAACTCAGTAAGTAAATCTTCAATTACTGGCATAGGGTATTTATTCTTGATAGTTTGATCATTGAGCTTTCTGTAATCTACACAAAACCTCCATGTGTGATCCTTCTTTTTTACTAGTATAGTAGGACTAGCAAAAGGACTAGAACTCACCTCAATGATATCTTGTGTCAGCATGTCTTTCACCATCTTCTCAATCTCGTTTTTTAAGGCATGTGAGTATATGTATGCTCTTTGAAAAATGGGTTGTGTGCCAAGCTTCAAGTTGATCTCATGCTCTATCTTCCTTTTTGGTGGCAACCCACTGAGTTCTGCAAAAACACCTTCATATTTTCTCCAAGACGCCAAAGATAGTGCCCTCAATAAGATTCTTCCGTTGAGACTCAATGTTAACACCGAACAACCTGCACCATCACTCCATGAGTTGCCTTGTGCAAGTAGTTATCAAGATTTCTTGCAGTGATAACCCTTATCTCTTGTTTAGACTCATCTCCCTCTAGAATCACTTCTTTCCCACTTTTCCATATTGTGATCTTGTTGTCCCTGAGATTGAATGCTATGGGACTGTGTTCCCACATCCAATTTGCACCCAATATGATATCACACCCTCCCAGATGTAACACTCTGAGATCAGTGATGAATGGTTCTTCTTGCATCTGCCATTTGAATTGAGCACACTTAAACCTACTGGTAGTCTTTCCTCCATCTGCCACAGTAATAATCCATGGAGTAGCTTCTTCTAGTGTGCAGTTAAGTTCAGTAGCAGTATTCACATCAATGAAGCTGCTAGTGCTTCCACTATCAATTAGAATGTTCAATTGTCTCTTCCCCACCTTTCCAGTAATTTTCAATGTATTCTTTGATTAATTTCCCATTAGAGCATTAATAGAGATGCCATCATGGATGTCCACTGTTTCTTCCTTAATGCTTTCCACCTCTTTCTCTTCTTCTTCCCCTCCTACAATGATCATATTAAATTGTTTGTTCTTACAAACATGGTCATATGAGTATTTTTTATCACAGTGGAAACACAGTCCAAGGGCCCTCCTTCTTTGATACTGTGCATCAGTGACTTTCCTGAAGGTAGCATTGCCTTCAGTAGTATCTTTCTTTTCTTCTTTATCTCTCTTCTCCTCCTTCTTGGGTGGATTGATAGTGGTTTGTTGCTTTCCATACTGATTGTATGATTGCTTGTTGCCTCCAAATTTACTTTTCCTGCCCCAAATGTCCAGTGTGGACTCAAGCATTTTAGCAGTGTTAATAGCTTGAGTGAGTTCAGTTGGTTTGAAAAGTTGTACTGGAATTCTTAGCTCTTCTTTCAATCCCCTCAGAAAATAAGAAATAAGAAATTCCTCACTAAGGCCAGGATTCTTCACTTTAACAAGAGATTTTAGCTCATCAAACTTCTCTTGATAAGAGTTAACATCTTGAGTTTGCTGCAATTTTGTGAATTCTATCACTACATCTTCCTTCCCAGGTCTTAAGAACCTTGTAAGCAATAGCTGACAAAACTCTTCCCACTCAATCTCTTCTTTTCCCTCCACATACTCCATATACCAAATATCAGCAACATCTACCATGTAGTAACCAGAATGGTGCACCTTAGCTATTTCCCCCATTGGCATGATTTGAAAAAACATATTAGCCTTCCTAATCCAACTCAATGGATTGTCCCCATTGAACTCAGGAAATTTCAGCCTGATAGTTTGATTGTTTCCCTGAAAATGGTTCTGATTCTGGTTTCTGAAAGGAGGAGGAACATAGAAACCTTCTCTTTCTTTTCCAGCTTTCTTGTCCTCATGATTTTCATCAGCTGATCCCTGACCTGTCTCTGTGGCCTTTTTCATCAAGTAATTCATGTTATCACTGATGCTCTTAACACTTTGACCCACTCCGATTATCAGATCTTCGAGTTTCACAATTTTCTGCTCCACAGCCTTCATTCGTCCATCATTTTCTACAAATACTTCATCATGATTTTTAATCTTTTCAAATAGCTTTTGCATACGCGTGCCTTCCACCATTGCACTAGAGTGGGCAACAGACTGGCTCTAGATACCACTTGTAATGTCCCACGTCTAAAATTAATTAAACAGAGTGTTGGTCCCGATTTGTGAAAAACCCGTGTAATGCGCGGAATACCAATTGATGCATATAAAACAGGGGTGAGGGCAGAGTGATTCCAATTTTTTGCGTTTTAAGCTCATGTGTTGTGTTTTGCTTATAATCGAATGCATATGGCAAGTAAGAACATAAAGCAGTAAAGAACACACAATTTTATAGTGGTTCGGAGTCCAACTCCTACATCCACTCTTCCCTTTCAGCAGGGGCACCTACTTAACCGACTGGACTTAGTTTACCGTGTTAGTCCAATACCCAACAGATGTTTACCGAGTTCACACTCAAACGGGACTTATCACCCTCACGGGATCGCCTACCCTCCCTTTCGGGATTGCTAGATGTTTACCGAGTTCACACTCACCTACAAACTTAACCGATCAACTAATTTGGGTAAAGGTTTGTTTGGTTTCCAACTAGGTTGAGATTTTCCCTTACATTTGTTTAGCCTCAATGCTAAGGATGGGAAAATCTCTCTAAGCTTGGGATATTACATTTGTGTTTAGATCTAGGGTAGAACACTCTGAATATATGCGTGTATTTCTTGCTCTGTGTTTTATGGTGGAAATGCTGGATGATTTGGCTATGTAGCTTCAATGGTGTTTTTCATGCATTTCACACACTACCGTTGGATGGAGTCACATTCAAATTCATACTATTTTATAGCTTTTTGCAGCTTTTTCAGGCTAGTTGTCTTCCTCTCATTGGTCTACGTCAGCTGAATTCTAACGGCTATATTCTTCAGTTTCATCTGAGTCTCCGGATCTTCAGTTCTATCTGAGCCTTCAGGTTTATCTGAGCCTTCAGGTTTATCTGAGCCTTCCGGTTTATCTGAGTCTTCAGATTTATCTGAGCCTTCAGGTTTATCTGGGCCTTCAGGTTTATCTGAGCCTTGAGTTCTTCAAGAATCTTCTCGAAGTCTCGGGTTTCTTGATTCAAACGGACTTTTCTTGGCCGGACCTTGTTCGATCGAGCATCTTGACACTCGAGCTTACTAAGTTCAAGCTCTTACGAATGACCAGACATCCCGACCTCAGTCACTTTTTACTTATCGACCCCTCAGTCACTTGACTCAAAGCTATCGATTTCTTCTTGCTCGATTTGATCATTTGACCGATCGGATCAACACATCTTCAGATCAACATATCGAGGATAGCATCAGTCAAGACATCAGTTAGCATATCGGTTTATCATATCTCGATCTCGATCACGCTCGATCTCGATCGGTCTCATACATTTCCTCTTCATATCTCGATCTCGATCACGCCCCGATCTTGATAAGTCTCACTTTCTTCCTCTTCTCGACCGCAACCTTTCTTCGATCTTCCGCCGAGTTTTTTTCTCGATCACCGCTTAGCTTTTCTTCTCTTCTAATTTTGCACAGCTCATCAGTTTAACTCGGAACTCATCTAACTTATCTGATCTCGATTAGTCTCGTCTGATCTCGATCATCTTCTTCTGATTTCGTGAGTTCCCCCTCAATTTGTTCTTTCGTTCCCCCTCAACTTGTTATCTGTAGATTAGCTTGAATAACACAAGTTGATAATGTTTTGGCATAATTCATCAAAACTAAAATATCCCAACACAGAGTAATACTAGCAAGCCTCAACAGTATTACTCAATAAGTTAAACAGTATTACCACCAGATAACAAAAGTATTAGCTATAGAAATAATGAATATGTAATCTAAACAACTATCTTCCTCGTCACCAGCCGTAATCAATGATCGTCATCGCATAACAAGCCTGTGATTATATGATGGGGATTAGAAGCGAACGAGAGATGTTATGAAATTAGAAGGTGAGTCACTCACGATGGCTTAACTCATAATATTAACTCTCACAAGAACACTCGTGGATTTTATGGGAATCGCAATATATCTGTAATCACAAAAGTATAATTTTATCAGGGTTCATTCATATGGAGAAGAAGAAATCTGAAGTTAGAGGAATTATCTCACTCAACCACACCTCGTTTGTCATGCGCGATTCCAGAAATACTGTGCGCGT
The DNA here is from genome assembly GCA_037126765.1 of Stenogyne calaminthoides. Classification (NCBI taxonomy): domain Eukaryota; kingdom Viridiplantae; phylum Streptophyta; class Magnoliopsida; order Lamiales; family Lamiaceae; genus Stenogyne; species Stenogyne calaminthoides. The sequence continues at coordinate 22,995,297 of JBBCBC010000025.1, forward strand.
TCTGCAAACCGTTGCACTTATCAGGTGTACGGTTATTCCATCATCCGTCCGATTAATTCAACGATCGAAGGCGGAGATAATTCAGGAGATAGGTGGGTCGTGACAAGGAATAAGTAACCCAGTTACTTATTTAATTAAAAGCCCAAAACTCAGAAAGTAGAGAACGGCCCAACTAAAGAAATCAGCCCATTACTTATTCAGGACAGAAGTTGCATAATCAAAGACGCGACATTTTCACTTTCTAAAATTTAAATATATTCTTCAAAATTAGTAAACACAATTAATATTAATATAGAATATTTTATTTTCAACTCAACCAATTCAAGCGCATAATATGCCTGTCCATATGTCGATGAAGTTCGGCCGAATAAAAAAAAATCCTAATTTTGGTGATAATTATATGAATTTGGATTTGATTTTAATTTAATAATAGTGATAGACCATATCTAATCAAAATAATTTTCATATGGTGCTATTGTATATCATTATTCACTCACAACTATTGAATTCATATGATTTTCACATTCATATGTTATACATCACCATTTACTAAGTTTGAAGAAACAATTGTTTTACATTCATAAATGTTAACATTATTTTCACATTCATATGATGTATATGGGGACGAAGTGCTTTTTTTTTTTTTTATGTGTGTGCCTTGGTGGGACAAAATTTATGTGTCCGCCCCTGGTAAAGGTACAATGGAACGAGCAATATGGAATGGATTACAAGTCCCCCCACCACCCTTTTAGAGATTTTCTTTATTCGTATCATGTTCGCTTTGTAATTACCGTTAGTTGTTGCAGGTGGAAAATTAAAGTTAGTTTATTATTTATTCATTTTGATTCAACATGTAGTTTTATTGATATGTATGGTGCGGTGATTATTATGCTTCAATATATGTCAGATGAAGGTTCTTCTTACGATATAAGTGGTGAAGCTTACAATTATTTGATGGTAAAAAAAAGTCTTTTGATTTTGTATTTGTTGGGAAATTTAGAGTTTTGATTAAAGTTCCAAAACACTTGTAATAGGACAAGTCAAAACCAGTTAGCTGACTGATAAGCTAGATTTTGGGTTAGGATGACCAGTTGATAATTATTGTATAGAACAACTGATGTAATAGATAGGTCACATATTGAGGGGGAACTCAATATGTACAAGTCTTGAAGAAGATCAGATCAGATCAGACTAACAGTCAGATGATCAGGTGAAGACATAAAGTTTAACTACCGGATAACTCAAGATCGATGATCACCGATTAACAAGATCAGAAGACCTACATCAGTCGAGTCTGCTAAGTTGAGCTAAGACAACTTACAAATGAAGACTCTATCAGATAGACTGATCTGCTCTATCGGATCAGTCCAGCTCTCATCTGGTGTTAACTGTTTTGTGCACCAGATCATGCGTTCTATCAGAAAAGGAGAATGTCAACCTTGGTATACCAAACACTGAACAAGTGTATTTATTGACCAATAAGATCAAGACACGTATGAACGAAGCTGAAAATACGGGATTTGGCGCTGCAAAATCAAACGGCTATAAAGGACAAACATACATGCTTTCGGCCATGTCGTTCCCGAATCACGTCACATCATCCTGCAAACTACCAAATATAGCCTGTTGGGAAATTTAGTTTTGATGAAAGTTCCAAAACACGTGTAATAGGACCAGTCAGACCTGTTAGCTGACTGATGTTTCAGATATCAGTTTTAAGGTGACCAGTTGATAATTATTGTATAGAACAACTGATGTAATAGATAGGTCACATATTGAGGGGGGACTCAATATGTACAAGTCTTGAAGAAGATCAAATCAGATCAGACCAACAGTCAGATGATCAGGTGAAGACATGAAGATCAAGTTCAGAATACCTGAAGATCAGATGACTATCAGAAGACCAAGACTAGAAGACCTGAAGATCTATATCAGTCGAGTCTGCTAGTTGAGCTAAGACAACTTACACCAGAAGACTCTATCAGGTAGACTGATCAGTTTATCTGATCAGGACAGCTCTCACCTGGTGTCAACTGTTTTATGCACCAGATCATGCGTACTATCAGACAAGAAGAATGTCAACCTTAGTTGGTATACCAAACACTGAACAAAAGTATCTATTGACCAATGAGATCAGGACACGTATGAACGGAGCTGAATTTGGCGCTGTAAATCAAATGGCTAGAAAGGACAAACATACATGCTTTCGGCCATGTCGTTCCTGAAGCACGTCAAATCACCCCAATCTTTACTAAATATAGCTTTCAAATTCAAATTGCTCTCCAACGGCTCTTTGATTTCATGGTCTATAAATATGGGATTAATCTTCAGAGTGAAGATACGGAAATTATCATCAAGCTCAAGCTATATCAAGATTTCCACACGAAGAACACAAATTCAAGATTATTTTCTAAAGTGTTCATCCCATTGTTCTGAGAATAGAAATCCCATCCTCTAGCTTTAGCCTACTTAAACACTAGGATAGATTTTCAGTTGGAACAACAAAAAATCTTTACACAAACCCAAAAGTTAGGTTATGTTTGTTTTAGCAAGATTTCAGACTAGGGTTTCTAGTTCTGATTCTGGGATCGGTTGAGTGAGAACTCTCTAAACATTTGTTGGTTGTAATGTGTTTGACTAACACAATAAACTAAGTCCAGTTGGTTAAGTTGGTGCCCCTTGTGATAGGGAAGAGTGGACGTAGGATTGGTTGTCCGAACCACTATAAAAATCTTGTGTGTATTTACTTGCTCTTAATCGCTTTTACACTTCATCGCACACAACTTGGTTTAAACCGCATACATATTCTGAGTTAGGATCAGTCTGCATCAAGTAATTGATCTGATCAGTTTGACACTTTAGTCATCTGATTGAAAACAGACTGCAGAATCTGATTTCTTAAAACTGGTTTTTCACACGGGTTAAAACTAGCTTCCGCACATCAGTTAAACTGATAGACACCGAACTGATCATCCATCAGGAGATTAGTAAGTTGGATATCAGTCCAAACTGATTCACTAGAAACTCTGGTCAGGCAACCTGCCATTCCACCTGATCTTGCACGAAAAGTTTTCAGAAGTCTATTCACCCCTCCCCTCTAGACTTCTGCCCTCACGATACCCGTTCAGGACCTACAAGTGGTATCAGAGCCAGGTTCTACGGACCACTGGCTTTGAGTATCATCGGTTCTTGAGGAAGAACCATTGTGGTCACTTGAACAGATCTTGAAAAACCAATTTTAAAACTTCATCTGTTTTCAAAACTCTCTAAGCATGGATAATACATCTGGCATGTATCATGATCTACCCAAGTTTTCTATTGATGAGTATGCAGATTGGGTCATACTCATGAGCAATCATCTGGGAGCTATAAGAAGCAGAATGATGGAAGTTCTTGAACAAGGACCTATCATTATCTACTACAACAATCCAGCTGAAGGAGGTGATCCAGAATTTCCAGTTGGAGCCAGAATCAGAAAGAGTCCTTCTCTGATGGATGCTGAGGAAATGAAATTGTCCAATCTGGATACGGTTGCAAGACACATCATCATGAAGACTATGGATAAGATCACAAGAGAGAAGATCAAATATCTCAAGACTGCGAAGCAAATGTGGGACACTCTAGCTAAGATATGCGAAGGAAATGATCAGATAAAGGACTACAGATTACAAGTCGAACTGGTTAAGTTCGAGAAACTCAAGATGCTGCCCAACGAGATAATCAACCAGCTAGATGGAAGGATTACCATGTCGATCAACAAGCTCAGAGAGTTAGGACGTGAAATGACCGACAAGGATATCAACTACAAGATTCTGAGATCTTTAACGAAGAAATGGGATATCAAGGTTACTGTGATCAAGGACTGCCAAGATATAGCAAAGATGAAGCCGAGCAGTTTGTTCCTAAATCTGAAAGCCCATGAATTCGACCTGATTGAGAGAGGTCAAGAAGAAGATCATGAGTCATCTGCTAAAACCACACCTGCAACAACTAAAGCAGTAGCATTCAAAGCAGGCGGCAGCTGCTCAAAATCTTTTGAGCCTATTGGAAATATTGTTAGTCAAGCTGAACAGATTGCTCTACTCACCAAAAATCTTGAAAGATCAAATATTCAATTAGGAAAGTATAGGAGATTCTACAAAGACTATCAGAATAGCAGAGGAAGAGAAAGAAGATCGTCTGACAGATCACAGGAAAGAAACAGATCTGATGACAGAAGAGATGACCAACGTAACGTGAAAAGAAAAGAGATGATCGTGTTGAAGATCACAAATCAGAAAGGAGAAATTCAGATCAAAGGTAAACCGGGAAGTCACCTGACAGATCATACAGAAGACATGACTCACCTGCCAGAAGAAGTTCTGTATAGCGAGGAGTCTGCTTCAACTGCCAGAAACCAGATCACTACAACGCAGACAGCCCTGACCTAACGCCTAGAGAAAGAGAAGATAAGAGGAACAGAAGAGAGCAACGATACAGAGACAGAAAAGTTATGGTTGCTGACACTACTGGAATAGATGACTCTTATCTGCCATCAGAAGATTCTGGTTACTCATCTGTAGAGGATTTCTGCCTGATAAGCAATGCTGATGACTTCGACAAATTTGATGATCAGATGTTCTCATCTGATGATGACATCTGTCTCATGGCCAAGGAAGAAGATCAATCTGAGGTATCTTCTAAACCATCTGTGTTTTCTGTTTCCACACCAGCTGTGTTGAGCACACCTGCTGGAGAGATTGACCTGCAGCTCTATAGTGAGCAATTGCTTGATGATCTCTCCAATGAAGTAGACATTTATACTATAGTGGAAGCTGAGAACGACAAGCTAAGGATTGAGAACATTCAGCTTGTTAAAGAAAATGCTGCAAGAAAGGTTGTTGAACTGAAATCAGTTGAGACTGTTCAGAAAATGACTACAGGACTGGAGCTTCTGAAAGTCAGTTCTTCTGATCAGGATAAACTGATTAAGGAACAACTAGCTATTAATAAACAGCAAGCTGATGATCTCAAAATCCTTCGAGCTAAGTTTGATGAACTCTTCCAACTGCATGAGAGTCTAAAAACAACTGAGGATAGTTTGCGTAAGAAAATAGAGGGAACAGAAATGGACCCCAACTGATCAAGCATCAGCCGAGGAATCAACAGAAGAACCCTATTCCTTTGAAGAAACCTTAACCTGATTAGCAGATTATGAATCAGAAAAGACAACCTCTCAGAGGGAAATCTGATCTGAAACCTAATCAGGTCAAGCTGCCTAACAAGCAAGCTAAAGGTAAACTGCTAAGACCATCTATGCCAAAAAGATATGAATCTTTTAATGGTAGCAGTCGTACCTACCCTTACAATTAGAGACCTAGGGCTGCTGCACCTGAGCCCCACTGGTTTAAAAGAAGACAAATATCAATGAAAAATCCCAAAATTTCTGATTCATCCAAGGCTCACACTCATGATCATACTGACCAGATTGCATATGAAGAGACGTATGATTATGTAGATATTTATGGGAGACAAATCAGACATTCTGATCTCAATGATTACAATAGAAGTGCCCTGTTTGTGTGGATCCCTAAAAACAACTCTAACCCCTCAGGACCCAATCCTAAAGGGGTACCTAAAGCCTGATCTGATTGCAGGTTCGCATGGGTTTGGCCAATAAAGGAGGTGCACAAGCAACTATTTGGTACATCGATAGTGGATGCTCAAGGCACATGACTAGAAACAAACATCTCTTCAGCTCATACACAGAACGAGAAGGCCCACGCGTACTCTTTGGTGATGATAACTTTGGTTTTACCAGAGGATTCAGAACCTTAGAGAATGATGATGTACAGGTTACTGGAGTCTCATATGTCGATGGTTTAAAGCATAACCCTGTTATCGGTTTCACAATTCTACGATAACGGATTCAGTGTTGAGTTCTCGACTGATCAGTGCAATATCAAGAATTGAGCTACTCAACAGATTTTGTTAACTGGTTCAAGGAAAGGAACGATCTATACTGCAAATTGGAACAATTTTCCAAGAAATGCATGCATGATTGTTAAGAGTTCCAAAAGCAGCAGTTGGCTCTGGCACAAGAGAATGAGCCATCTGAACTTTAAAACTCTTAACAAGATATCAAGGATGTCTCGGGTTGAGGGTCTCCGAATGAGGTATTTCTCTAAGGATCGCATATGTGTCGCATGTCAAAGGGAAAACAAAGTTAAAGCCTCATTTAAGGGGATCCCAGACCATCATCCAAATAGAGAGTAATCAAGAATCGCTCCATATGGACTTATTTGGACCCGGTTATCCCACTTAGTCTCAATGACGCAAATACACTCGTGATCGTGGATGATTATTCCAAGTTTACCGGGTGGTATTCTTATATAAGAAGAATGAGACAACAACAAAGATACCCGAATCAAGCTTCAAGAAATTACAAAATGAGAAGGGTGTCAAGATAGGAAAATCGATCCGATAAAGGTACATAATTTCGAACTCCTTTATTATCGACTTTTTGCACTAAGTTTGGAATATTTGATGAAACATCATTTTAAGAACACCACAACAAAATGGAGTAGCAGCACGGAGAAACAGAACTCTCAAAGAAGTTGCTCGTACTATGTTAGCTGAACATGCCACTCCAAACCGCTTTTCAAGTGAAGTCATCAAACATCGATGCCACACTCGTAATGTATGTTCTCTGACTAAGGCTCACTTCAAAACACCCTATGAACTGTGGAAGGGCAGAAAACCTCGTGTTTCTTACTTCCATGTTTTTGGGTGCAAATGTTTAATACACAATAATGGGAAGAGTCATTTGAAAACCTTTGAAGCCAAGTCAGATGAGGGTATATTCTTAGGATATTCTCAACCAAAGAAGGCTTTCGGTGGTGTTCAACAAAGGACCTCGTTGTGGAAGAAACACCTCATGTGGTCTTTGATGAGGCATCTTCTAAACAAGAGAAATCTGCCTCAGAACAAGCCGTACCAGATCAACCGGTACCTGAAGCATAGAAAATGGATCAGCTAAGTATCAAGGATAAGGGATCAGATCACGTAACAGTGTATGTTCCAAAACTTGATCTTACTGACTCACCAGGTCAATCAGACCCAAAGGTACGTACAACTGTCGATGAAGAAGATGGTACAAATTGAGATAAGAATAATCGAACCATCCGTTCGGGGAACACCTGATGTTCCTATGGGCAGACATCAGCATATGATGATTCCAACATCAGCTGAAACTTGTCCATGTCAAGTGGATCCTATCTCTGCACCACTCCCAATCACTAGTGACTCAATATCATATGAGGATGATGACATCCAAACTGATATACATCAGAAAAGAAGGACTTGGTTATCTGACCATCCAACTGACCTGATAATTGGCAATCTGAATGCCCGAGTCTAGACTAGACATCAGGTTGGTGAAAGTGCCATGTATTGTTGTTATTTGTCTTTAAAGGAACCAACCACCATAGAAGAAGCTCTACAATATGCTAGCTGGATTCTTGCCATGCAAGAAGAATTAGAGCAGTTTGAAAGGAACTAAGTGTGGAAACTGGTGGACAGACCAACTGACCAAGATGTGATAGGAACCAAGTGGGTATTCAAGAACAAGAGAAATGAGAATAATGTCATAACCAGAAATAAGGCAAGACTTGTTGCTAAGGGGTATTCACAATCAGAAGGAATTGATTATGATGAGACCTTTGCACCAGTCGCTCGTCTGGAAGCCATTCGGCTGTTTCTGGCTTATGCTGCCCACAAAGGGTTTATTGTGTATCAGATGGATGTAAATGGTGCATTCTTAAATGGGGTACTAGCTGAGGAAGTTTATGTTGAACAACCTCCTGGCTTTGAAAAAGGCAACCAGGTGTACCGTTTAAGGAAAGTTCTTTATGGCCTGAAACAAGCTCCTAGAGCCTGGTATGATACACTATCTCAGTTCTTGATAAATAGTGGATTCACTAAAGGAATAGTGGATAGAACCTTATTCAGAATAGAGGATGGTGAAGATATTCTGATGGTTCAGATCTATGTGGACGATATCATCTTCGGATCTCCCAACAAGAACCTATGTGATAGATTCAACAAACTGATGCAAGGGAAGCTCGAGATGTCCATGATGGGTCCGTTGAATTACTTTTTGGGTCTTCAAGTCAAGCAAAGTACAGAAGGGATATTCATCTGCCAGGCAAAGTACACCAGGAATCTGTTGGCCAAGTTTGGAATTCAGAACAGTAAGGAAGCCAAGATTCCTATGATGACTGGATTCAAGATGGATCCAGATGAGAATGGTCAGAAAACTAATCAGAAAGAATACAGGGCTCTCATTGGATCTCTACTATACCTGACTGCCAGCAGACCAGATATAACTTTTGCAGTAGGTGTATGTGTCAGATTTCAGGCAAATCCAATGCAAAGCCACCTGGAAGCAGCTAAGCGGATTCTTAAGTATCTGAAGGGGACAGTAAACCTTGGTTTATTCTACTCATTAGATGATAATCTAGAGCTTAGTGGGTATTCTGATTCTGATTATGGAGGTTGCAGAATAGACAGAAAATCAACCTCAGGAACATGTCAGTTCTTAGGAAGTAAACTGATCTCTGGGTTTTCAAAGAAACAGACATCAGTTGCCACATCTACTACTGAAGCAGAATATATGGCTACAGGAAGTTGTTGTTCTCTGGCTACGAACGTACCTATATTTTGTGACAGTAATAGTGCTATTGCAATAACTCATAATCCTATTTTACATACAAGATGCAAGCATGTGGATGTCAGACATCATTTTATAAGAGATCATGTTGAGAAGAAGAACATCAGAATGGAAAAGATCCATACTGATAAGCAAAGAGCTGATATCTTAACCAAGCCACTAGCTAAAACCAGATTCAGAGAACTATGTAATGAGCTAGGACTTCTGGACCTTAGAGAAAGTGCACCAAAAATGTTTAGTGGACTGGTCTCCAAAACCAGTTGGTTAAGAGACTAACCAGATAAGGAGAATTAGCTGAGTAAGAAATCTCAACTGATCAGAAAGATCAGTCAAGAACTGATCAGAAAAGAGACATTAGATGAAGGGGGAACGGATCAGATTGGATTAAAACGGAACTTGATCAGAAAAATGGGACATTGTTGGGAAATATTAAGGGTTAGGCAGAAACTAAGATCAACTGAAATCAGTCAGAAATTCCAGTGATATTAGCTGATTACGACATCAGTTGACCAGATACTCATTTTTGTTTCTTTTATTTTCTGTTTATTATATGTAATTATCTGATTTTATTTGACTCTACTGTGCATATACCTTTTATGACGTGTATCCTGCAAAACATTTAATGCGGACATAGGGAATATGTATTAATTACCATTAATTGCTCTTTTAAAATCCAAAAGCAATCGCTCGTAAAAATACTGATCGCACAATCGAAATCGTTTAATCAAGACCGTCCAATCTTTTTGAACGCTTGAGTTTCCGATCTCGATTTTCCCTCCTTACTTTATATAGGTCTCGTCGAAACCCTTCTAAATCACTTTTCTAAAATTCTCTTGCGATTCCCATTACTCTGCAAATTTTCAAGCAAAATACTCCCTGCATTTCAATCTCGTTGCAATCTTCCTTACCAAATCCAATATCAGAATCTGGTAATTAATGTTTATCTATTATGCTTATTGATTGCTATCATATGTATCTATGCACTGTGTTTTGCATTCTATGGTTCTGGAATCTGTGTGACTATGAAGTGATTTTAAGATTATGTGTCTGAAATCAAATATGTCATCTATTGCACAAAACTCACTTACCTTCCTTTTATGGTATAGATGGCCACTCACGGTATGGGTAAAATTATGTGCAACTATGCGTCCTTGGCAACACAGATCGTCGAGGACAAATATGTGATGTTTGGGGTTACACGGGACCCGGAATCAATGGAAGTGGAACAAATTCTGAGGAGGTGCGGTCTAGAACAATATTGTGCTGCATACTCCAATCCAGTGATGTAATATGAGGCACTGGAATTCTTGAGAAATTTGGATGTGGTAACCCCTGGAGATGAACTGGTCTCATCAGTTAATGGAGAGGAAATAAAAATCACCAATGCCAACATCACTCGTCTGTTCAACTTGCCCAAAGGGAAGATCTCTCCTGCTCACTACAGGGAGAATGAAGACGAGCTGATCAGGAATGAACTCTTCTGGGAGGCAGACAAACACCATACCTCCAACTTTGTCAGGCCAATGTTGAAACAAAAATTCCGCTTGTTGTTTGACATGAGAAATTTGGAGTAAATGAACAGAGGCAGGTCTTCCTAAAGAAAAGAATAAGCAATCTCAACAAGGTTGCAGTCATTCTGATGGACAAATTGCCCAATGCTGAGTGGGATCAGAATGGGTTGAAGTTTTACAAGGCCTTTCTCTCTACTACAACTGTCATTTATAGCCCGGCAGATGATGATCTGCGGGTCACAATCAGGAAAGGGAAGAGCAAGGAGGCTGCCACATCAGTAACTGCTGCCCCTCAGAAAAAGAAGAGACGTCTGGTGAAGGCTCGGGAAAAGAGGCCAAAGAAATCAAAATAGGTGCCGATGACTCTCTTCTCCGATTTCATGATTATAATTGAACAGATGGGCGGAGCAGATGAGTTCGCTGACTACGACTTTGATATGAAAAGATCTGCTAAGGTCAGCTCACCAGCTGATCTGATTTCTGCCGAAGCTGTTAAAGCCCTGATCAACAGGAAGTTGGGAAAAGCTGATACAGTTGAGTTGGACTCAGGGGAGGAAGCCCCACAACCCGAGACGGATGCTCTTATGAAGGATGCAGGAGTTGCCGATGAAGGTGAGTCTGGTGCTACAGTTCATGACCAGCCACCGGAGGCACAAACAACTGGCACTGATCAGGTGGTTCAAGATATTCTTGCTACTCACATAACCACAGATCAGCTGTTGGACATCAGGTCGTGCTTCAAAGATCTCCTAAAGGAGGAAGTAGAAGGTGCGTTGGCTAACGTGGTTAGCAACACTATAGCTGATCAGAGGAAAGCGGGCCTCTGGGAAATAAAGGATCAACGGGAATTTGCTATTTCCCAGATTGAAACTATTAAAGATCAGTTTTCTGAAACTCTGACCAACCTGACAACTGATATTAAGAAGACTTTTGACGAGAAGTTGGTCCAGGCTGATCAAAATCAGGTTTCTCTTCTGATGGTCACTGAGAAACTTGAGAAGACAGAAGAGAAACTTGACAAGCTCATTCTTACACTCTCGACTGCCGTTGAATTTGCCAAATCCGAGCTGATCTCCAAGATCCAAGAATTAACTACTCAAGCTCAAGGATTAAATGTTTCTAATCTGAATAAGGCAATATCAGTCAGCTTTGGCTCCCTGACTTCCCACCTCACTGCACTTTTTGATCAAACCAAAAAGGGGGAAGACCAGGTTGAGAAACCAACTGACTTCATTAAAACAACAGAGGAGCTGATTCAAGCAGTTGAGACTAATGGCCAAAGACTAGACCATCTGGATCTGTTCGCAAATGAAGTATCTGAAAAGATGGAAAAGTCTAAGGCAAGAAAAATGGCCGCCGGTGCTGGAACATCTAAAGCTGCTGGTCCTGCAAAAAGAGTTAGAAGAAGCACGGCGAGCTAGATACAAGCTGACAAGGAAATGGCTGAGAAACTCTCCAAAGAACAGATTATTGAAGAAGCTCGTTTAAGTGAAGAAGAGAGGAGAGCAGAAAAAATGGCCGAGGCAGAAAATCTTAAGAAGAAATACAGGTCAAGGGTAAAGAAAGGTCTAGCTGGAAAGTCAGGAGCAGAACCACAGCTGGCAGCAAGAATCGACGAGATTATTCCAAAAACTGCTGCTCATACTGATAAGTTCGAAGAATGGAACAAGATAAGGGGTGAATGGCTCCTGGATGCTTTTGTTCTGGACCTAGTGCCAAAAGAAGAATCACCAGATGAGGAATGTCTCAACTGGTTGGAGAACAAGCATCCAGATTTTCTGAAGTATCTGGAGAATGAGGCCAGAAAAATAAATGTGAGAATAGGCCATCAAGATTATGAGGTGATGGACTACTCAAGGAAAGCAGATGGCTCATTCGACAGATTGGCCTTTCAAAGATTCTACTATGACATCCTGAGCAAGTCACAGATAACTGACCCTCAACAGAATAACGATATCAAGTGGAAACTATACCGAATATTCAATGTGCCCCAAGATCAACGAGAAATGCCAGAAGGCTACATTCCAAGAGGGTGAAGATCAGAAAACTTTTAGGATCAGTTGTAATTTATTTTTCAAACTTTTCAGATGTAACGTGTAAACGACAATTCAGTTGAATGAAAAGTTTATTTTACTGATCCTAAGACAAATTCTCATTGTCTTCTGATTTTCTGTTTCTTTATTGTTTATTAAATTATCAATTGTTGTTGGTTTCTCAGATGTTTTGGTTTCATCAAAGAGTTGGAAATTGTTGGGAAATTTAGAGTTTTGATGAAAGTTCCAAAACACTTGTAATAGAACAAGTCAGAACCTGTTAGCTGACTGATAAGCTAGATTTCGGGTTAGGATGACCAGTTGATAATTATTGTATAGAACAAATGATGTAATAGATAGGTCACATATTGAGGGGGAACTCAATATGTATAAGTCTTGAAGAAGATCAGATCAGATCAGACTAACAGTCAGATGATCAGGTGAAGACATGAAGCTGAACTACCAGATAACCTGAAGATCTGATGACTGCCTGATTAACAAGATCAGAAGACCTACATCAGTCGATTCTGCTAAGTTGAGCTAAGACAACTTACAAATGAAGACTCTATCAGATACACTGGTCTGCTCTATCGGATCAGTCCAGCTCTCACCTGGTGCAACTGTTTTGTGCACCAGATCATGCGTTCTATCAGAAAAGAAGAACGTCAACCTTGGTATACCAAACACTGAACAAGTGTATTTATTGACTAATAAGATCAAGACACGTATGAACGGAGCTGAAAATACGGGATTTGGCGCTGCAAAATCAAACGGCTAGAAAGGACAAACATACATGCTTTCGTCCATGCCGTTCCTGAAGCACTTCACATCATCCTGCAAACTAACAAATATAGCCTGAAATTCGAATTGCTTTCCAACGGCTATTTAATTTCAAGGTCTATAAATATGGGATCAATCTTCAGAGTGAAGACACGGAAATTATCATCTAGCTCAAGCTATATCAAGATTTCCGCACGAAAAACACAAAATTCAAGTTTATTTTATAAGTGTTCATCCCATTAGTTCTTAGCATAGAATTCTCATCCTCTAGCTTAAGGCTACCTCAAAAACTAGGATAGAATTCCAGTTGGAACAAACAACAAATCTTTACCCAAACTCAAAGTTAGGTTAAGTTTGTTTAGCAAGATTTCAGACTAGGGTTCTAGTTCTGATTTCTGGGATAGGTTGAGTGAGAACTCTTTAAACATCTGTTGGTTGTACTATGTTGGACTAACACAATAAACTAAGTCCAGTTGGTTAAGTTGGTGCCCCTTGTGATAGGGAGGAGTGGATGTAGGACTGGTTGTCCAAACCACTATAAAAATCTTGTGTGTATTTACTTGCTCGTGACTGCTTTACACTACTGCACACAACTTGGTTTAAACTGCATACATATTCTGAGTCAGTATCAGTCTGCATCAAGAAACTGATCTGATCAGTTTGACACTTTAGTCATCTGATTGAAAACAGACTACATAATCTGATTTCTTAAAACTAGTTTTTCACACGGGTTAAAACTAGCTTCCGCACATCAGTTAAACTGATAGACACCGAACTGATCTACCATCAGGTGATCAGTAAGTTGGATATCAGTCCAAACTGATTCACTCGCACTCTGATCAGGCAACCTGCCATCACACCTAATCTTGCACGAAAATGTTTTCAGAAGTTTATTCACCCCTCCCCTCTAGACTTCTGCCCTCACGAAACCCGTTCGGGACCTACAGTATTCATACTACACTTACCGAATAAAGTCTTGGGACTTTCATATGCAAGGTTTACTTCAATTGTTGAGATGGATAAATATGAATGATTGCTATGAGATGGGTACAGGTCGTTCATGTCAACAAGTAGACTTTAATTATAACGTTTGAACATCATTATCGAGTTGATGTCTTCAATACGATAAATAATCAATTTGTTGAATTCAAATAGATTCAAAGATGAGACTATAAAGCTTCTTAAGCTAGTGTTGTCTTGGGTCCCGAAGACAACTTCAAGTTGTTTCACGAAGATCATACTTATGATCTCACAAAAAAAAAATATCTTAATGATCTTATTGTTCAAGAAATACACTATCCAACAATTTGCAGTATTAAAAAGGTTATGTACTCGTGAAAGTTTTCAGAATTGTCAACTATTTTTTAAGTATCAAAGAAGTTAGTCGAGACAAACAAGGCACAAATGTATGTTCTAATTATGAGATTGATTCACTTGTTTTGACACTTCTTGTTACCAATGCAACAATTGAACGATCATTTTCAGCGATGAAACATGTCAAAAGTGTTGTTCGAAATAAAATGGATAATTATTACCTATCAAATTTTTGTGGTTGTCTATAATAAAACAAATTTTTTGAAGATATTCATCATGATTCTATTATCGATGAATGCTATTATATAAAAGATCGTAGGATGCAACTTACATTAACAAAAAAAACAATTGGCTTTTATTTTTTTATACTTTATTTATTCCAAATTTTCAGCTTGCACATCCTGTATTTTGTAACAAACTGGACTTGATTCCACCTAAAAAATCAAAGCTTGAAATTAGTCTAGAACTCGACTGAGACTGGGTTTTTGAACTTTGAAACTCAATCTCGAATAGTTAGGATCTATGTAGACTCGAGCCTAAAAGGCTAAAACTTTTCATTTAATTTATCATTAATATATAATGGTAAATATTTTTTTCTATTCTATTTTATTTGTTTCTCTGAAGAAGAATTTGGCTATCCTATTTTATTTGCTATACGGGGTAATTCACTCCTGGAGTGAAAGAATATTCTATCAACTCACAAAGTAAGAAGTCATTTGTACCCTTATTAAATTTTACTCTAATTTTTTTAGAGAAATATGCCAAAAGATTTCCCTCATTTCATACTGTCTTTTTTCTTGATTTTAACAAAAAGGAAAAGAGTTAAACCAAATAATAAATTAATGCACATTCTTTTATTAATTTTGTAAATTAATAATTTATTATAATATTATTAAATTAAAAAAGTTCCCTCCCAGATTGAAAATAAATAAAAATTTTAATAGTATTCATTATATTTTTTTAAAGTTTGACACAAAAAGAAAATTATTTTTTTAATTGAATTATGCCTTGAAAGAGAATTGCAATCATCATATTAACACAATGTATACTAACGAAGTGATCGGATTTTTTAAAACGGCGGTGTGACAACGGCAACGATGACGGTGTAGTGTACTAAAATATATGGATTAGGGATTAAGATGTAGCTTAATGATCTTAGTAACACAAATAATAAATGTGAGATATGGAATGTATTTATGACTTATGATTGTTTGAGAGAATAAGAGTTTGAGTAATAAATTTGCAAGAGGTTTGGTAAGATAATGAATTCTCCTTTTTCTTGGTCATAAATGACCCATATTTATAGAGTTTGGGAGAGTGGAGCTCACTCTCCCGGATTACAAGTACAAGGAGCCGAAAGTGACTCTGTAATACATTAAATGCTACAAGACTGGTGTGACTTAAGTCGGAGGTCGATGGGAGGTCGTTCAAGATAATCCCGGTTCTGCAGGGATTTAGCCGTTTAAGTACTCCTAGCTGTCATTTATAACCTTCCTTTACTGACTTATCTCTAATTAAGGATCACTTTAGGAAAGTTCCTCGGCGCCACCCGTCTGACACTAGTCGAATCATAATTAATGCTCTGCATTTATATTAGTCTGAGGTCCGGTAGGTCGCTATGGTTGCACGTCTTTTCGGACCCCATAACTCACTCTCTGGCCGACCTCCGAGGTGTTTCCCTTGGTAAATTTCGCTCTCATTATAGCAAGTATTTGTGGTCGAAGACTCAACCTCGCGCGATGCGCTCACAACAATAGTCCCTAGCTCGTCCCTCTATGTTCGCAAAGGGGGATGAGCTATTTTCTCCTGATTTCTAAAGCGATGTGCGAGGTCCGATAGCTTTTCGAGTACGCGTGGCTATCGTCTTGGAAATCATTGAGGTGATGGCTGCTCGCCTCAACTGTCGAGCCTATTTCGGATAGGCAATGAAGGCGCGTGGCGCCCACGCGCCGGATGTGAAAGGTCGTGACCTAGCACTATGCGCCCTAATCTTTCTCTATAAATAGGCTTTCTGCCTTCATTTTCTCCCTTTCCTTCATTTCTCACTTATGGGTGCTTATAAGGTTTCTGTTTTTTGGCGACTTTCTGCGAAAAATCCAGCATTCAATCAGTTCTTCAACTTTCGTTCGCTCCTATTCTTCCATCCCCAGGTAAAAGCGAGTGCTCTCTTCTTCCTTTTATCTTTTCCTTCTGCAAGTAATGGTTTCCGGAGAGGGGGGTCCGTTGATGAGTGTAGCGGAGAGCTCCGCTCCTTCAGTCGTACACCGCTAGCGACGGGGCCACGGTGAGGGCGAGTAGTGGTAAATGTTTCATCGGAGACGGTGAGTGAGGTTCTTGTGCCGATCCATGGTGAAGTCACATCCAAGAGGCGGCGCCGTGCACGCCGTCGTGTGGTGGATGAGCCGCGAAGCTGAGATCTTGATTCCGCCGAGCCCGAAATTCAAATTTTGGAGGAAGCGGGAAATGAGGCTGACGTTGCGACCACCGTGTCTATAGATCCTACTGAGTTTGAATTTCTTTCGGATGAGTTTATCCCTGACATTCCGAGTGAAGATGATGAAATTGATGAGGTTGATCATAAATTACGGCTCCAAGAAAGTTTGGCTCATTCTTGTGAGGTGGCTCCCAGACCAACTCTGGTTCGAAAAGATAGTATAATTGTTGCGAGGAAAGTGAATAGTACTGTGACCAAGGCCGAGCTCTTTGTGTGGCGGGACAGATTTCAAGTCCCCATCGATGTTCATTTCTGGGTTCCTGGGTATAAAGTCGACTATGTCGACTAGGTACCCAACGGATGTGTAGCGATGAATTACGACACAATGAAAGCAGGACTCCGCTTCCTGCTTCACCCTATAATTACCTCGCTGTTATGGTTTTGGGGTTTGGCTCCGACACAGATCACTCCAAATGGGTGGAGTACAATCATTGGGATTTTGTCGTTGTTTGGTCGTGTTCAGCCTCGAGCATTTCTTCCGTTAAGGAAATAAATTCTTTGATCTCGTTGGCGAAGTAGGGGAAAGATCCGGGGTATTATTATGTGAAATCTCGCCCTCATATGAAATTGGTCGAGGACCTTCCGAATAAGGTCCAGGATGGGTGGAGCATGGCAGAGTCCAGTCTTCGCTCTGGATGCACTCGGATATCGCGAGATACATCGCGATTATGTGACATTTAAACGTAAGCCCTTTGATCTCGTCTCTTTTCATAATATTGATTTAACTTTTTCTCCTTACTGCAGCTCCCAAGAACTCCAAGACATCTGAGCTCTCACTTCCCTTTCTTGTTCGGTTGATCCAAGTGTGCTTAATCGATGCTGACGAGCGATCATTGGCCATTCTGCAGAGATTGAAATGCTTGGAGTTTGCCGGTTTGACTGTCCTACCTCTCTCATCGTTGGATGCAAATCTTCCCGGTAATCGACTGTGAACTTAATTTAGCTAGATTTGACTTCATTCTTCATTTGTCAGTTATCTTCTGATGTTTTCTTTGTTTTCTAGTGTCTTTTATCGAGCCCATCCATTTCACCTCCACCAAGGTTCTCGAAGAAATGCAAAATTTAAACGCTGAAGAGATGCGCGAGAAGGTCGCTCGGGCTTTAGCATTGTCGAAGCAGCAAGGCGACAAGAAGAAAGAAGCTACTCGAGGTGAGGTTGCCGGGACTCCGCCTCCGAAACCAAGACTGCTGCCCCAGGGCGAGGTCAGAAAAGGGGGGCCACTGAGGCGCGAGCATCTGGGGGGAGCTCTCTGAAGCAGATCCGAGCATCTGTGGATATGGACGTGTTGCAAAAACTCCCCGAGTGGGAAGATGGTGCTTTCGGGTTCTGCGGGGAACCCTGATACGTTTGTTGAGATCACCCATCGCCAGAACCGCGAGGCTGGCGACCATACCTTCCTAGGCTGGCGCCTCGACTTCTGTCGACGGTAAATTTCGTCCTTCTAATAATTTCATTCGCTTGTCTTTGGAAATTCTGTACTTATGTATGGTTATCTCGCAGATACAGGCTGGATGATGGGATCTTCCGAGGGGAAGCAACTAACAACTATCAGTGGTCGCGAGCTCCCGCTGCCAATGATGCACAACCCTCCTACCTCCGACAGATAGCGGATGACGCCCCAAAATCCTGGACTTTGGAGCTGCATGAAGAGGCCCAGACCCAGCACTTCTCGGAGAACCTGACCTCGGGGATCGCTCACATGTGCCGCTCTTTGGCTTCATCGAGAAGAGCCGGGAGCAATATGGCAAAGCGAAACTTCAGGCGCAAAAAGCCGAGGCGGCCTACGTGACAATGAGGACAGACTTGGAGAGGTCGACAAAGGAGCGGGAGGCCGCCATTACTGCTAAGGTCGCCGCTGAGGAGAGGCTGAAGGAGATGACCCGGGAGCGGGATGATATGGGGAAGAAGATACCGCAGATGAAGAAAGACCTCGATCTTACGAGCTCGAAAATATGTAGGGCATTCCCGCGATGTACCTATGGAATAGGACTTACTTGAAGAAGTTCTACCAGTAACTATCTATTTTTAGTCATGCATCATGTTTTTTTTTTCTAAAGCATTGTCAGAGTTAGAAATAAAATCAAGTTTGTTATAATTCCCTACGAGTTAAAATTTATCGCAATTTTTCACAACTTTTCACATTCACGAACTTGGGAGACTGGTCCCCAACCTCTCACGAGTTCGGTTAAAAATAGGTTTGCAAATGAAAAAAGATAAGTCAAACATTTAGAAAAAAAATTCTAAAGACTAGGGACAGGGGGATAGAGAGATGACTTGCCCATGGGAGTTACCCCAACAAAAATTACTTGTCCAAAGTCTTTAGAAAGGTAATCAGGTAGTATACCATCTATAAGACGACCTCGTTCGCACGCCCTATCTAAGTCGTCAATGCCAAAAACTCCAAGGGCCAATCAGGTCGCATACCATCTATAAGATGACCTTAGTCGCATGCCCTATCTAAGTCGACAAAGTCAAAAACTCCAAAGGACAATCTGGTCGCATACCATTTGTAAGACGACCTCCGTCGCAGACCCTACCTAAGTCGACAAAGCCAAAAAATTCCTAAGGCATATAAGGTCGCAGAAGTTACTAAATAGCATATCATTGGTTATGTTCCATCATCCAGGTTTCCAAGTAAACAAGCATTCAGAGAAGAAGCTAGAAAGATAGAGAAAAAACGACATCGAATTCAACAGAAAGCAAAGGTTCATTAGCAAAAAGCCCGAAGGCAACAGAGTACATACGACATAAAGACCAACCATTCAAAAAAACCCCGAAGGGCACAACACTTACAAACACCCTGAAGGGCAACTTAACCACATGATTTAGAAACCCCGAAGGGCGATTACATAGAGACACCCGAAGGCGATTAGCATACTGCCACAGAAAATACCACAAGGAAATCAGCTCGGCGGAGCATTCGAGGTCCCCTCATTAAGGTTAATTGACATAGATTGTTCGACCCCTGGAATCTCAGCGCCAGCCCGATTCCCTGCACCACCTTTATCCTCTTCACCAATACCGCCACCACCGACGACCTCACCATCGCCCCCGTCTTGTCCTTTCCCCGTCTCTTCATTCAGCAACCCAAAAAAGTTCCTTATGATCATAAAGATTGGCATCAGGGGGTAGGAAGCTGAAATCAACGCCATAGGCGGCAAGGTCCTTAATGGGGAGATCTTCTTTCTCCCCGACGGGATTGTTGAGCATATAGGCAACGAGCAACTCTTTCATCGCCGTTCGGGCCCCTTCAAGGTCGCCAGCTCGGTGGCACGCTCGGACAGCATTGGAGAAGGAATGGATATATGCCATGTTGGAGGCATGGTGGCGTTCCAATTTAATGGAGACAGGGTGATCGTGAACCTCGGCTTCCAACCGACGACACCGGTCCTCCATTTCGGCCACCTTGAGTGCTGAGAATCTCAAGATGTACCAACTCACCAACTACACACATGGTGTTCAAGGATTTACATTTTATTATAATCAATGTGCGAAGATTTTTTAGGAATTGCATTGTGTGTGGTAATGATCTCAATAACGAAAATTTATACTTGATGGACAACACATTGAGCTCATTCATTCCTTCAAAAGGAATGTCACTGATTTGCAATTCCTTATCTGCTGACTTATCAACCAACAAAAACTCTCTTCTTTCTCCGAGATAGGGAGAAATCCAAGCAGAATTATGACCACATTTAACAAGTTGCTTTTCTTTTGAAGCAATAAAAATGGAGACATCTCGGACAACATCATGCATTCTGACATATCCTTCGTACTGACCCTCCAATAGCAAGAAACGACTTTTAAGCATCTCAATGAGCGAGTATGTTCTATTTCTTAATTGCTCCAAATTCTAACTCCGTCAAACATGTGTAACCCCCCATAGCATAAGCAACCAAATCCTCGTGAGGAATATTGTTATCTTCAGGAAAGAGGCAGCACAACAAGAATATGGATCTGGCATTCTGACTGCTCAAGTAATTAGTTTCACGGGAGTGTAAACGTCTTTATGAACTTCAGACAAATCCTCAGGATTGGAATATTTTAATTGTAGTAATGCATCTTTCCAACTAGATATGTTTTTCTGATCTTTCAACGCCCCAGCGACATTTTCCAGGGCAAGTGGCAAACCTTTGCACTCCTTTGCAATTTCTTGTGGTAAACCAGATAGCCAAATTTGATCATCGGCACGAAACCCAAGTTTTTCCTTGAAGAAAGACAAGGCTTCTTCTTCTGTTAAGGTTTAAATTTCAAGAATCAGTTTAGCATTCATTCTTTCCAGAAAACCTCTGTCTCGAGATGTCAAAAGAATTGAGCATCCATCCATGCAAGGTATTCCTAATTCCTCTAATATGAGATATTCCCAAACATCGTCAAGAACTATAAGGATCCTTTTCCCGCCCATTAAAATGGTACATAGTTGTTTTGCTAAAGAAGATAAACTCGTCCCCTCCAATTTCAAACCGAAATTCCCAGCTATCTCACCTTGGATTTTCTTCTTGTCTACCTTTTGACTGACAACCGTCATCACTGATTCATCAAACAGTTTCTCTTCCCTCACTCTATTCATGACTTTGTTTGCCAGAGTCGTCTTTCCAACACCTCCCATCCCACATATCCCAATTATCTTGACTTTTTCAAGTCTCTTAGAATCGCCATGACATCTTCTTCAATTTCTTTTCTAGATTCAAACTCGCGCGTGGGTCTTTCTAGAATATCTAGCACCATTGATGCAGGTGGTGGCCGATCATGGGATATGACATGAATATCACGGCGGCCCTCTGCATATGCTTCATAACTCCAACTGTCTTATAAGCTCTCTTGCTTACAGAATAACAAGACTTCACAGACAAACAGCCACCACCATGTATGTTGATAATTTTCGTCTCTTATTCACTCATCTTTTGTTGGAGCTCGTTCACTTCTTTCAACCAAGTCTCAACTTCAGGATCAATCACTCGCAAATCATTTTTGGCGGCTGCAACATCCATCTCGAGCCCAGCTCTTTCGTCCTCCAGTTTTGTGGCCTCTTCATTAAGGCTCTGCACATTGCTATTCAAACAACAAAGATAATTGTACTGACGCTTGATTGGTACTGCAATGCATTTCCCAAGTTCAATAGCTGGTCCAAGAATACCGAATACGATTTCCGCCTTTTCCTGAGCTTATTTTGTCGATTTTGTCACAAAGAAATAACAATATAGTTAAGTAAAAGCAATGTTTGAGGATAGAAACGAATATAGATGATAAGAGAGAAGAATGAAGACGTTGAGGATAAGTAATAGCATAAGGATTCGAGGAGTTTAAATCACAAAGAGTCACATAAGTTTTACCTAAAATAGATACAATCTCATAATTATTTTTGTAGTCGATTTAGTCCCAATAACTTTGACAATATCCAATTTACGTCCCAAGTTTGCTAAAAAATTCAAAACCACATTGTTTCGTCAATAAAATTTTGGTGATTTTCGACCGTGGGTGCGATTAGACTACCACGTGTATTTTTTTTAAACCCTGCAATTACAGGTCATAGAATATATAAAAAAAATCAAAGCAAATAAACACTTAAAATAAAAACTAAATTCCCGATCAGTTAAAAAAAATTACACGCGACAGTCCCGATGGCAAGAAAGCCCCAAATGCAATCGGCGAAACGACATAGTTTAGAATTTTCCTGCGGACATGGGACGTGAATTGGACATTGTCAAAATTATTGGGACTAAATCGACGACAACAAAATTATGGGACTAAATCTAAAGTTATGGGACCATTTGTAATTTAAACTCAAGATTCGAGGTAGTGCAACTAACATTTGTAATTATGACAAATTAACAACATTAACTAATACTCTCTCCGTCCCATTGTATTTGTCTCACTTTCCTTTTATGGACGTCTCACTATAATTGTCTCAGTCCATAAAAGGAAAAAGTAACACTCCACTAACTATTATTTTAATTTTATCCCCCTCACTTTTCATCCCAACTACCTCAAATACCTCTCACTTTTCATCCATTAAATATTATAAAGACCCACTATCTATTATTTTAATATTAGAGATAATGACTATTAGGTTTCAATATGGTAAAAATATTACAAGTAGGTATCACCCACTTTTTAGTATTACTAGTAGCTAGGTTCCAATTTGTAATATTATGACATTACTACCCTCATAACTAATAACATTAAAAATAAGTATTAAATTAAATAAATTCACTCTCCACTTCTTCTTCTTCTCTCTCTCTATCTCACAACCAAACCTTTCCCCCCCCCACCCCTCAACCGCCCGCCACCACCGCCTCCCCCTCCCAAATCCCCACCAGACCCTTCACCCCACCCCTCAACCGCTCGCCGCCGCTGCCTCCCCCTTCCAAATCCCCATTCTCTCTCTCTCTCCCCCCCCCCTCTACAATATACCCAAAAATTCAAAATCACCACCACCTCCTCCACCCCGCCGCATTCGCCTCAACTTCTCTCACGCTCCCAACTCCTCTTTTCTCTCTACTACCACAAACAAAATTATCAAGAAATGGAAGAAATTGATTTCAGATCTGCAAATGGGAGTCTGTTCTGGGCGATTCCGAAATCAGGTTTCGTGTCACCACTACCGCGATTTAACAAGGAGGAGGAGGAGAGGTGTTCGTTCCCAAAATTTGTTGGAACGATTGTGGGGTTAGGCTGTACTCATTTAGTTGGATTGAGCTAAATTTCTTTTTGTATGAATTTGGTTGAATTAAACATGGATTATTTGTTTGATCATAGCTATCAGTAAATTGTGTGTTGTGGCAATTTATTGCATCTGTTGAATCGAAACACTCTCATTGTTTCTTGTCTTTCGTATTATTTGTTTTTTATGGTTTTGTTTAATGGGATATGTGATGAGTTCTTGTGATTTGAGGTTGTAGATTTTCCTGATTTTGTTGGATGGTAGATTGGTGAACTAGAAACTGCTTCTTTTGGGATTTTTTGTGATCGCATGAGGAGGTTATAGATGATGGGTGGTCATATTGAAGAAATTTGATGGTGGTTCATTCATAAGTTTCTTGATTGTTGGTTTTTTGAAGATTTGAAAATGCAAGATTTGAAGATGCTGAAGATGCAGATTTGAAGATTTGAAGATTTGAAGATGAAGGAAGAAGATGAAGATAAATCTGCTAAGGTTCTGAAATTTTTAGATTATATGCATACGTTCATGTATGGATGCATATGTGCATGTCGAAGCAGACGAAAATATGTATATTCGTGCATGTATTTCGTGCATATGTGCATGTGCGTGCCGAAAAAGACGAAAATATATAAAGTTGGTCAGGATATTGATGAAAATATCTAATTTTGTTATATTTTAGATATGTAAAATTTGGTATTTTGTCGTTTTAGATATGAAATTTTGAATGTGTATACATAATATAATTCTATTTTAAATTATCATCATATTTTAAATAAAGGAAAATATCCAAAAATTATCATCAATTCCCTAATTATACAACATATCCAAAAATTAAAAATAAATAAAGGAAAATAGACACTAGGAGCAAGAAGAAAAAAATATAGGATAGTTAAGGGTATTTATGTCCATTTATCTACTTTTGGAACCTAGTAGTAATATTTTTAAAAGTTAGAACCTAGTAGTAATAAAAGTGGTCAAATGGAACCTAACAGTCATCCACTCTTAATATTATTCCTTAAACAATTCAACCAAAAAAGTGGGACAAATACACCGGGCAGGAGTGAGTAATTAGTTAACAGAGAGATAGATAAAATGCAATTACATAACTGTACTCAAATTAATCAAAAAGCTTATCTGAGATATCAATAATGGAATACAATGGATATATATATATATATATATATATATATATATATATATATATATATAAATATGTTTATCACTACCACAATCAATATTCCATCAGAATATTTATCACTACCACATCCAATATTCCATCAATATAGGTTATGAGTTAACTTTGAAAAAAAGCATTTACGAAGTTATTGATGGTGGTAGTGATCGATAAACATATATATATATATATATATATATATATATATATATATATATATATATATATATATATATATATATATATAGCATAAGGATCGTGCAAATATCTATATCAATAGTATCCTCGTGGATCTTTTACAAACACAGAGATAGAAAATTACTGAGAAATTTCATAGTCCATGAGTTAACCTGAAAAAAGCTTTTACACTCAGAACGCCTGCGCTATTCATCCAAGATAACAAAAAAAAGGGCTAGCCCACATAGTTAACTCAATAATATCACTCGAAAGCTCAAACCTACCAGTTAAACCAACTCTACCTTTGATATATCAAATTACATATCAATATAGGAATATAATTCCAAATGCACATGATAGTAGAGTATAGTTAAGTCAGTCATGATTCAACACAGTAATTTAATTAACCATTAAGGCGGCGATTATCAAAAATAAAAATTTAAAACAGAATTTAAATAAACAACAATAGACCTTAATGTTCCACAACCATAAACCAGTTTATAAACAAAATTATAACAAGGCTAAAGGGTTACACACGAGAGGGATAGAGAGAGAAAAAGAGAGGGCGAGTAAACTCAAGTTGCATTCTCAAAAAAGAAAATACAAACCTATATATAGATGAAAGAGCCGGACATCAAACCCCGGATTTCAAAATAAAAAAGAAATAGTGCAGAAAAAAACAAAGCCACAAAAAGACAAAAAAAAAATTGAATAGTAATTACTATTCATCAACAAAGACTTTGTATGTAAAAAGTGACGATGCAATGATTTTAATTTTATTCGTTGTTTATCTGTAATCATATCTTGAATCATATGATTATATCTTTAAGCCTTTAAATCGCGCGCCAGTAAAGAGACTTGCTTCTTTAGGAGCATAAGAGTCTCCTTAAATCCTGTTAATTGTTGACGGTTATTAAACCATCCTTCATTTCTTCTAATTGAGGCTTCAATCCATGAAATTCATTCTTCCAAAGCTCTTATTTTCTTTTTAAGAATTTTAAGATAATTCTTATTTTTAATAACATTATTTTCATTATCAATGAAAATATCATAAGGAGTTCTCCAAATATTATAATGTAGCCCTCCTGTATCATTCAAGAGGTAGAATAACCTAGAACGGATTATTCCATGCTGAATGTCTCATCCTTCCGTTGAAATGGATGGAAAGAAACCATTCGGATAAGATCCCATCAATACTTACTTTATTTTATTTTCCCTTTAAGAGAATTCTTCAAGAGATCAAAAGTTTCTTGAATAGAAAATTCTTGATCATCTTCATTCGGATCCTGAGCATCTTGAAGGTCAGATCCAGAAATCATAGAAGCATCTGATTTTGAATCAGAAAAATCAATATCCTTGAATAAATCATTTTTAATATGGTCCATATAAAGATCCATAATTTTTTCCTTTGGAAAGATACCAGAATACTTCTTAGAGTATTCAGAGAATGATGGAAGAGAACCAGAAGTTTTGTCAACAGAATTATTTCTGTATTCCTCCATTTTGGATTTAATCCGTGTAATATTTTCTTGCAATGGTGACTCATTGGAGCCAGGAGTAATAACATTTAAGTTATTCTAAAATCGTGTTGTATGGATTCTCCATAAACAAGGTGTACCATATATTCAGTGCAACCAAACTCTGGTCTCCATTTCAAAACCCATAGGATTCCAGAATCAACAAAAAACATGCAAGTAGTTTTACCACTTGTATTATGAGACTTTTAAGTCTGAAGAAATAATTGAATATTCTTCTAAGAGAATTTTAACCTCTTCAGGAAAAACATCTGCCAAAGCCCCAAAATTTCCCCACCAGGAAAAAAGTCAATTAGGAATTTGATTCCTGCTAATATTTTCACAAATTTTTATTAGTCAAGTATGAGAATGCTTAGCATTCTGATACAATAAAGTCTTATGAAAACTTTGTAAGTAATCCCAGTAATTATATTGGTAAGTAGTGTGTGTGACCTCATTAGTCATACTCCTTTCTGCAAAAGGTGAAGTTCCCCATTCTTGGATGGAGATGATCTTTTTAATAATAAATTTAGAGTAATTAATAACTTTACTCTTTGGAGGAAAATGCTGAATCTCAACACTTCCGAGACTAATGAGAATGTTCTCATAAAATCCTTTGGATTTATAAGTCTCCACATTCCAATTTGAATTTGGAAAATACTTTTCCATAAGAGTCCATGGAGACTCTTTGAACTTTTCATCTTCATCTTCAATAATAAGAATCAATTCTTTCTTAGGAGAATCAAAAAATTTATATTCCTTCTGAGCGATTGAAGAATATGATTCTTCATCATCTGGTTTTGAGGAATGGTCCTCTATTGGTAAATTTTTACTACGTTGTCTGAGGAATTCTTGAAATTCCTTTTGAACATTATCTCCTTTTAAAGAAGAGCCACTACCAGAAATACTCTGGTTAAAAAGGGATTTCTTCCCATGCTGTATAATAGGAGGTTGACCTCTGCCTCCTCTTCCTCTATAAGAGGAATATGGACTTCTTCTAGAGTGACTCATTTCTGTCATGAAGAAATAAATTCACTAGTTAAAAAATCTGGAAGATTATTATCTTTCCCTTTGTTGGTCCCGGTGCAAACGAGTCTTACACGTGTATGGGGGGGAATACACGTGTTAAGTGTTTTTAAAACTTTTCTTACTGAGGTCAGATTGGGTCAGGTTGTCCTGATGATTTGGTCCTGAGAAGCACAAATCGCTCTGAGTCAAATTCTATCTCGAGACAAAGTGATCCCGAAATTGCTTTCAGATACCTCGGATAATCCCAACCGAGTCCTCGAAGTTTTTCAGAGATCCCGAGTTGCTTGGATCGATATCTAACTTTATTGAACCCTCGTAAGAGTAAGTTCGGTTTGGTAACTATCCGTTCTAGCTACTCGAGATGTCGGAATGGTTGGCCCTTAGTTTATACTGTTTTAAGCTTTTTTAAAAACCTTCCTTTAATGGAATAGTGATTAGGTTGTGATTCAATTTATATGCAACTTTCAATTGGATTGATTACAATGAAATATCAAAGTGAAAAATATGCTTTCAAGACAAAGTAATGCAACAGATAAATCAAGCAAAAAAGTAAAGCAAAGAACATGCTAGATTATAGTGGTTCGAGACTCAAGCTCCCACGTCCACTCTCCCCGATCTTTTTCAGAGAAATTCACTAATCACTTCCTAAGGCTTTCTCGACTACCTCTATAGTTTACTAACCTCGTCTAATTTTGAGCTTCGACTACCTCGTAGTTTACTAACTCAAAACTCACACAAGTTTTTCTTCGCTCATCCAAGATAGATTACTCACTTCTCCTCTAGAGCTTTTCGACTACCTCAATGTAGTTTACTTCCACTCTTTATAACTCCAATCTCACCAACAATCACACTCAAACTACCTTTACAAAGGGTTTTGGGGTTTCTTGGTTGGTTTCAACTAGATGAGATATCCTTTACAATAAAGAACAATGTAAAGGCTAGGATATCTCGACTAAGCTTTGGATATATCTTATCAAGCTAGGCTTAGTGGAATGATCTATCTTGATTTAAAGAACTTGGGAAATTCTTGGGTTTTCGAAAGTGCTTCAACTTTGCGATAATAAGTTTGAGCTCTTGAGTTGCTTACAAATTCCCGTGAACCTTTCAATGAAGAAGGTCACAAGTATTTATAGGCATACACCAAGGTCACTCTTGAAAAACTATCCGTTGGAGAGATAGCCGTGAGTTTCCTCTTATGGTGTGTGAGAAAACGGCTATATTTAGGTTTGACACTCCCTAACACGTTTTAGGCAATAGCCTTTCATGTAGCCGGTCTTTCACTTTTTGCGATACCGGAACTTAGTACTTCTCGACATCTTTTTTTTCGTGACAGTTGTCATTTGTCGAAAGATGATGCATAAATGTTGTCTTCCTCTTTTGACTTTTTGTCTCAGTTTAAAGGTAGACAATTCAATGACTCTTTTTGGTTACAATCTCGAGTTGATATAACCTTAACAACACTTTGTCTTAGTTCCTTTTGTGCGCATTTTGAATGTCTTGGGCAATATCTAATTTTCTAAGGAATCGCGATCTTAAGATTGAATCCTTGAGATAGATATTTTTCGGTGCCTCGGAACATTGAGTTTATCTTGAGCATTTAGTACATTATTGAGTCTCCGATAATTCTTGTGCCTTGAAGATTCTTGATCTTGATTCTTGATCTTACAGTCTTCGAGTCTTCCGAGTCTTCGAGTCTTGAGTGTCTTACGAGTCTTGACGTCTTACGAGTCTTGACGTCTTCGAGTCTTCATAGATATCTTGATCGATATCTTGAGTCTTGATTCCTCGATTTCATCGAGTCTTGATATCTCGATTTCATCTCGAGTCTTGAAGATCTCGATTTTATATCGAAGTCTACAAAAATTTCATCTTCAAAACTTCGGTTTCTTTAAAACTTCGAAGTTCTTCGTAATCTTCAGATCCTAACCCGATCTATATCTGTTGACTATACATTTTGCGGGATAACATCCCGAATACTCTAAAACCTGAATCGACTCAACTATCAAGATTATTCGAACATGTCATACTCGGGGGTTTTGGGATCTAATCAAAATCATATCTTTATTAAATTCATCTCCCAACAATTTCCCTTTTTGATGATGCCAAAACCTATCTTGTTACATACATACTTAACATATACTGTGTTTCAGATTTATTCTATTACAAGATTGGTTTTATTTTCAACAATTTCCCCATAAATAATGAGTCTCTTAACAATTAATCTCCCAACAATTTTCATACAGAGATTCTCACAACAATTTCTTCAAGAATGAATCTCTCAAAGGATTCATCACCAAATACTTAATTTCTCAATCAATTAATCTCGAGAGACAATCATTCGCATATCAAATTTAAAAGACATGTAAATAAGATAATGAGATATTATCTTTTGAGCATAAATGATAAGTTTTCATTGATGATAGGTCGATGTTACAAGTTACAATGAATCTTATCTCGAACAAAATCAAAAAGACAAAAAAGATAAATGATTACAAGAATCTTCCGAAGTCTTCATCTTCGCATCTTCTTCGCTTCTTTCATTTCGGCTCTTGATTCGGCTCTTGGATTTGCTTCTTCCACCTCATCACAGGACTTCAAGGTTGAACATTCCGTAATATCTTCTTTTTTTTCAAATAAGATCTATTTTTTTTAATGATATCGGGATTGTTCCTGTCTTTTAACCGAATGGCGATCGAGATATTTCTTGAGCAATGGCTTTTCATTCACACAAACCATTCTCCAAATTGGGGGAGGAGGGTACACGTATGGACAGGGGTGGTTATCTCGTGACCTTTCCTTCATCCGCAAGATTTATCCATCCTTGAAGATATTTAGGATAGAAGGTCAGGAGATAGTCGATGAAAGCCTCATTCGGATCCGAGCTCTCCCTCTCCATTCTCTCGAGCACATCATAGTAGAACCGTAAGGTTCTCTTGATTTTTTTCCATGCATCGTTGAGATGGATGGCATCCATTTCTCAACGTGCGGCCATTTCTTTTGCTTTAGTGTTCCTCTCCTCTTGCTTGCGAACTTTTGAACCCACTCCTTCTTTTCGCTTCTTCTTCTACCTTCTTTCCGATCATTGGTACACCGTAAATGTATAGCTTTCTTCGCTTGTTCAACTGGAGTGTTTTCAGAGCGCTACGGTATTGAAGACCTTCTTCTTAGGCTCAACCTCGATTCTTCAATATCCAAAATAATTTCCTCTGAATTGGCTTAGAAGCCTTTGCTCTTTTGCCCTCGAGCTCTTTCATCGCCATAGCCTTTCTCTTGATGGGCATTTCAAGACCACCTAGGTTTTTGTACTAATCCTTCCTCTACCACTCGGTTTCTCTCAAAGAACTTCATGCATTGTTTCCTCTGAAACCCGAGTGTAGACCAAGCTTCTCCACCTCCTTGAACTTAAGCTTCTCGCTTCTATCTCCTTCATGGCTTCGCAATGATCTTCTTCTCAACTTCCTTTACAACCTTGCCCTTCGTGAGTATATTCCAATAATTCCCCGAGATCACCTCCGGGTCTTTCCCCCTTCTTGGAACCATACTGTGGCCCGAGAGTCGCCAGGTCCATATGGTATTGTTCTTTCCGACACTCGCAGACCTCCCCCGCCATCCGATCTTGCTCCTCCTCGAGCCTCTCGAGGTGGTTCTTCGCCACGAGAATTCTTGAGAAGATGAGCAAATTGGCTTGAGAGAGCTTCCTTGAACATGTTCATCATCTTGCCACGATGAGCATTGAGCTCATTTCTCTCAAATATTTCTTCACCCAAAGATCTCACTCTTCTCTACCAATCTTGCTTCTAGATTTTGAGTCCGCTCCCTTGACTCTTTGCAGATTAAGCCTTCGACCTTGACCCCTATATCTTTTCTTCTAATTTTCCTTCCATGGAGGTCGGCTGGTGCATCGAGTATCCTCGTTGCACCAGCTCAAGAAGAACTCAAGCTATCAATATACGAGCTTGGTTGGCTAATGCCTCCTCGTCGAAACAACTTTGTTGAGATCGCTCAACCTCTCGAACCACCGCCGATGCAGTGAGATCAATCTAGGAGTATATCCGATCGGGTCAGGACTCAGTTGAAATTCGTTCATCCCGAAGTCTCGTCTGAACTCAGCCAGCTTTGATCTAGGGCTTTCAGACCCGAGTCAGTGGATTCACTGAAGCAGGTGTCACCGAAGCCTCGATCTGCATGCATCGGACATTACGATTTAAAGGTAGAACTTCATAATCGGCATAATTATCAATAGTGCCAAAAGTTACTGAAGGCTAACCCGATCTGAGGATGTTCGGCTGCCACTGATCGGCCTCGGGTTGAGTCTTTTCCTTCCGAGATTAACTCTCATCATCCCCTTGTTGGTCCCCATCCCGAGATTTGTCTTTGGAGCTCGGGGAACCAACTTCAGCGATTTCTCTCAAACCACCTTCCTCTTCACAAGCTCATCAAAGTCCGAGATTTTCATCCCGAAGCTTGGTTTTTCAATCCCCGAGAATTCAAAGGAGAAAAGTTGTCCTCGCTCCACCCGCCTTCCCTCCTAAATGAAGCAATATTGAGCATCTCAGGAAGAGTCCGGGTTGAGGATGTAGACTGCTGACCTCAAAAGAAGATGTCTGGAGGTCGGGGAATGAGCTAAGCTTCGTGGTAGAGGTCAAGATGAACCGCTCCCCCCTGCTTTCGCCCATTCTTGGTCTCTTCACTTCACCTTTCTTGAGCATTGGGCTCTCGTGTTCGGGGCTTGGAAATTTCACAAAGATCGACTAATAAGAGCTCATTCAGAGCTCATCAAAATTCATCGGCTCCCGAGGCTCAAAGAACTCGAGGTTTGGGCAGCAGCTCCTCGGTTTGAATCGACTTGGTTCTCGAGGTCCTGAGCCGGGCCTCCTCGAGAGGGAATTTTAGTTTGCTCAGAGAACCGAGGGGCACTTCCTCGCCAGAATCTGAACATCTTTCTTGATGCAGTCCGTGCAAGACTTCCTCGTAGGAAACGGACTTTC
Source organism: Stenogyne calaminthoides (assembly GCA_037126765.1). Classification (NCBI taxonomy): domain Eukaryota; kingdom Viridiplantae; phylum Streptophyta; class Magnoliopsida; order Lamiales; family Lamiaceae; genus Stenogyne; species Stenogyne calaminthoides. The sequence continues at coordinate 23,027,686 of JBBCBC010000025.1, forward strand.
TCAGGTCCGAGGTCCTTGGAATATTTCCTGAGAAAACTTATCAGAACTAAGCGATGTCTCAAGAACCTCAGAGAAGACTTGCTCCTCAGTTTGATCCTGTGCCTTTGAGATAGCCTGAGCCAATACAAGTAAAGGCGATTTCTAAGCAGTTTGGCTCTCAGTTTAATCTCCTCAAATCCTCACTTTCCTCATCATCATCGGTGAGAACCGCCCATTCTTTTGGCGCTTAGGAGCAAGTGGTTTTCGCTTTCTTCAATTTCTCACCATGCTCCTTCTTGGCATCCAACAAGACCTTCCCCCGGTTTGTTGGCTTTCTTGATTGAAGAATGAATTGGTGATTCCACTTTCTTCTCTTTCTTCCCTCTAATCGTCCTTTTTGTAGTAATGGGCTTGAACATTACTTTGGACTTAAGGAATGGAGTAGATTTTGAAAAGATATCCTCCTCCACTCGGCACATCTCCAAAATAAATGCAATTTTGGTGGCATGGAGGATCCTGCCTTTGATCGATATTGCCCCATCATCTTCCCTTTTTATGACCTTGGCTTGCTTTCATCCACCACCTTGATTAGATATTTCAACCAAGGCTTGAAATCCTTGGTGGGTGAGTCCTCAATCGCCGCCATCACTCAGAGTTTGGGAGTGTTGATCTGCTCGAAGCTTCCAGATCGACTCATTATGCACTTTCCAACAATATCCATCAATACTCTGTATTTCGGCTTTAGATGATGTTTGTGCAGAGTTGCCTCAAACTTAACAGGTTTCTCAGCAACCTTGTCAAGATACTCCTGCTCCCGTCCCAACATATACAATGAGGGATCATCTCCCCTATCGCACAAATCAAATATGTCGTTTAAATTCTTAGGGACAATGTAGAGCTCTCGAACAAAATCCACATACTTCATTGATTGTTCGAGATGCAAAACGGAAATCTTAGATTCTATACAATCTTTCTCATCGATTTCCATATTTGCAACAAACTCTATTACCTTCTTTGAGTATACTCCTTCCGGTTCGGCGACAATAAGGTTCGATTTCGCTAATCGGATTAAGTGGGCGTCTCTTCTTCGTGGTTGGCATTGGTGGTACTCTCCAAAGAAACCACGACTCATACCATGGCTTATTTGTCTCGCTAATTTTTCTAACATGGTAGGAGCCATTTGAGATTTGAAGATTTAGGGTTTTGAGCGATGAAGTTTTTCTGGGTAAAAGGGATTTATTTGCAGAGGGTTTTTGGGAACGAAGGGTTTCAATAAAATTTGGCTTGAATGACTTTCAAAGGATTAAATAGCTCGAGATCGTGGGAAGTCGTACCGGTTTGGTGAAAAGCAACGGTTAAGATTAATCCATGATTAATCGGGTATGCGAAAGGTCGATCCCCGAAAAGTAAGCCGCCATTTTAACTTCATTGGTGATTAAATGTAACAGAGCATTTAATGACTGTTGACCTTTTTAGGAATTTCAAAGATCCCGCCCAAAAACATTCCTCAGGTGTTTTGTATTTATTGCGAATGATTACTGAGTTTCACTTAAGCAATAAATGAGTCGCATGAGTCATTACTTCTTCAGACTAATTTCCCTTTATCAGTCTTACTGAGTATTGACCTTGATAAAATGTCAAGATGATATCGAGTAATTGAATGGGTTCAAGATGCTCATGAAATCTTGACCTTCAAGAATCGGAGTTTCACGAGACTCCGCCAAGATTTTCAATTTTATCCCGAAGTTTCTCAAGAGAATCGAGAAAACTTCATGCATCTGAAAATCTTCAATTTTTCAGATTTTACTCTATACACCTGGACCCAACATCCCTAATTCAACTGATAGTTCCTGAAATCTTGATTCAGCCAAAGGTTTAGTCAAGATATCAGCTCTCTGCTTATCAGTATGAATTTTCTCCATCCTGATGTCCTTTTTCTCTACATGATCTCTGATGAAGTTCCTTCTTCAGTCTAATTCTCCTGAAGTTCAAGAAAGAAATTCATCTTCCAACAATGACATCTCAGATCTTCTTTCAACAAGGCTAATGATATCTTCATTCATTTCAAAGGCCCTTTTTCATTTAATACGAAAAAGCAGATTAGATCCAGGGTACCCATTTGTTATAGGGTCCTACCAAAGTTAGTCAGTACCTTTTGGAATCCAAATCTTCCTAACAACTCTAATCACTTTAGAGTGGCTGATCTGTCTTCCATAAACATCTACATACACATTTATCACTCTGGGTGCCTTAACAGTATCCTGTGTATGAGTGCTAGCCTTAGCATGAACATGAGCCTTAGAATTTTTCTTGGGTACAGGCCTTTTGTTCCATTGCTTTGGCTTCTGTGCAGCTGGTCTGAATCTTTGTTGACTTGGGTTTAGGTAACCTTTACCCTTAGGCAAGTGGGGTTTGGGTTGCCTGTACTGAAATATGGGTCTTTCAGTAATCTGTGGACTTGGTCTTTTCAGTTGAGAATGTCTCTGCTGAGTGTTTCTCTTCTGAAAAAATTCCTCTCTTTGTTCGGTCTTGAGATCCTTTCAGGTTTGCATTCTTAGCCTGAGGCTTCGAAGTACTTGCCTGAAATTTTCCTACTGAGTGGTCAGGTTTTCTAGCCTTCACCTGAGGTTTGGGCTTTCTTACCTGATCATTGAGTTTTACTGGAACCATAGGTCCTTTTCCCTTGTCTAACACCTTGAGCATTTCTTCAGTTTGAAGTGTAGGTGCCACTGGTTTAACAAAGATTGTCTTCTTGCTACTTGATGCAGTATTCAGATGACCTTGTGAGGTTCCCCCTAGAATGTATCCCAATCCAGATTTTATAGTGACAGATCTCTGGTAACTCTGAATTTCATCTATTACTTTAGATGCAGATTCAATAGAGTTAGCTTCTTCTGGCGCACTATCCTCACATTTCAGAGAGTTTCATGCTTCTCGAGAGGTCATTGAACTTAGTTTCGATCATTTGAATCTCTTGATTGGATTTCTAGATTTTTCGATTAGGGTCACTATCGCCTTCCTTTCTCTGAGAGTTGTACTTTCAGAACATCTAGTTCATCAGTAGTTCTCATTAATTGAGAAGTGATCTCAGTAATACTAGAGTTTTTCCATCTTAGATTCTCAGCAGTCAGTTCTTTGTTCTGCTCTTGAGTTTCATTTAGCAGTTCTTGTAAAATAGCATAATCCTTCATAAGACTCTCAAAAGAATCCATCAGGTCAAATTGACTGTTTACAGTGGAACTTGATAACTCTTGTGCTAGTGTAGGAGCAACAACAGAGATAGAAGAACTTACCTCTCCTACAGCCATGAGACAGATGTCATCACTGTCACTTTCTGAGCACATTTCTTCTGAGGAGCTGGAACTTTCTTCAGGCTCCTTTTCTTCCTTAGCAATCTCAGCAAGTGTATCCCATATTTCCTTTGTATTCTCACAATGAGAGATCTTCCTCATAACACCATCATCAACAGTGCTATATATTGTATCTTTGGCAATATAGTCACGATTGACTAACTTTCACTGATCAGGAGTAAGTTGATCATCTGACTTTGGAAATTCAGTCCTGGAATCATTTCTCTCATCTTCTGTAACTCTGGGATTCACAAAAAGTGAATTGGAATGGTCCTTCAAAGAACCACTCTCCACATTCTTTCATGCTTAGAATACGGATGAGCTGATTCTTAATTTCCACAAATCATATTTCTCAACTGAGAACATTGAAAGCTTCGTAGAAGGCATGATGTCTGAGATTAAAAAAAAAATCAGCAATTATTTATGTTTAGAAAACCACGGGAGTCTAAGCAATTTAGACTTTGGTCAACAAAGCTAGTGGTCAAGCGAACCACTGCAGAGACGGGTTTTTTAAAAAAATTTGGATCACCCGGTGATCACCTAAAAATAGTGATCTTTTGAACTCCTAACCGATACCACTTGTTGGTCCCGGTGTAAACGAAGTCTTACACGCGTGTATGGGGGAAATACATGTTAAGTATTTTTAAAACTTTTTTTCATCGAGGTCACTTGGGTCAGTTGTTCCGATGATTTGGTCCTGAGAAGCACAAATCGCTATGAGTCAAAGTCTATCTGAGACAGTGATCCTGAGCTGCTTTCAGATACCTCAGATAATCCCAATCGAGTCCTCGAAGTTTTCAGAGATCCTAAGTTGCTTGGATCGAGATAACTAACTTATCGAACCCTCGAAAGAGTAAGTTCGGTTTGGTAACTATCTCTGTTCTAGCTACTCGGATGTCAAAGCGGAATGGTTGGCCCTTAGTTTATACTCGTTTTAAGCTTTTCAAAAAACCTTCCTTTAATGGAATAGTGATTAGGCTGTGATTCAATTTATATGCAACTTTTCGATTGGATTGATTCCAAATTGAAATATCAAAGTGAAAATATGCTTTCAAGACAAAGTAATGCAACAGATAAATCAAGCAAAAACAGAAAAGCAAAGAACACAAGAGATTATAGTGGTTCGTAGACTCAAGCTCCTACGTCCACTCTCCCTGATCTTTTCAGAGAAATTCACTAATCAATTCCTAAGGCTTTCTGACTACCTCTGTAGTTTACTAACCTTTCTAATTTTGAGCTTTCTGACTACCTCTGTAGTTTACTAACTCAAAACTCACACAAGCTTTCTGTCTATCCAAGATAGATTACTCACTTCTCCTCTAGAGTTTTCTGACTACCTCAATGTAGTTTACTCACTCTTTACAACTCCAATCTCACCAACAATCACACTCAAACTACCTTACAAAGGGTTTGGGGTTTCTTGGTTGGTTTCCAACTAGGATGAGATATCCTTTACAATAAAGAAAAATGCAAAGGCTAGGATATCTCGACTAAGCTTTGGATATATCTTATCAAGCTAGAATTAGTGGAATGAGCTCTCTTCGATTTAAAGCACTTGGGAAATTCTTGGGTTTTCGAGTGCTTCAACTTTGCGATAATAAGTTTGAGCTCTTGAGTTGCTTACAAATTTCCCGTAACCTTTCAATGAAGAAGGTCACAAGTATTTATAGGCATACACCAAGGTCACTCTTGAAAAACTATCCGTTGGAGAGATAGCTTCGTGAGTTTCCTCTTATGGTGTGTGAGAAACGGCTATATTTAGGGTTTGACACTCCCTAACACGTTTTAGGCAATAGCCTTTCATGTAGCCGGTCTTCACTTTTTGCAGTCTGGAACTTAGTACTTCTGACATCTTTTTCAGTGACCTGTCGCTGTCATTGTCAGTATGGTACAGTGTTGTCTTCCTCTTTTTGACTTTTTGTCTCCAGTTTAAAGGTAGACAATTCAACGGCTCTTTTTGGTTACAATCTCGAGTTGATATAACCTTAACAAACACTTTGTCTTAGTTTCTTTTGTGCGCATTTGAATGTCTTGGGCACTATCTAATTTTCTAAGGAATGTGATCTTACCGATATTGAATCCTTCAGATAGATATTTTCAGTGCCTCGGAACATTAGGCCAGTTTATCTTGAGCATTTAGTACATTCATCGAGTCTTGATAATCGCGTGCCTTGATATTCTTGATCTTGATTCTTGATCTTACATCTTACGAGTCTTGAGTCTTACGAGTCTTGATTGTCTTACGAGTCTTTCCGTCTTACGAGTCTTGGCGTCTTACGAGTCTTCATAGATATCTTGGTGATATCTTTGAAGTCTTCATCTTTGAGTCTTCGGTTCCTCGGTTTCATCTTGAGTCTTGATATCTCGATTTCATCTTGAGTCTTGATATCTCGATTTTATCTTGAGTCTACAAACTTTCGGATTTCATCTTGAAACGGTTTCTTCGAAACTTCTTGAGTTCTTGAGAATCTTGATCCTAACTTTGATCTATGTCTGTGACTATACATTTTGCAGATAACATCCTGAATACTCTAAAACTGAATCCTGACTCAACTATCAAGATTATTCTGAACATGTCATACTCAGAGGTTTTGGGATCTAATCAAAATCATATCTTTATTAAACTCATCTCCCAACACCCTTGCTTATAGACAATATCAAAATCAAAATAAGCAAGATGAGATTGTCATCGGGCAAACATTTGTTTAGAAATATTTTGTTCAAAATCTTTGAAAAGCATAAAAGTAGCAGCCCTACAATCAGTTTTAATAGTAAATTTCTGATTGTATAAGTCATCCTGAAATTTAAGGACACATTTTACAATAGCAAGAATTTCTTTAGCCATAGTAGAATAATTCTTTTGAGCATTATTCCAATTACCAGAATAAAATCTAATAATGTATTCAATTTTATTATCATGATTAATATGTTTTAAGATACCACCATACCCCAAATCTGAGGCATCAGTTTCAACTATTTTTACCCATGAAGGATTAGCAAGCATAAGACAAGAAATATTCTTAACCTTTTCTTTAATTCTAATAACAACCTTAGTATGATTATCATTCCAATGAGAAGGATTCTTCTTAAGTCTATCATATAAGATAGCGGAATTTTCAGCAAGATTTTTAATATAAGAAGACACATAATTAAGGCTTCAAGATTTTTAATATAAGAAGACACATAATTAAGGCTTCCTAAGAATCTCTGTAACTGAGTTTTATCAGTCATAATATTAGGAAATTTATTACCGAATTCAATACTACGTTGAATAGGAATAATATTACCCTTATCAATCATATGACCAAGAAATTTAACTTTAGTTTGGAATAAAACCATTTTAGGTTTTGAAATGACTAAACCATTTTTAATGACTAAGTTTTTAAACATATCGAGATGTTTAAAATGTATTTCAATATCCTTAGAAAAAACAAGGATGTCATCAATATAGACAATAATAAAATCACTCTAAGGATTAAAAATATCATTCATAATTTGCTGAAATTCTGAAGGAGCATTCTTAAGACCAAAAGGCATAACAGTCCATTCGTAATGACCAAATTGAACATTGAAGGCAGTTTTATACCTATCAGGTTGATTAATCTGAATCTGCCAAAAGCCTGATTTTAAATCAAATTTGGAGAAGACAAGAGCATTGACTAATCTGTTAAGAAGATCTTTCTTATTGGGAATATGATGTCTAATCCATTTTAAAACCTTATTAAGAGGTTTATAATTAATAACTAATCTAGGAACTCCGCGTTCCTGCTCAGAATGCTTATTAACATAGAAAGCAGTACAAGACCAAGGGGATTTAGAAGGAGTAATAAACTTCTTCTGTAATAAGGAAGATATTTCCTTTTTGCATAACTCTAAATATTCAGAGTTCATTTGACAAGGTCTAAACTTAGTCGGTATTTTATTCTCTTTGAAATCTTCCTCATAAGGAAGAGAAACTATATGTTTCTTTCTATCCCAAAAAGTATTAGGAAAATCATTGCAAATCTCAATAGAAAATTTATTATTTAAAAGTTTGATTTTATCCTGCAGCTTAGGATTCTTTAATCTATCATTAATAGTGATAGAATTAAGTTCATCTTTAAGAAAAATTATTTGAAAATTTTTATTATTAATTTGATCTTGAATCAAATTAAGAACCTTATGAATATGTTTAGTAATAAACGTAAAAGTAATAGGTTTACCGTTATAGGTACCTGTAATACCTCCTTCACTAACAAAGGTAAGAGGATAAATTTTAAATAAAAAGGAAGACCAATAATCATTTGACTAGTAATGTTTTCAGCAATAAGAAAGTCATTAGAAATACAACAACCATCAACACAAACATAAGCATTTTTAAGCTTATAATTAATTTTTAAAGATCCTCCACCTGCATGAGAAAGGGAGTGAATAGTTTTTTCAAAGAACTTAGTAGGAATTATTCCTAGCTGTATGACACTTAAGTCAGCACCACTATCAATCATAGCGATAAAATCTTTCTTATAAGAATTATTTATAAGAAGAGAAATCTTGGTATACCATTTTTGAGTTATAATCATGTTAATAGTAGATAAATGATTTTTATTAATATTAACATCATTATTAGTATCTAAGAATCGTGAAAGAGCACTAGAGCTAGTTTCATTATCTTCAATTTTCCCTTTTCCTTTCTCAATAAAAGAAAGACGAGTAGAAAGGTCAGAATTCTGGTTTTCAAGAATCTTGACACTTGTCTTGAGATTATTAATCTCATGAACTAAATCATTAATAGTTACGGGATTATTTTTAATATTCTTAAGGAGAAGAAGTTTTTCTAATTCACCCATATTATAATAATTATTATCAATCTTATTAGAAAGACTAGTTTTATTATTATACTCATTCTTATAAGAAGAATCATGCAATTGTTCAATGATTTTATCTCTTAAACCAGAATCTTTAATTTGTTTAAAAATTCTAAAATGTTATTATCAGTCAAGACACTAATATTCATATCTTGAAATTGACTAATGAGTTTATAAAACTCATTATCAGTATTATTATCAGTATTACTGATACAGTTAAGACAAGGCTTTCCAAGCATACAATCATTGCATTTTTCCTTGTCAAGCTTAACAGAAACTTCATCATCAGATGTCTTATGCTTGCTAATCCTTCATGGGTAAAAATAGTTGAAACTGATGCCTCAGATTTGGGGTATGGTGGTATCTTAAAACATATTAATCCTGATAATAAAATTGAATACATTATTAGATTTTATTCTGGTAAATGGAATAATGCTCAAACGAATTATTCTACTATGGCTAAAGAAATTCTTGCTATTGTAAAATGTGTCCTTAAATTTCAGGATGACTTATACAATCAGAAATTTACTATTAAAACTGATTGTAGGGCTGCTACTTTTATGCTTTTCAAAGATTTTGAACATAATATTTCTAAACAAATGTTTGTCCGATGGCAATCTCATCTTGCTTATTTTGATTTTGATATTGTCTATAAGCAAGGGAAAGATAATAATCTTCCAAATTTTTTAATTAGTGAATTTATTTCTTCATGACAGAAATGAGTCACTCTAGAAGAAGTCCATATTCCTCTTATAGAGGAAGAGGAGGCAGAGGTCATCCTCCTATTATACAGCATGGGAAGAAATCCCTTTTTAACCAGAGTATTTCTGGTAGTGGCTCTTCTTCAAAAGGAGATAATGTTCAAAAGGAATTTCAAGAATTCCTCAGACAACGTAGTAAAAATTTACCAATAGAGGACAATTTCTCAAAACCAGATGATGAAGAATCATATTCTTCAATCGCTCAGAAGGAATATAAATTCTTTGATTCTCCTAAGAAAGAATTGATTCTTATTATTGAAGATGACGATGAAAAGTTCAAAGAGTCTCCATGGACTCTTATGGAAAAGTATTTTCCAAATTCAAATTGGAATGTGGAGACTTATAAATCCAGATGATTTTATGAGAACATTCTCATTAGTCTCGGAAGTGTTGAGATTCAACATTTTGCTCCAAAGAGTAAAGTTATTAATTACTCTAAATTTATTATTAAAATGATCATCTCCATCCAAGAATGGAGAACTTCACCTTTTACAGAAAGGAGTATGACTAATGAGGTCACACACACTACTTACCTGTATAATTACTGGGATTACTTACAAAGTTTATATAAGACTGATAGGCCCGGTGGAAAACCCATGAAATGCGGAATAATCATGAAATGCATACAAAAACAGGGGTGAAGGAATGGTGATTCCAGATTTTTGCGTTTTAAGCTCATGTGTTGTGTTTTGCTTATAATTGAATGCATATGACAAGATAAGAACGTAAAGCAGTAAAGAACACAACTGTTGGGAAATCTGTATTTTAGTTTTGATGGAAGTTCCAAAACAGGTTGTAATAGGACCAGTCAGACCTGTTAGCTGACTGATGACTTAGAATCAGATTAAGATGACTAGCTGAAATGTATAGATAGCTGATGTAAAAGATAGGTCACATATTGTGGGGGAACTCAATATGTATAGGTCAGGTCGAAGTATCATATGACCCAGATAAGGTCAGATGATCAGAAGACTAAGAACAAATCAGAAGACAAGAAGTCAGAAGATCAGGTGAAGACAGAAGACACTGAAGACTCAGATGAACCTGAAGACTCAGATGAACCTGAAGACTCAGATAAACCTGAAGACTCAGATAGACACTGAAGACTCAGATGAACCTGAAGACTCAGATAAACTTGAAGACTCATTAACAAACCTGAAGACTCAGTATGACAGAATACACTGAGGCTCAGAGACACCTGAAGATCAAAAGACCTGAAGACCTACATTCAGTCGAGTCTGCATATTGAGCTAAGACAATCTGAATCAGAAGACTCAACAAGGTAGACTGATCAGTTACCTGATCAAGTCAGCTCACTCCTGGTGACAATCAAAAATATACACCAGACAAGACGAATCTTCTACAAAAGGAATATCAATCGTCTAACGGATAAATTTCTGAAGTGCCGCCTCGTGAAGCCAAGGAGAAAGCGACACGTGCACAAAAAGAGCTGACAACGTGGGATACGACGCTGCGGACAAAAATGGTGTTAATCATGCCTACGGCCACGCCGATAATCGGGGCACGTCACAATCATATCCTACAACCTACCTAATGTAGCCCAAAATTCAAATTGCTCTCCAACGGCTCTTTGATTTCGAGGTCTATAAAATGGGATTGTTCACGAAGACCAACAAGAGACAACTAGCAAGAACGAACACGGAGACACCGCAAAAGAAGCAAAAGCTACAGCAAAATCTCCGCTCAAAGAACACTATATTTGAAGATTATTCTTAGAGTGTTCATCCCATTAGTTCTTAGCAAGAAATCCTATCCACTAGCATTTTGGCTACCTAAAAAACCAGGATAGATTTCCAGTTGGAACCCTCAAACATTCTTTACCCAAACGCAAGTTAGGTTAAGTTTGTTCCCGGAAGATTTCAGACTAGGAATTCTAGTTTTCTGATTTCTAGTTCGGTTGAGTGTGAACTCGATAAACATCTGTAGAGTGTGAACTCAATAAACATCTCGATCATCCCTTGAGGGATATAAGTCACGCAGGTGAAGTTTGTAGAGTGAGAACTCAGTAAACATCTCGGCCATCCCGTGAGGGGTATAAGTCCCGCAGGTTAAGTTCAGTTAAGGTTCCCCTGTGTTAAGGGGAGAGTGGACGTAGGACGGGTTTCGTCTGAACCACTATAAAAAGTCTTGTGTGCATTTACTTGCTTTCTTATTGCTTTACAATATTCACACAACTGAGTTTAAAACTACATACATATTCTAAGTTAAGCTCAGTCTGCACCAAGCAACTGATCTGATCAGGTTGACACTTTAGTCAGCTGATTGAAAACTGACTTAAGAATCTGAATTGATAAAACTGGTTTTTCACACGGGTAAAAACAAGCTTCCGCACCACTCAGTTAAACTGACAGATATCAAACTGATCTGCCCTTAGGCACTCAGTAAGATTGAACATTAGTCTAAACTGATACACTAGCACTCTGATCGGGTAATCTGCAAATCACACCTGATCCGCACGAAAAGTTTTGAAAGTTTATTCACCCCTCCCCTCTAGACTTTCACCCTCACAAAACCCGTTCGGGACCTACAAGTGGTATCAGAGCAGTGGTTCTACAGACCACTGGCTTTGAGTATCATCGATTCTTGAGGAAGAATCTTTGTGGTCATTTGAACAGATCTTGAAAAACCATTTTCAAAACTCATTCATTTTCAAAATCACTCAGCATGGATAATACCTCTGGCATGTATCATGATTTGCCTAAGTTTTAATTGATGAGTATGCATATTGGGCTATATATATCGCATGAACCATCAGGATCGATAATGCGGCGGAATGATGGAAGTCATTGAGCGAGGACCCATCATCATATATCCACGATAACCCAAAGAGTTGGAGGAGATCCGATTTTCGCGGCGGAAGTCTTATGCGAAAAAGCCCAAATACGATGGATGCGAGAAGAAAGAAAGTTGTATACTCTAGATCTGATAATCGCCAGGCATATAATCATGAAGGCGATGGATAAAGTCACAAAGGAAGATAAAGTATCTCAAAATCGCGAAAGCAATGTGGGATACTCTTTGGCGAGATATCGCGAAGGAAATGATCGGATCAAAACGGCCGACTACAAAGCGGTGGTGAAGTTCAAAAGTTTAAAGATGTTGCCCAACGAGACCATCAACGAGCTCGATGGGAGGATCACCATGTCGATTAAATAAGCTACTCACGAGAACTTGGAAGAGATGTCGACAAAGATATCAGCCTACAAGATCTTAAGATCTCTCACCAAGAAATGGGACATGAAAGTCACGGTAATCAAGGATTGCCAAGACATCTCAAGATGAAGCAGAGTAGCTTGTTCCTAAGCCTTAAAGCTCACGAGTTCGATTTAATCGAAAAGAGGACAAAGAGATGAAGGAAGACGAGCGCAAGCTTCAACGCCTCTAAATCATCGATTGCGTTTAAAGTAACTAGCAGCAGATCAAAAGGCCCTTGAACTCGTTGGAACATAATGAGTCAAGGTAAGCAGACGCTTCGCTACTGTGAAACTTGAAAGGATAAATACTCGCTTTTGTAAGTATCAAAAGATTCTCAGAGACTATCAAGACAACAGAATAGCCAGGAGGCCAACCGGACAGATCACTAGAAGAACCGATCCGACGATCGAAGAGATCCACAGAGAAGAAAAGAAAAGAGATGATCCGCCGATGAGAGAATAGATAACAGATCTCGACAGAAGGAGTTCGGGATTACCGCCGAAGGAAGCCACCGACAGATCCTCTGCATCAGTGACTCACCCGGGCAGAGGAAGTAAAATGAGATCGAGGATCATGCTTCAATCAAGAAGAAACTGCGTCACTAATAAAGACCGACGCCTGACCGACCTCGTGAGAGGTTAGAAGAGAACGGAATGAAGAGAGCAACGCCCGAGATAGAAAGCGGTCGTCGAACATACATCCGGAATTGATGATTCTATCTGCTTTTCCGAGGATTCTCGCTACATCATCTCAGAGAAGACTTTTGTCCGAGGCGGTGGTTGTTGACCTCCACGAGCATGAAGATCTAATATTCTCTTGGATGACGATGAAATCTGATTGCCAGGAGGACCATCTGAGGTAACCTCCAAATTATACGCTTTTCAATTTCCACACCGCTATTATTAGCACACTGGAGAGATTGACTTGTCGCTCTACCTCGAGCAATCGCTTAATGATCTCTCCGATCAGGTAGACACTTATACAATAGTGGGTAAAAAAATGACAAGCTAAGGATCGGAAATAATCAACTTGTTAAAGAGAACGCTCTCAAGAAAATTATCGAATCGAATTCACAAAATCGCTCGAAGGTGGCGAGGAACTTAATGTTTCGAAAGTTAAATCTTCGTCGGGAGAAGCGAGATCAAAGATCAAAGCAATCAACAAACAAACTTTGATGATTTCAAGATCCTCCAAGCTAAATTTGATGAGCTATTCGACTACATGAGAGTCTAAAATCTAACCGAGGATAGTTTCAAAGAAAATAGAGGTTTTCACGAAGTCATCAAAAACATTCAAGATATGAACACCTATTTTTGACGCCGACTAACAATAAGGGAATTAGGTATGAGAACCCTTCTACATCCTCAAAAGCCCCGTTTGATTCACTTCGGAAAGGGTGTAATCAAACGAGTCTCGACAAAGATACACTAAAAGCTAAACTTGTATCGATAAAGGAAAAAGACACATTGAAAGCAAGTAAAGGCAAGTGCCTAATCGGAAAGGGAGAAATGGACCCCAAGTGATTAAGCATCGGTAGAGGAATCAACGTAAGAACCGATTCTTCGAAGAAAACTCGATCGTGATTAGGTATCGAAAAGAGACAACCTGTGAGAATGAAATCTAATCTGAGACCCAATCAAGGTCGGTGCCTAATAAAGCAAGTTTATAGGTAAAACGCAAAGACCATCTATGCCAAAAAGATATGAATCTTTTTTCGATGGTAGCATCGTATTCTACCCCTTATAACCGAGATCTAGAAACTCTTTTTTTGAGCCACACTTTGGATTAAAAAGAAGACAAAATATAAAGAAAATCTCAAGTCTTCTAAGTCACCCAAGGCTCACACTAATAATCATACTAATCGAAAGCATATAAAAGAGACGATGATTATGTTGATATGTATGGGGAGACAAATCGGACCTTCTAATCTATCCGATTTTTCATAGAAGTGCTCTGTTTGTGTGGATCCCTAAATCCACCACTAACCCCCAGGACCCAATTCAAAGGGGTGCGTAAAGCTTTGATTTGATTCGGGGTTCGCGTGGGGATTGGCCAACAAAGGAGGTGCACAAGCAACTATCCGGTACATCGATAGTGGATGCTCAAGGCACATGATTTGAAGCAAACATCTCCTTAGCTCTTTACAAAGAACAAGAAGGCCCACGTGTACTCTTCGGTGATGATAACTTTGGTTATACCAAAGGATTCGAACCTTAGAGAATGATGATGTACAAATGCTTTGGAGTCTCGTATGTCGAAGGATTAAAGCACAATCTACTATCAAGTATCACAATTCTCATGCGACAACGGATTCGGTGTTGAGTTCTCGGCGACAAATGTACGATTAGAATCGAAAGCAACTCAACAAACCTTGCTAAGCGGGTTCAAGGAAAGGGACGATCTACCACAATGATTGGAGCAGTTGCCCCAAGGAATACATGCTTAATTGTTAAGAGTTCCAAAAGTAGCGATTGGCTCTGGCACAAAAGAATGAGTCATCTGAACTTCAAGACTCTTAACAAGATAGTTAGGATGTCTTTGGTTGAGGACTTCCTAATGAGATATTCTCCAAAGATCATACATGTGCCACATGTCGGAAGGGAAAACAAGTTAAAGCCTCATTCGAGGAATACGGACGGCATCTAGTAGAATATCAAGAATCTGCTCCATATGGATCTATTCGGACCCGTTATTACGGTCGATCTCGATGGACGCAAAAATATACTCTAGTAATCGTGGATGATTATTCCAAGTTTACTTGGGTTGTATTCTTATACAAGAAGAATGAGACAACGACAAAGATACCCGAATTTTCAAGAAGCTACAAAAGCGAGAAGGGTGTCAAAGATAGTAAAAATCGGATCGGATAAAGGTCTGAGTTCACGAATTCCTTTATTCTTGATTTTTGCTCGAGTTTGGTATCTGACATGAAGAAACGTCGGTAAGAACGCCACAACAAAATGGAGAATTTGAAGCGAAGAAAATGAACTCTCAAGGAAAATTTGCTTTTACTATGTTAATTTGAACATGCCACACCAAGCCGTTTAAAGCGTATAATCAATACCGCGATGCCATACCGAATCGGATGTTCTCGACTAAGACTCTTCAAAACACCTTATGAACTGTGGAAGGACAGAAAACCTCGTGTTTCATACTTCCATGTTTTTGGGTGCAAGTGTTTCATTCACAACAATGGGAAAAGTCAGTTGAAGACTTTTGAGGCCAAGTCAGATGAGGGTATATTCTTAGGATATTCCTCATCCAGCAAGGCTTTCAGGGTTTACAACAAACGAACCCTAGTTGTGGAAGAAACACCGATAATGGTCTTTGATGAGACATCTCCGAAACAAGAGAAAGCTTTTCGAACAAGCCGTGCCGGATCATTTGCTACGACACGCAGAAAATGGATTACGCTAAGCATCAAGGAGAAAGAAGCTGAACACGTAAAAGTGTACATCACAGAACTTGATCTTGTTGATTCAACAGGTCAATCAGACCCTAAGGTACGCATTTGTCAATGAAGAAGGCACATTACGGTGAGAGGCAAGTATCAATTGAACCATCCGGTCGAGAGGAACTCTCGAAGTTCCCTCTGAGCAGACATCAAAGACACATGATGAGTCCAACATCAGCTGAGACATGTTCTTATCAAGTGGATCATAATTCCGCACCACTCCCAATCACTAGTAATGAACTACTATCAGATATGGATGATGTTCTCCAAATAGGCGACATCGTAGCGAAGGACTGGATTGCCATCATCCAACCGATCGATTATCGGAGACCCATCCGACAGAGAGTCAAAACTAGACATCGTTGGTGAAAGTGTCATATCTTGTTGTTATCGTCTTTGAAGGAACTAACTTCTGATGAGGAAGCTTCTACAAGACCTAAGTTGGATTACAGCCATGCGAGGAGGGCTGGAGCAGTTTGAGAGAAATCAAGTTTGGAAATTGGTGGGGCGTAACCAACTCATCAAGGCGTAATTGCACTAAGTGGGTATTCAAGAACAAGAGATGAGAAAAATGTCATAACCGGGAATAAAGGCAAGACTTGTTGCTAAAAGGGTATTCCACAATCGAAGGAATTGATTATGATGAGACCTTTGCACGGTCGCCGCCTAGAAGCCATTTATTTGTTTACGCATATCTTGCCCACAGAGGGTTCAATCGTGGTATCGGATGGATGTAAAAGTGCATTCTTAAATGGGGTACTAGCAAAAGGAAGTTTATGTCGAACAACCTCCGGGCTTTGAAAAAAGGCAACCAAGTGTACCGCTTAAGGAAAGCTCTTTCTGACTGAAACAAGCTCCTCGAGCTTGGTATGATACAAGCTCTTGATAAGCAGGTGGGTTCACTAAAGGAATAGTGGATGAACCTTATTGAGAATAGAAGATGGAAGATATTCGATGGTTCAGATTTCGTGGGCGACATCATCTTGGATCTCCCAACAAGAAGCTATGTGAGAAGTTGGCAAATTGATGCAAAGGAAGTTCGAGATGTCCATGATGGGTGAGGAAGAATTACTTTGGGTTTTACAAGTTAAGCAGAAAGTCTGAAGGGATATTCATCTACCAAGGCGGAAATACACAAGGAATCTCTTGGCAAAGTTTGGAGTTCAACATTGCATGAAGCGAGAATTCCCATGATGGCCGGTTCAAGATGGATCCGGATGAAAATGACCGTAAAAGCTAATCGAAAAGAATATAGAGCTCGATTGGATCACTTCTTATATTGCCCGTGAGACGGACATTACTTTTGCGATAGGTGTATGTGCGGTTCAAGTTAATCGATGCAAAAGCCACGCAAAGCGACCTAAGCGGATTCTCAAGTATCTGAAGGGGCCGATAAACCTTGGTTTATTTTACCCATTCGGATGATAATCTAAACTTAGTGGGTATTACGATTCGGTTGGAGGTTGCGGAATCGGCGAAGTCAACCTCGAGGTTCATGTCGCCGGAAATAAAGCCCGATCTCTTGGTTTTCGAAGAAGCGGACATCGATTCGCGACATCTACTATTGAGGAGAATATATGGTTGCGAAATTTGTTGTTCCCCATTTGCTTTCTGGCTAAGTCGGCAAGAGAGGATTACAACATCGTAGCTAAGAACGTGCCTATTTACGTGACATTAATAGTCTTGTGCAATCACTCAGAATCTCGTTCACATCAAGATGCAAAGCATGTGGATGTCGGACACCATTTTATCGAGCTCACATTGAAAAGAAGGATATCGGGATGGAAAAGATCCATCGACAAAGTTCGATATCTTAACTAAGCCTCTAGCCGAGATCGATTCGAGAGAGTTATGTATTTAGGGCTTCGGATCTCGAGAAAGTGCACAGAAATGATTGATAGTTTGATCTCGTAACCAGTTGGTTAAAAGACTCAACAAGTTAAGTGGAATCAGTTGAGTTAAGAATCTCAACCGATCGATTTGACCAGACGAGGAGCCGATCCGAAGTTAGGATAATGAGCGCATCGAGAAAGTCGATAAGTAGCCGTCGAAGTTCGCATAAGGAGGAATCGGGTCAAGACACATCGAGTTAAGGGGAAACCGATCGATTTGAAGATTACTTTGTAAGTTGATTAAAGCCTCAAATCAACAAAGCAAGTCAAGTTTAAAAGCTACAGATCGCATAAGTCGGAAGAAACAACACAACAATGGAATAAAGTTTTTCATTGATAAGGACCCGGAGGTCAGTTACAAGTTACAAGTGATATCACAAGCCTACAAATGCTACAAGCTATCTTCAAGTGGTATTACAAGTACAAGAAGACGGGGAGGTCATAAACCATAAGCCTAAGACAACCCCTAGGCGGGGAAGAGAGAGAGATTTTAAGAGTTGATCTTTCTTGAACTCTCCGAACCGGGGCGCAGAGAAGCTTCTAGAATCCTCGAAGCCCTCTTAGAGCTTCCGGAGTGAGGAGAGGATTTTGTGCCAGAGCCCTAGATTTAAAATCAATGGGCTCTCCATTGTTAAATGGGACACAATGTTGTGTTTGGTCACAAGGACCAAGCGGACACTAGTGTCGCATGTAAAATTGAGCTTGATATATGGAGATCATTTGTTGGTGATCTGACCATATACCAAACTCACGTTTTATTCGGGATCGAGTCGTTGATGCTTATTCCATTATCTCGATAGGCGCCAAAGGTGCATCACGGTTAGGAGAAGTGCCTTCTCATTTGCCTTAGCGAGATCCGCCTCCATGGTGGTAAAGAAGCTTAGCATTGATCGTATGTGAAATCTTAGATGGCAATGAAAAGCGGTGTGAAGGAACACAGGGGTTGATTTGAGAAAATTTGAATTCATTGAAAAGGGTTAAAAGTTCCCACCGGAAGTTTCACCGGAAATAAGGAACTCATCGGAAAAGCATGAAGGATATACTAAAGAAGATGAAATGGTTTATGTTGTGTTATTTGCCTATCACCCCAGGCTAATTTATAGAAGAAAATTAGGGGTATAAATGCAAATTTATTTTCTCAGAAGATCTTAAGAGAAATTTGCATCGACAACGCGTATGGAAAACGCGGCTAATGGTTGGATGAGTTAACGGTGTGTTTAATCACAGCGTATCTATGCCATTATTACGGAATGTCAAATCGCGCCGATTTAGGAATCGAGGCAACTTTTGGACTCCCCGAAGTAAAAGTTTTGGCGGGAGTTGACTTCAGTAAATGCTTGCTGATTAGAAGAAGACTGAAGGATGAAGTGTATCAAATAAGTGGATCAGATAAGTGGTGAAGTGTTTCAAGCAAGAATCTGATCAGATGAGTGAGATATTGTTGGGAAATGCTTAAGGCAACCATCAGATAGGTCAACAAATACCAGATCAGATCATTGTGGTAACTGGTTGATTACAATATCTATCAGTCAGATACGTTCTCTTATTTATCCCTTTCTGAATACATTACATTCGTTATTTAAATAATTTATTTTACTCTGTTCATGACGCATGCTCTGCAAAGCTTTTAATGCGGACTAGGGAAAATGTTTTCAAAACGTTTTATTGCAATTTTTTGAGTCCAAAATACGAGAAGACTTCTTTTCTCAACCGTGCGATCAAAATATTTTTTGGCTGACTAATCTCAGCCACTGATTTCAAATCACAGATACTTGAGTACTTTGGAAAGTTGTGCAAAAAGGTTTTCCCTCGTTTTCTATAAAATCCAAATCTTTCTCAGAAAACCGCTTTCCACTACTTCGTCTTCTCAAAGTTCTTAAAAGATCTTTTTTCAAAATCTTCAGAGAATTACTTTCGAGATCAATTGATTCTACTCTTCCGATTTCTAAATCTTTCGAATCAATTTCTGGTAATTTCTTGTTTAATTAATCGCATGATTTCAATTTCTCTCTGGTACCTAGGTTTACAAGTTGTGATGCTATGATTCTGTAATTTTTATAAGATCTAAATGCTTATTTGCTAAATTGATGCTAAAATTACTAGTTTGACTGAATTTATTGAAATATCTTACTCAAACTAAACATCAAATTGCATATAAATTTAAATGGCACATCTTGTTCCACGACCGGCCAAGGGAAAAAGTTACGCAACTTTGGCATCGATGAAGAAAGACATCATTGATGAAAAGTACGTATCTTCACCATCACCTCGAGATCCGGAATCGTTTGGAAGTGCAGAGTGCTTCTGGCGTGTGGACTTGAACGCTTATTGCTCTACACATCGTAACATCGCCCACGCCCATGAAGCCACGGAGTTTCTCTACAATCTGAGAGGGATGAAAACAATGATCTTGACGATTTCTTCCGTTGGCGATTTGGAAGTTCGAGTGTCGAATGACGATCTCAAAGGAAATTCGCCTAACTCGAGGAAGCATCAATCCGAGACCTACACAAGCGATGTAGGAGAAAAGGGATTTCTTGAAGCCTTTTTGTTGAGACGGCAAATAAGGAGAACACGACGAGCGTCAAAGCCTCCTATCTGAAGAGAAAATATCGCTTTCTTTCTTGAAATTGTTAGGAAGGTGATCATGTTCTCAACTTCACGACCTTGATGTGCATGACCTTGATGTGGTCACTTCATATAAGATAAGTGTCATGCCATTTGCAATAATCAAGAAGGCTTCAGATATCGATTGGTTGGGTATGGTCAAAGCCTTGTTAAGAAAAGACTCAAAGGAAGTTCGGTGACCCAGAGCAATGAAGTGTGCTTATCTTCCAAGTGCTCATTCATACACAAAATCTCTATCATTCATAGGATAAGCCGCCATTGAATTATAAATGGAGCGAGAATGGAGCAAAGATATACAAGCAAAGCACAAGGCCATATTGGGCAAAGATGAGTCCCTACGGACAATCGATGAGGATCAAATCTTATGTGCCCCAAACCCAAGGGAGAAAAAGAAGGAAAAGATAAAGGCAATTACATCGTCTCGAAATATAGGAAGAGGCCATTCGAGAAGAGGATGAAGAGGAAGGATCGGCGAAACCCGGATGCTCGGCGGAACGTCGGAAGAGAGTCTCATATCCTCTGGCGCTCCAAGTTCGCCCGGCAAGTCGCCAGAGCGAAGGATCTGATCAAGTAAAGATCGAAGAAGAGATGGGATTGTTCACGAAGACCAACAAGAGACAACTAAGAAGAACGAACACGGAGACACCGCAAAAGAAGCAAAAAGCTCTGACAAAATCTCCGCTCAAAGAACACTATATTTGAAGATTATTCTTGAGTGTTCATCCCATTAGTTCTTAGCAAAAATCCTATCCACTAGCATTTTGGCTACCTAAAAACCGAGGATAGATTTCGGTTGGAACCCTCAAACATTCTTTACCCAAACTTGAAGTTAGGTTAAGTTTGTTCGAGGAAGATTTCGGACTAGGGATTCTAGTTTTTACGATTTCTAGTTTCGGTTGAGTGTGAACTCGATAAACATCTCTAGAAGTGTGAACTCAATAAACATCTCGGTCATCCCTTGAGGGATATAAGTCCCTTGAGGTTAAGTTTGTAGAGTGAGAACTTCAATAAACATCTCGCCATCCGTGGGGTATAAGTCCCGAGTTAAGTTAAGTTAAGGTTCCCCTGTGTTAAAGGGAAGAGTGGGCGTAGGATGGGTTTCGTCACGAACCACTATAAAAAGTCTTGTGTGCATTTACTTGCTTTCTTATTGCTTTACACTATTCATTCAACCGGAGTTTAAAACTACATACATATTCTAAGTTAAGCTCGGTCTGCACCAAGTAAACCGATCGATCGGGTTGACACTTTAGTCGGTGATTGGCCCGACTTAAGAATCTGAATTGATAAAACCGGTTATTCACGGGTAAAAACAAGCTTCCGCAATCAAACCGATCCGCTTAGGCACTCGATGAATTGAACATCGATCTAAACCGATACACTAGCACTCTGATCGGATGTCGCAAATCACACGATCCGTCGACGAAAAAGTTTTGGAAGTCTATTCACCCCTCCCCTCTAGACTTCACCTCTCAAAACCGATTCGGGACCTACAACAACAATGTATAGTGGTTAGGAGACTCAAGCTCCTACATCGGCTCTCGCATTCCTAAGATCCTTCAAATTTGGACTTATCACCCTTCGGGTTCGCCTCAGATATTTAACGAGCTCTCCTCCAATGGACTTATCACCCTCTCGGGCTCGTCTCGGACTTATCACCTCCGGGCTCGCCTCTAGATGTTTAACGAGTTCACACTCCTCTGGGACTTATCACCTCTCTGGGATTGCCTAACAACTACCTCACTCCACCACTAGTTATCTCTTACGAGAATGGGGTTTTGGGTTTGGTGTTGTCTCCAACTATGGTGAGATTTTCCCTTACATTTGTTTAGCCTCAATCTTAAGGTTGGGAAAATCTCTATAAGCATCAGGATACATCGTGGGTTGCTTAGATTGGGTTCTAGAACACTCTTTGAATATATTTGTATATCTATAGACTTGTGTTCTATGGTGGGAAAAGCTTGAGTATATGTTCTCTTAGCTCAGTAGCATCGTTTTATCTTCTCGCACTTCCACACTTGATAAGGAAGGAAGAACTTGTATTTATAGTGTGGATTTGAATGTTACCATTGGAGAATCACATTCAAATCCATACTATTCTTTATAAGTTCTACTTGACTTTTTCAAAATTTGGTTGTCTTTATCTCGTTGGTCACGTCCAATTTGGATTACAAGCATTTATATTCCTCGGTTTCTTTGCTTGGAACATTAGGGTTATCTTGAGCATTGATTACATTCTTTGAGTCTTGATAATTCTTGTGCCTTGATATCCTTTGTCTTCGATCTTGATCTTGGTCTTCGTAGCAGGTCCGAGCGAGTTATGTGAGAGGCAGGTCTAGAGGGAGGGTGAATAGACTTACGAAAAAGGCACCGTCTTGGATCGGTGTGCGGCGGATGCTTTGATCAGTCGCGAGTGAATCGATTTCGTCGATAATAAAACACTGACTTGTAGGAAAAGCGGATCAGTTAAATGCTATCAGATAAGCCCGTCGTCGCGAAAGCTTAAGTTTTACCCGTGAAAAACCAGTTTGTATAAATCGATTCAAGTTTTATCTTTTTAATCGGATGTGAGAAATGAGTCCGTCGGATCGAAGCTTGGTCTCTGATCACGTCTTAACTTAGAATGTATGCGCTTTAATGTTATGCGATGTGAGCGGTTAATCAAAAGCGATAAAGGCCTGCAAGATTTATAGTGGTTCGGACAAACCGATCCTACATCCACTCTTCCCTTTCACAAGGGCACCAACTTAACCGACTTAACCGAATTGGACTTAGATTAGTGTGTTAGTTAGTCCAACACAAGACACCAACAGATGTTTTAAGAGTTCTCACTCAAGCGATCCCGTAAATCTTTAGAAACCCTAGATCGAAATCTTGCTAAACAACTTATCCTAACTTGGGGGGTTTGGGTAAGATTGTTAAGGTTCAACTATGAAATCTTTTCTTGCGTATAAGCGACTCGATAGGCTAGATGAAAAGATTTCTTGCTAAGAACTTATGGGATGAACACAATATAAAATAAGCTTGAAGTTGTGTTCTTCGATGCGAAATCGACTATAGATTGAGCTTCTTGATTATGTTGTTTGTCGGCATTTCCGTGTTTCACTCGAAGTGTGATCCCATATTTATAGACCTTGAGATCAAAGAGCGTTGGAGAGCAATTTGAATCTCATTTATTTTAGGCAGAGTTGCAGGCTTGATGTGGCGTCTTCTTGAGCGGCATGGCATTTGAAAGTTTTAGCCCGTTTGAGAGAGAGCAACATCGAATCCATGATGTCGGCTCTGTTCATACGTGTCTCTTCCTTATTGGATGAAAGCCTTGCTTTTGCGGTGTTGTTCCTCAACTAAGGTTGGTATTCATCTTGTTCGGATCGCGGGGCGTATGATAAGATGAAACATCGATTTTCATCTTATGAGGCGTCGTCGATCTGTTAATCGATCCACGATGGAGTCTTCGGCGCTGTTGACTTAGCTTATTTGGTGACTCGGTGATGTAGGTCTTCCGGTCTTATCTTGGGGAAGTCATCGATCTTCTAGTATAGAGGTTTGAGCTTCATGACTTCCATTTGAGTTATCGACAAGATCGGTTAGATCGATCTTAAATTAAGTTTTAGCGTTACGCTCATCGGATATCGACTTTCTTACGAATCTTGAATCGACCTTTACATATTGAGTTCCCCTCAATATGTGACCTATCTATTACATCAGTTTTTCTATACAATCATTATCAGCCTGGTCTCCTATAGCGATAATGTAAACATCGATACCTAATGTGTCCGTGGTCTATTACATGTGTTTTGGAACTTTCATCAAAACTATAAATTTCCCAACAATTTTTTTTTGATGAAACCAAAACACTAGAAACCAAACAGATTGATTAGTATAGAAACGGTTAAAGAGCAATGTAATCGAAGACAAAGAGATTTTGTCTTGGGATCAGAAAAAATAAACTTTTCATTAGATAAGATGATTACATGTTACATCGGAAAAGTTGAATTTAAAAACTGCTGATCCCTAGACATCTTCTGAATCTTCACTCCTTGGGCTTGTATCCTTCTGGCATTTCTCTTTGGTCTTGTGGAATGTTGAAAATCTGATAGAGTTTCCATTTGACATCAGTTGTCTGCTCTTGATCAGTTATCTGTGATTTGCTCAAGATGTCAAAGTAGAATCTCTCAAATGCCAGTCTGTCAAATGAGCCATCTGCCTTCTTTGAGTATATTAACAGATCATACTCTTGGCGAGATATCTTTACATTTATAAGCTTGGCTTCATTTTCCAGATACTTCAGGAAGTCTGGATATTTATTCTGTAACCAGTTGAGGAACTCATCATCTGGTGATTCTTCTTTTGGGACAAGATCAAGGACAAAGGCATCTAGAAGCCATTCACTTCTGATCTTATTCCATTCCTCAAACCTCTTGGCGTGTGCAGCAGTTTTTGGTATAATCTCGTCGACTCTTGCTGGCAACAGAGGTTACGTGCCAGATTTTCGATTAATCCTTTCTTAGCCTTTGATTTGAACTTCTTTTTTCAACCCTTACCTTGTGCGTTTTACATCGTCCTTCTTTCTTCTTTATTATCCGTTCTTGGACAATTTCTGACTAGCTCCTTATCGGCAGATGTCGACTAGTTTACTTGCCGGTGGCTTTCGGTCCGATAAGCTGGTCCGATTTTGATGTCCCAAAGACCAGCGGCCCTTTCTTGCAATTGTGCTTTGTCCGTGGGCCTTGTCATCCGATGTGTCGGTTGGTTTCTCGAGATCCTTCCCCTTTTTGGTTTGATCAAAAAAAGCGCATTGAGGTGGGAAGTCGAGAGACCAAAGTTGATTGACAATGCGATTTAAATCATTAGCAGATAAACACGAAGATTGAGCTATTAGATTACGGGCCGGTTATAATCGGTTCTTTCTTGGCGATTTCCATTGTTGCGAGAGCGTCCAAATCATTTTGTCAAATTTCTCTTCGATAACTTCGAGCCTTTTCTCGATTGGCGTCGAAAAAGAAGATTGAGTTTCATCCACTGTTTAAACTTGTCATCAATGATTTTGTAAGCTCGGCAGAGATATGGTGGACATGGATTGGGAGAACCGATCTCACGATTGCTTCGTTTTGTTTGAGGCCGGATTTGTCTCGATCGATTAAGACTCCTCAATCTCTTCTTTCTGCAGGGGAGATCTTTGACAAGATCGATCTCCGGGTTGATCGATGGTGATTTGGGATGTAGAATTGGATCCATCACTTGATCGAGTTCGGTTGTTTTGCGCCTCCGGTGGTTGGTCGTGAACTGCAGCGCAGTTCCACTTTCATCCAGACTCGGCATTCACCATTTGTGTCTGTTTTACGGAGCTTCTTGAGCGATCTCGGCTTCTCTTCCGTAGCGATTCAACTTCTGTGGATCGAGCTTTCACAGATTTATCGGATATGAGCTCGGTGGTGATCCCACTTTGGCGAGACTTATCATATCGAAGTCAAAATCTGCGAACTCATCCGCACCACCCCATCTGTTCAACAAGTAAGATAAGATCCGAGAAGCTTTTAATCGAGATCTCTCCGGTGAGGATCTCATGACTTCTTCTCGATGGCGGGATGGGCGACCGGTTGTGGATACATCTCATCAATCTCCGTTCAATTCTTAGTCGACCATTTTTCCGATTGATGGTCTTTGTTGATCTGGATGCGAGGAATGATCATGTCGGATCTGTTGGATGAGATGTGGAAGCACGGTTGTGCTTGAATCGGCGGAAGTTATCGATTAGTTCAACTGCGATGGTTCTGCTTTGTAGTGGCGATTTATATCGGTTCGGAGTTCATGGCGGGGTGAACTAGCGGTAGAGATATGCTCTGCGGCCTTTAGTCGGCGGTGAATCGGCTTGAGGTTGAGAAGTAGATTTATCGACTTGTGCTTCTACCTCGGATCGTTCTGGCGAGAGCCCTCGGGTTGAAGCTTACTGTCGATTAATTCTTTGTTAGCATAGCAATTTGTTGGTGACTTTTTCTTCTTCGACTCATCTTCTAGTCTTTAGAGTCGAGGGTAGGTTGCTTTGCTTTCTTTGGCCTCTTCTCGCAGGCCTTCACGATTTCGTTTCTTTTTACGTGGAGCAAGCGGGTGTGGATGGGCGGCTTCTTTTGCTCTTTCCTTTCTTGATTTTTGTTGGAGTGGGCTCCGTGTCATCGTCGGTGGCCCATATATATTTGGAAGTTGATGAGAAGGAAGGCATTGTAGGACTTGATCCATTACGATTCCATTCGGTAGCTTGGCGGTTTGTCTTTTAATATTGCAACCTTGTTGAGATTCTTGATTCTCTTTTCGAAAAGACACCACTTTGGATTCATTGACTCCAAATTTTTACCGTGTTCTTGGGCAAGATGGCTTTCGGGAAGCCGTGCGATTGATGTTGAAGCCCCGTCAATTATTCTTTGCCATCTTTGTACATTTTTGGTGATGTAGGGAGAGCATCGGGCTAAATGAGATTC